>CM034352.1:11406221-12006221 GCA_019925275.1 Mytilus edulis
TACTACATGCACCCCAATCCTTCAGAAGCAACGGTTAAGCCGTTAGAGTACAAATATAAGCCTTGTGTCAAAATGTCTAATTTTGGTTGCTAAGGACTGTAAACAATAAAATTGACATGTATTGTCATTCTTAAAGACTTAATTCCCTCAGAAGTTGATTTAGAATCTAAATATCAATAGATTTGTGGTATGAAAAGTCTTAAATAATACAATTCTGAGCTTGGTAAGTATGCCATAAGGTAGCAATAAACAGTTAGGAAAAAATATTCAAATTTGCCCTCATAAATTTTACCATCCCCTTTTCATTGGTTTCTTGCAATACTAAGCTTACTGTTTGTGTCATGTATGTGCATATGTATGTAATCAGAATCTTCCATAGATTTTATATCCAGTATATAAAATGGTAAAATATAATTTTTTTGGGTGTATCCATGGCAACAATCTACACTTATTTGCTATAAAATATTGCAAAATAGGGGGAAAAGATGTCACATATTTGCCCAAAATTTGGCTACAAGTAGAAATTTCAATCGCTTGAAGTAATACCTTTTCTGAAACTGTGTACATATATCATTCAGTAGATCCAATGAAAATCATATGTCTTTCGTCTCATTTTTTTGTAAAATTGCGTCAAAAACTTCGTGTAGAAAAAAAGTGTTTGTAAACATTACATTAATTTCTGGACCGATGGCCGGTCAAGCTATGAAAATACGGATTGTCAAACAGAAAATAGTCCATAAAACATGTTAAAATCAATCTTGATGCTCTTATAAACCATCTTTGAAGGCTAAATTACCCCCCCCCCCCCCCCCCCCCCCCCAGTTAAAACTATTGTTTTCTATTAATTTTTTCACGAACTTTAAAAATAATTTTTGTCAGTTATGTTTTTGTATTTATATATCTTTTAATATTCATGATCATCTTGTCGCGATTTAAAAATCGCCATTAGGTATACTTTTGATTAATTGAACCAAGTCCTTATTTTTTATTTGGAGTTGGGTTAATTTCGGTTACTTTATTCCACAAACTTTTTATAGGTCGAAATGTCTACACTTCTGATACCAATAATTTTATCCTTTAGATCGCTTTCACTTTTAGGAACTAATTATGAAAATCTTTTCAAATCATTTACTGTTTGAAGATAATAAAGCACTTTTCATATTGTACTAAATATTTTTAAATACCAAACCCAAATAAATAACATTACTTATCACTAATAACCTTAATCCCTTCAGCATTGATACAAAAAATAACATAGAAGTGGGTATTAAAATTCTCAAAGTATTACCATGTCTGACTTGAATATAACCATAAGGTAGCAATAAACAGTTAGGAAAAAATATTAAATTTGCCCTCATAAATTTTTACCATCCCCTTTTCATTGGTTTCTTGCAATACTAAGCTTACTGTTTGTGTCATGTATGTGCATATGTATGTAATCAGAATCTTCCATAGATTTTATATCCAGTATATAAAATGGTAAAATATAATTTCTTTTGGGTGTATCCATGGCAACAATCTACACTTATTTGCTATAAAATATTGCAAAATAGGGGGAAAAGATGTCACATATTTGCCCAAAATTTGGCTACAAGTAGAATTTCAATCGCTTGAAGTAATACCTTTTCTGAAACTGTGTACATATATCATTCAGTAGATCCAATGAAAATCATATGTCTTTCGTCTCATTTTTTTGTAAAATTGCGTCAAAACTTCGTGTAGAAAAAAAGTGTTTGTAAACATTACATTAATTTCTGGACCGATGGCCGGTCAAGCTATGAAAATACGATTGTCAAACAGAAAATAGCCATAAAACATGTTAAAATCAATCTTGATGCTCTTATAAACCATCTTTGAAGGCTAAATTAGTACTCAGCTGTCTAAAAATTAATTTTATTACACAATAACTTTCCTATTTGAAAATCCACAGGGCCAAAATGCGAAACTAAACTCCTAACTGTGTATTGCTACCTTAATAGTAAATATTATGTTCGAATTCTCCCTTTTTACTAATTTTCTGTGTTCTGCTAGCTTAAACGAGTAAAATAGCCTTTTATTTTGAAAATTGGTTGAGTAATGAATATTTTATGAAGGTTAGCAGTTGACACTGAAACGCGACAAAAATTGATTTAAAGAAAAATGCCAAGTCAAAGTGTAAAATCTTGTTTCTACCTCAATTTTTGGCCAAATCTTTAAAACTATACCTTTTTTGTCAGTTTTTTTAGTTGAAAATCTTAATAAGATATCTGATGATGCAAAATTGTACAAATTTAAGCAATTTCAAGCATGAAAATGTTAATCTTTATGTTTATTGCATACCTAAGCCTTGATTAAAAAACTTGGTAGTAGGAATTAATTTCCTACATCTGATTCAACTATACATTTAATATATGCCAAAATGTAACATGAAATCTTGATAACAATAATAATTTGATATATTCGCAAGAAAAAACAAACGCGTTCAATTCTTAGGCTACTACATGCACCCCAATCCTTCAGAAGCAACGGTTAAGCCGTTAGAGTACAAATATAAGCCTTGTGTCAAAATGTCTAATTTTGGTTGCTAAGACTGTAAACAATAAAATTGACATGTATTGTCATTCTTAAAGACTTAATTCCCTCAGAAGTTGATTTAGAATCTAAATATCAATAGATTTGTGGTATGAAAAGTCTTAAATAATACAATTCTGAGCTTGGTAAGTATGCCATAAGGTAGCAATAAACAGTTAGGAAAAAATATTCAAATTTGCCCTCATAAATTTTACCATCCCCTTTTCATTGGTTTCTTGCAATACTAAGCTTACTGTTTGTGTCATGTATGTGCATATGTATGTAATCAGAATCTTCCATAGATTTTATATCCAGTATATAAAATGGTAAAATATAATTTTTTTGGTGTATCCATGGCAACAATCTACACTTATTTGCTATAAAATATTGCAAAATAGGGGAAAAGATGTCACATATTTGCCCAAAATTTGGCTACAAGTAGAATTTCAATCGCTTGAAGTAATACCTTTTCTGAAACTGTGTACATATATCATTCAGTAGATCCAATGAAAATCATATGTCTTTCGTCTCATTTTTTTGTAAAATTGCGTCAAAAACTTCGTGTAGAAAAAAAGTGTTTGTAAACATTACATTAATTTCTGGACCGATGGCCGGTCAAGCTATGAAAATACGGATTGTCAAACAGAAAATAGTCCATAAAACATGTTAAAATCAATCTTGATGCTCTTATAAACCATCTTTGAAGGCTAAATTAGTACTCAGCTGTCTAAAAATTATTTTATTACACAATACTTTCTTTTGAAAACTCCACAGGGGCCAAAATGCGAAACTAAACTCCTAACTGTGTATTGCTACCTTAATAGTAAATATTATGTTCGAATTCTCCTTTTTACTAATTTTCTGTGTTCTGCTAGCTTAAACGAGTAAAATAGCCTTTATTTTTGAAAATTGGTTGAGTAATGAATATTTTATGAGGTTAGCAGTTGACACTGAAACGCGACAAAAATTGATTTAAAGAAAAATGCCAAGTCAAGTGTAAAATCTTGTTTTACCTCAATTTTTGCCAAATCTTTAAAACTATACCTTTTTTGTCAGTTTTTTTAGTTGAAAATCTTAATAAGATATCTGATGATGCAAAATTGTACAAATTTAAGCATTTCAAGCATGAAAATGTTAATCTTTATGTTTATTGCATACCTAAGCCTTGATTAAAAACTTGGTAGTAGGGAATTAATTTCCTACATCTGATTCAACTATACATTTAATATATGCCAAATGTAACATGAAATCTGATAACAATAATAATTTGATATATTCGCAAGAAAAAAACAAACGCGTTCAATTCTTAGGCTACTACATGCACCCCAATCCTTCAGAAGCAACGGTTAAGCCGTTAGAGTACAAATATAAGCCTTGTGTCAAAATGTCTAATTTTGGTTGCTAAGGACTGTAAACAATAAAAATTGACATGTATTGTCATTCTTAAAGACTTAATTCCCTCAGAAGTTGATTTAGAATCTAAATATCAATAGATTTGTGGTATGAAAAGTCTTAAATAATACAATTCTGAGCTTGGTAAGTATGCCATAAGGTAGCAATAAACAGTTAGGAAAAAATATTCAAATTTGCCCTCATAAATTTTACCATCCCCTTTTCATTGGTTTCTTGCAATACTAAGCTTACTGTTTGTGTCATGTATGTGCATATGTATGTAATCAGAATCTTCCATAGATTTTATATCCAGTATATAAAATGGTAAAATATAATTTCTTTTGGGTGTATCCATGGCAACAATCTACACTTATTTGCTATAAAATATTGCAAAATAGGGGGAAAAGATGTCACATATTTGCCCAAAATTTGGCTACAAGTAGAATTTCAATCGCTTGAAGTAATACCTTTTCTGAAACTGTGTACATATATCATTCAGTAGATCCAATGAAAATCATAATGTCTTTCGTCTCATTTTTTGTAAAATTGCGTCAAAAACTTCGTGTAGAAAAAAAGTGTTTGTAAACATTACATTAATTTCTGGACCGATGGCCGGTCAAGCTATGAAAATACGGATTGTCAAACAGAAAATAGTCCATAAAACATTTTTAAAATCAATCTTGATGCTCTTATAAACCATCTTTGAAGGTAAATTTAGTACTCAGCTGTCTAAAAATTAATTTTATTACACAATAACTTTCCTATTTGAAAACTCCACAGGGCCAAAATGCGAAACTAAACTCCTAACTGTGTATTGCTACCTTAATAGTAAATATTATGTTCGAATTCCCTTTTTACTAATTTTCTGTGTTCTGCTAGCTTAAACGAGTAAAATAGCCTTTTATTTTTGAAAATTGGTTGAGTAATGAATATTTTATGAAGGTTAGCAGTTGACACTGAAACGCGACACAAAATTGATTTAAAGAAAAATGCCAAGTCAAAGTGTAAAAATCTTGTTTCTACCTCAATTTTTGGCCAAATCTTTAAAACTATACCTTTTTTGTCAGTTTTTTTAGTTGAAAAATCTTAATAAGATATCTGATGATGCAAAATTGTACAAATTTAAGCAATTTCAAGCATGAAAATGTTAATCTTTATGTTTTATTGCATACCTAAGCCTTGATTAAAAAACTTGGTAGTAGGGAATTAATTTCCTACATCTGATTCAACTATACATTTAATATATGCCAAAATGTAACATGAAATCTTGATAACAATAATAATTTGATATATTCGCAAGAAAAAAACAAACGCGTTCAATTCTTAGGCTACTACATGCACCCCAATCCTTCAGAAGCAACGGTTAAGCCGTTAGAGTACAAATATAAGCCTTGTGTCAAAATGTCAAATTTTTGGGTTTTGCTAAGGACTGTAAACAATAAAATTGACATGTATTGTCATTCTTAAAGACTTAATTCCCTCAGAAGTTGATTTAGAATCTAAATATCAATAGATTTGTGGTATGAAAAGTCTTAAATAATACAATTCTGAGCTTGGTAAGTATGCCATAAGGTAGCAATAAACAGTTAGGAAAAAATATTCAAATTTGCCCTCATAAATTTTACCATCCCCTTTTCATTGGTTTCTTGCAATACTAAGCTTACTGTTTGTGTCATGTAATGTGCAAAATGTATGTAATCAGAATCTTCCATAGATTTTATATCCAGTATATAAAATGGTAAAATATAATTTATTTTGGGTGTATCCATGGCAACAACTACACTTATTTGCTATAAAATATTGCAAAATAGGGGGAAAAGATGTCACATATTTGCCCAAAATTTGGCTACAAGTAGAATTTCAATCGCTTGAAGTAATACCTTTTCTGAAACTGTGTACATATATCATTCAGTAGATCCAATGAAAATCATATGTCTTTCGTCTCATTTTTTTGTAAAATTGCGTCAAAAACTTCGTGTAGAAAAAAAGTGTTTGTAAACATTACATTAATTTCTGGACCGATGGCCGGTCAAGCTATGAAAATACGGATTGTCAAACAGAAAATAGTCCATAAAACATGTTAAAATCAATCTTGATGCTCTTATAAACCATCTTTGAAGGCTAAATTAGTACTCAGCTGTCTAAAAATTAATTTTATTACACAATAACTTTCCTATTTGAAAACTCCACAGGGGCCAAAATGCGAAACTAAACTCCTAACTGTGTATTGCTACCTAACCCTGACCCAAACCCTAACCCAAACCCTTAATTAGGGTTAACCCTAACCCTTAATTAGGGTAACCCTAACCCAAACCCTTAATTAGGGTTAACCCTAACCCAAACCCTTAATTAGGGTTAACCCTAACCCAAACCCTTAATTAGGGTTAACCCTAACCCAAACCTTAAATAGGGTTAACCCTAACCCAAACCCTTAATTAGGGTTAACCCTAACCCAAACCCTTAAATAGGGTTAACCCTAACCCAAACCCTTAATTAGGGTTAACCCTAACCCAAACCCTTAAATAGGGTTAACCCTAACCCAAACCCTTAATTAGGGTTAACCCTAACCCAAACCCTTAAATAGGGTTAACCCTAACCCAAACCCTTAAATAGGGTTTAGGTTAGGGTTAGGGTTTAGGTTAGGGTTAGTGTTAGTGTTTGGGTTAGGGTTTGGGTTAGTGTTTAGGTTAGGGTTAGTGTTAGGGTTTGGGTTAGTGTTTAGGTTAGGGTTAGTGTTAGGGTTTGGGTTAGTGTTTAGGTTAGGGTTAGTGTTAGTGTTTGGGTTAGGGTTTGGGTCAAACACTTACCCTAACCCAAATCCCAAATGTGTAAAAATTGTTGATTTGGAGGCCTTACTTTATCTCGGAACGGGTAAGTCTAGAAGGATAACCTATTGCAGTTTCGTATTAAGTTTTTTACGAACTTCTTAAAAGAAAGAGTTTTGTAGGGATGGGGGTCAGGTTATGATTTTAAAAAAAAAAAAAAAAAAAAAATATCTATAACACAAACGTTTGTTCAGTGAGGTAGGAAAGTGCGGCCGTAGACTTCAGTGATACCAATAAGTTTTCATCCTTTAGATCGCCTTTCCATCTTTTAGGAACAGTTAACTTTATGAAAATATCTCTATTCAAATCCATTCTACATATGTTTGAAGATTGAGGTCAAAGGCACTTTTCATACTCTGTACTTAGAAATATTTTTGGAAATTTCTGACGCATGCGCAGTCACAAGAAAGGGCAGACATGCGCAGAAGTGACAATGGGCACCTCACTAACCCTCGTCAAAGTACACTACCCTGTCCCAATCATGACCCTAATCCGTACCCTAACCCTAACCCTGACCCTAACCCTGACCCTAACCCTGACCCTTACCCTAACCCTAACCCTGACCCTAACCCAAACACTAACCATGACCCTAACTCTAACCCTAACCCTAACCCTAACCCTGACCTTAACCAAAACACAAACCCTAACCCAAACCCCAAATGTGTTAAAATTGTTGTTTTGGAGGCCTAGCTTTATCTCGGAAAGGATAAGTCTAGGAGGGTAACTGATTGGATTTTCGTATTAAGTTTTTTCACGAACTTCTCAAAAATCAGAGTTTTGGAGGGATGGGGGGTCAGGTTATGGTTTTTGGTACTTTTCATAGTCGATCTTTTCAATATTTCAACATGATCCTATGCTTCGTTCGGCTTGATGTTAAAAAATCGGTCCCGTTAGGGTTAGTACTTTTCGACAATTAAGCCCCTGGTGAAGACCGCAAGTCTTTATCTTTTGTAGTTTGGGAGTTGGTGTTAATTTCGGGGTTAGGCTTTACTCTCGCACAAACGTTTCTTCAGTGAGGTCGGAAAGTGCGGTCGTACACTTCAGTGATACCAATAAGTTTTCATCCTTTAGATCGCCTTTCCATCTTTTAGGAACAGTTAATTTTATGAAAATATCTCTATTCAAATCCATTCTACATCTGTTTGAAGATTGAAGTCAAAGGCACTTTTCATACTCTGTACTTAGAAATATTTTTTAATAACCCAAACCCAAACACTAACACTAACACTTACCCTAACCTAAACACTAACCCTAACCCTAACCCTAACCCTAACCCTTCTCACGCATGCGCAGTCACAAAAAAGGTCAGACATGCGCAGAAGTGAAAAAGGTCATCTCACAAATCTCGTCAAAGTATACTACCATGTCCCTGACCTTGACCCTTACTCAAAACCTAACCCTAACCCTGACCCAAACCCTAACCCAAACCCTTAATTAGGGTTAACCCTAACCCTTAATTAGGGTAACCCTAACCCAAACCCTTAATTAGGGTTAACCCTAACCCAAACCCTTAATTAGGGTTAACCCTAACCCAAACCCTTAAATAGGGTTAACCCTAACCCAAACCCTTAAATAGGGTTAACCCTAACCCAAACCCTTAATTAGGGTTAACCCTAACCCAAACCCTTAAATAGGGTTAACCTTAACCCAAACCCTTATTAGGGTTAACCCTAACCCAAACCCTTAAATAGGGTTAACCCTAACCCAAACCCTTAATTAGGGTTAACCCTAACCCAAACCCTTAAATAGGGTTAACCCTAACCCAAACCCTTAATTAGGGTTAACCCTAACCCAAACCCTTAAATAGGGTTAACCCTAACCCAAACCCTTAAATAGGGTTTAGGTTAGGGTTAGGGTTTAGGTTAGGGTTAGTGTTAGTGTTTGGGTTAGGGTTTGGGTTAGTGTTTAGGTTAGGGTTAGTGTTAGGGTTTGGGTTAGTGTTTAGGTTAGGGTTAGTGTTAGGGTTTGGGTTAGTGTTTAGGTTAGGGTTAGTGTTAGTGTTTGGGTTAGGGTTTGGGTCAAACACTTACCCTAACCCAAATCCCAAATGTGTAAAAATTGTTGATTTGGAGGCCTTACTTTATCTCGGAACGGGTAAGTCTAGAAGGATAACCTATTGCAGTTTCGTATTAAGTTTTTTACGAACTTCTTAAAAGAAAGAGTTTTGTAGGGATGGGGGTCAGGTTATGATTTAAAAAAAAAAAAAAAAAAAAAATATCTATAACACAAACGTTTGTTCAGTGAGGTAGGAAAGTGCGCCGTAAACTTCAGTGATACCAATAAGTTTTCATCCTTTAGATCGCCTTTCCATCTTTTAGGAACAGTTAACTTTATGAAAATATCTCTATTCAAATCCATTCTACATATGTTTGAAGATTGAGGTCAAAGGCACTTTTCATACTCTGTACTTAGAAATATTTTTGGAAATTTCTGACGCATGCGCAGTCACAAGAAAGGGCAGACATGCGCAGAAGTGACAATGGGCACCTCACTAACCCTCGTCAAAGTACACTACCCTGTCCCAATCATGACCCTAATCCGTACCCTAACTAACCCTGACCTAACCCTGACCCTAACCCTGACCCTTACCCTAACCCTAACCCTGACCCTAACCCAAACACTAACCATGACCCTAACCCTAACCCTAACCCTAACCCTAACCCTGACCTTAACCCAAACACTAACCCTAACCCAAACCCCAAATGTGTTAAAATTGTTGTTTTGGAGGCCTAGCTTTATCTCGGAAAGGATAAGTCTAGGAGGGTAACTGATTGGATTTTCGTATTAAGTTTTTTCACGAACTTCTCAAAAATCAGAGTTTTGGAGGGATGGGGGGTCAGGTTATGGTTTTTGGTACTTTTCATAGTCGATCTTTTCAATATTTCAACATGATCCTATGCTTCGTTCGGCTTGATGTTAAAAATCGGCCCCGTAAGGGTAGTACTTTTCGACAATTAAGCCCCTGGTGAAGACCGCAAGTCTTTATCTTTTGTAGTTTGGGAGTTGGTGTTAATTTCGGGGTTAGGCTTTACTCTCGCACAAACGTTTCTTCAGTGAGGTCGGAAAGTGCGGTCGTACACTTCAGTGATACCAATAAGTTTTCATCCTTTAGATCGCCTTTCCATCTTTTAGGAACAGTTAATTTTATGAAAATATCTCTATTCAAATCCATTCTACATCTGTTTGAAGATTGAAGTCAAAGGCACTTTTCATACTCTGTACTTAGAAATATTTTTAAATAACCCAAACCCAAACACTAACACTAACACTTACCCTAACCTAAAACTAACTAACCCTAACCCTAACCCTAACCCTTCTCACGCATGCGCAGTCACAAAAAAGGTCAGACATGCGCAGAAGTGAAAAAGGTCATCTCACAAATCTCGTCAAAGTATACTACCATGTCCCTGACCTTGACCCTTACTCAAAACCTAACCCTAACCCTGACCCAAACCCTAACCCAAACCCTTAATTAGGGTTAACCCTAACCCTTAATTAGGGTAACCCTAACCCAAACCCTTAATTAGGGTTAACCCTAACCCAAACCCTTAATTAGGGTTAACCCTAACCCAAACCCTTAAATAGGGTTAACCCTAACCCAAACCCTTAAATAGGGTTAACCCTAACCCAAACCCTTAATTAGGGTTAACCCTAACCCAAACCCTTAAATAGGGTTAACCCTAACCCAAACCCTTAATTAGGGTTAACCCTAACCCAAACCCTTAAATAGGGTTAACCCTAACCCAAACCCTTAATTAGGGTTAACCCTAACCCAAACCCTTAAATAGGGTTAACCCTAACCCAAACCCTTAATTAGGGTTAACCCTAACCCAAACCCTTAAATAGGGTTAACCCTAACCCAAACCCTTAAATAGGGTTTAGGTTAGGGTTAGGGTTTAGGTTAGGGTTAGTGTTAGTGTTTGGGTTAGGGTTTGGGTTAGTGTTTAGGTTAGGGTTAGTGTTAGGGTTTGGGTTAGTGTTTAGGTTAGGGTTAGTGTTAGGGTTTGGGTTAGTGTTTAGGTTAGGGTTAGTGTTAGTGTTTGGGTTAGGGTTTGGGTCAAACACTTACCCTAACCCAAATCCCAAATGTGTAAAATTGTTGATTTGGAGGCCTTACTTTATCTCGGAACGGGTAGTCTAGAAGGATAACCTATTGCAGTTTCGTATTAAGTTTTTTACGAACTTCTTAAAAGAAAGAGTTTGTAGGGATGGGGGTCAGGTTATGATTTAAAAAAAAAAAAAAAAAAAAAATATCTATAACACAAACGTTTGTTCAGTGAGGTAGGAAAGTGCGGCCGTAACTTCAGTGATACCAATAAGTTTTCATCCTTTAGATCGCCTTTCATCTTTTAGGAACAGTTAACTTTATGAAAATATCTCTATTCAAATCCATTTACATATGTTTGAAGATTGAGGTCAAAGGCACTTTTCATACTCTGTATTAGAAATATTTTTGGAAATTTCTGACGCATGCGCAGTCACAAGAAAGGGCAGACATGCGCAGAAGTGACAATGGGCACCTCACTAACCCTCGTCAAAGTACATACCTGTCCCAATCATGACCCTATCCGTACCTAACCCTAACCCTGACCTAACCTGACCCTAACTGACCTTACCCTAACCTAACCCTGACCCTAACCCAACACTAACCATGACCCTAACCCTAACCCTACCTAACCCTAACCCTGACCTTAACCCAAACACTAACCTAACCAACCCAATGTGTTAAAATTGTTGTTTTGGAGGCCTAGCTTTATCTCGGAAAGGATAAGTCTAGGAGGGTAACTGATTGGATTTTCGTATTAAGTTTTTTCACGAACTTCTCAAAAATCAGAGTTTTGGAGGGATGGGGGGTAGGTTATGGTTTTTGGTATTTTCATAGTCGATCTTTTCAATATTTCAACATGATCCTATGCTTCGTTCGGCTTGATGTAAAAATCGGCCCGTAGGGGTAGTACTTTTCGACATTAAGCCCCTGGTGAAGACCGCAAGTCTTTATCTTTTGTAGTTTGGGAGTTGGTGTTAATTTCGGGGTTAGGCTTTACTCTCGCACAAACGTTTCTTCATGAGGTCGGAATGCGGTCGTACACTTCAGTGATACCAATAAGTTTTATCCTTTAGATCGCCTTCCATCTTTTAGGACAGTTAATTTTATGAAAATATCTCTATTCAAATCCTTTACATCTGTTGAAGATTGAAGTCAAAGGCACTTTTCATACTCTGTACTTAGAATATTTTAAATAACCAAACCAAACACTAACACTAACACTTACCTAACCTAAACCTAACCCTAACCTAACCCTAACCTTCTCACGCATGCGCAGTCACAAAAAAGGTCAGAATGCGCAAAGTGAAAAGGTCATCTCACAATCTCGTCAAAGTATACTACATGTCCACTGACCTCTATACTCAAACCTACCCAACCCTTCTAGTAACTTTTCCAATTAACCCTAACCCAATCTTATTTTGTATTTGATTGTGTTTCGTTAGCAAACTCTGCCAAAACTCTTATGAGGTGGAAAGCGCACATTCAGGTACCAAAAACCTTAATGCTTCACTTTAGAACATTAATTTTATGAAAATATCTTATCAAACCATTAATTGTTTGAAATTGAACCCAAACACTTTAACTTACCCTACCCTAAACCTTTAAATAACCCAACCCAAACAACACTAAGTACTTACCCTAACCCTAAACACACTAACACCCTAACCCAAACCCTTTTAGGTATGCGCAGCCATAAATAGGTTAGAAGCGAGAAGTAAAAGGTATCTAAATCTGTCAAAGTAGTAACATGTCCCTTGACCTTGACCCTTACTTCAAGCAACCCTACTGTTAACTACCCAAAGCCTTAAGACTAGGGTTTAAGCCTTACGTAGGTTATCCTTTGTTAGGGTTTAGCTAACAAACCCTTAAACCCTAATCCCAAAGTGTAAAAATTGGTGTTATGGTAGGGTTACTTATGTTGGCGTCGCTGATTGGGTTAAGTCTGAAGGGTTAAGTATGTGTTTGATTAGTTTGTTTGGGTTTTAAAGGTTAAGATAGTGTTGTAGGTTGGGTGGGGTTTGGGTTAAACTTTAACAAAACCAAAATGATTAAAAAAATAATTTGTTAACAAACTTTGCTTCATTAGCGGAACGGAAAGTTGAGGGTAAACTTTGCAGTTGTATTTAAGTTTTTTAGTCTTTTAAAGGATTTTGTGTGGGGTTGGTATAAGTTAATTTATGAAAAAAAAAATATTTATTAAATCATTCTACTATGTTTGAAGTTGAGGAAAGACTTTTCACCTAAATCTTGAAAATTTTTGGAATTCTTAGCTTGCCGTCATTAGGAAAGGAAGTAAAATTCGCATTAATCTTTACATATTTTGAGATGGGCCAAGACCTTTCAAATAAAATACAACTTTGGAATTCACATACCCTAGTCCAACCGACCTAACCCTGACCCAAACCTGACCATTGGCCCTACCTAACCCTGACCCTAATCAAACTACCTTCCATTAACCCTAACCTACCCTACTAACCCTAACCCTAACCTGACCTTAACCACTGACACTTACCCTACCCAAACCCCATAGTAAAATGTGTTTTGGAGGCCTACCCTTCTAACCCTACTCCAAAGTAACTAACCCTAACCCAATGTTTAAATTGTTGTTTTGCCACTTATCCGAAAGTCAAGTTTAGGAGGGTGGGGGGTAGGATGTTTTGGTAGTTTTTCACGAATCTTCTCAAATTCAATTTGAGAATGGTTGGGGTTCGGTTTGGTTTAAATGGCACGTTTAAGGTCGATTTGTATCTTTTCACAATTATCCCTGGATGGACGTAAGTCGCCTGTTAGGGTTTGGTACTTTTGGTATTAAGCTTGGGAGTAGGCTTTATCTTGACTAGGTTTGGGTTGGGTGAGTTCGGTTAGGACTTTCGACAAACGTTTCCATAGTGGATACATGGGTTTATCCTTTCATGCCATTTCTTTCTTAGTAGTTTCATTTTTAGGAAAGTCGTTAATTCAAAATATTCTTTAATCCTTTAATCTGTTAGTTGAAGGAAAGGTTTATTTATAAAATATTTTAAATATCCTAAACCCAAACACTAACACTAAACTTACCCTAACCTAAACACTAACCCTAACCCTAACCCTAACCCTAACCCTTCTCACGCATGCGCAGTCACAAAAAAGGTCAGACATGCGCAGAAGTGAAAAAGGTCATCTCACAAATCTCGTCAAAGTATACTACCATGTCCCTGACCTTGACCCTTACTCAAAACCTAACCCTAAGGTAGCAATAAACAGTTAGGAAAAAATATTAAAATTTGCCCTCATAAATTTTACCATCCCCTTTTCATTGGTTTCTTGCAATACTAAGCTTACTGTTTGTGTCATGTATGTGCATATGTATGTAATCAGAATCTTCCATAGATTTTATATCCAGTATATAAAATGGTAAAATATAATTTCTTTTGGGTGTATCCATGGCAACAATCTACACTTATTTGCTATAAATATTTGCAAAATAGGGGAAAAGATGTCACATATTTGCCCAAAATTTGGCTACAAGTAGAATTTCAATCGCTTGAAGTAATACCTTTTCTGAAACTGTGTACATATATCATTCAGTAGATCCAATGAAAATCATATGTCTTTCGTCTCATTTTTTTGTAAAATTGCGTCAAAAACTTCGTGTAGAAAAAAAGTGTTTGTAAACATTACATTAATTTCTGGACCGATGGCCGGTCAAGCTATGAAAATACGGATTGTCAAACAGAAAATAGCCCATAAAACATGTTAAAATCAATCTTGATGCTCTTATAAACCATCTTTGAAGGCTAAATTAGTACTCAGCTGTCTAAAAATTAATTTTATTACACAATAACTTTCCTATTTGAAAAAATCCACAGGGGCCAAAATGCGAAACTAAACTCCTAACTGTGTATTGCTACCTTAATAGTAAATATTTTTTTCGAATTCTCCCTTTTTACTAATTTTCTGTGTTCTGCTAGCTTAAACGAGTAAAATAGCCTTTTATTTTTGAAAATTGGTTGAGTAATGAATATTTTATGAAGGTTAGCAGTTGACACTGAAACGCGACAAAAATTGATTTAAAGAAAAATGCCAAGTCAAAGTGTAAAATCTTGTTTCTACCTCAATTTTTGGCCAAATCTTTAAAACTATACCTTTTTTGTCAGTTTTTTTAGTTGAAAATCTTAATAAGATATCTGATGATGCAAAATTGTACAAATTTAAGCAATTTCAAGCATGAAAATGTTAATCTTTATGTTTATTGCATACCTAAGCCTTGATTAAAAAACTTGGTAGTAGGGAATTAATTTCCTACATCTGATTCAACTATACATTTAATATATGCCAAAATGCAACATGAAATCTTGATAACAATAATAATTTGATATATTCGCAAGAAAAAAACAAACGCGTTCAATTCTTAGGCTACTACATGCACCCCAATCCTTCAGAAGCAACGGTTAAGCCGTTAGAGTACAAATATAAGCCTTGTGTCAAAATGTCTAATTTTGGTTGCTAAGGACTGTAAACAATAAAATTGACATGTATTGTCATTCTTAAAGACTTAATTCCCTCAGAAGTTGATTTAGAATCTAAATATCAATAGATTTGTGGTATGAAAAGTCTTAAATAATACAATTCTGAGCTTGGTAAGTATGCCATAAGGTAGCAATAAACAGTTAGGAAAAAATATTCAAATTTGCCCTCATAAATTTTACCATCCCCTTTTCATTGGTTTCTTGCAATACTAAGCTTACTGTTTGTGTCATGTATGTGCATATGTATGTAATCAGAATCTTCCATAGATTTTATATCCAGTATATAAAATGGTAAAATATAATTTATTTTGGGTGTATCCATGGCAACAATCTACACTTATTTGCTATAAAATATTGCAAAATAGGGGGAAAAGATGTCACATATTTGCCCAAAATTTGGCTACAAGTAGAATTTCAATCGCTTGAAGTAATACCTTTTCTGAAACTGTGTACATATATCATTCAGTAGATCCAATGAAAATCATATGTCTTTCGTCTCATTTTTTTGTAAAATTGCGTCAAAAACTTCGTGTAGAAAAAAAGTGTTTGTAAACATTACATTAATTTCTGGACCGATGGCCGGTCAAGCTATGAAAATACGGATTGTCAAACAGAAAATAGTCCATAAAACATGTTAAAAATCAATCTTGATGCTCTTATAAACCATCTTTGAAGGCTAAATTAGTACTCAGCTGTCTAAAAATTAATTTTATTACACAATAACTTTCCTATTTGAAAACTCCACAGGGGCCAAAATGCGAAACTAAACTCCTAACTGTGTATTGCTACCTAACCCTGACCCAAACCCTAACCCAAACCCTTAATTAGGGTTAACCCTAACCCTTAATTAGGGTAACCCTAACCCAAACCCTTAATTAGGGTTAACCCTAACCCAAACCCTTAATTAGGGTTAACCCTAACCCAAACCCTTAATTAGGGTTAACCCTAACCCAAACCCTTAAATAGGGTTAACCCTAACCCAAACCCTTAATTAGGGTTAACCCTAACCCAAACCCTTAAATAGGGTTAACCCTAACCCAAACCCTTAATTAGGGTTAACCCTAACCCAAACCCTTAAATAGGGTTAACCCTAACCCAAACCCTTAATTAGGGTTAACCCTAACCCAAACCCTTAAATAGGGTTAACCCTAACCCAAACCCTTAAATAGGGTTTAGGTTAGGGTTAGGGTTTAGGTTAGGGTTAGTGTTAGTGTTTGGGTTAGGGTTTGGGTTAGTGTTTAGGTTAGGGTTAGTGTTAGGGTTTGGGTTAGTGTTTAGGTTAGGGTTAGTGTTAGGGTTTGGGTTAGTGTTTAGGTTAGGGTTAGTGTTAGTGTTTGGGTTAGGGTTTGGGTCAAACACTTACCCTAACCCAAATCCCAAATGTGTAAAAATTGTTGATTTGGAGGCCTTACTTTATCTCGGAACGGGTAAGTCTAGAAGGATAACCTATTGCAGTTTCGTATTAAGTTTTTTACGAACTTCTTAAAAGAAAGAGTTTTGTAGGGATGGGGGTCAGGTTATGATTTTAAAAAAAAAAAAAAAAAAAAAAATATCTATAACACAAACGTTTGTTCAGTGAGGTAGGAAAGTGCGGCCGTAGACTTCAGTGATACCAATAAGTTTTCATCCTTTAGATCGCCTTTCCATCTTTTAGGAACAGTTAACTTTATGAAAATATCTCTATTCAAATCCATTCTACATATGTTTGAAGATTGAGGTCAAAGGCACTTTTCATACTCTGTACTTAGAAATATTTTTGGAAATTTCTGACGCATGCGCAGTCACAAGAAAGGGCAGACATGCGCAGAAGTGACAATGGGCACCTCACTAACCCTCGTCAAAGTACACTACCCTGTCCCAATCATGACCCTAATCCGTACCCTAACCCTAACCCTGACCCTAACCCTGACCCTAACCCTGACCCTTACCCTAACCCTAACCCTGACCCTAACCCAAACACTAACCATGACCCTAACTCTAACCCTAACCCTAACCCTAACCCTGACCTTAACCAAAACACTAACCCTAACCCAAACCCCAAATGTGTTAAAATTGTTGTTTTGGAGGCCTAGCTTTATCTCGGAAAGGATAAGTCTAGGAGGGTAACTGATTGGATTTTCGTATTAAGTTTTTTCACGAACTTCTCAAAAATCAGAGTTTTGGAGGGATGGGGGGTCAGGTTATGGTTTTTGGTACTTTTCATAGTCGATCTTTTCAATATTTCAACATGATCCTATGCTTCGTTCGGCTTGATGTTAAAAAATCGGCCCCGTTAGGGGTAGTACTTTTCGACAATTAAGCCCCTGGTGAAGACCGCAAGTCTTTATCTTTTGTAGTTTGGGAGTTGGTGTTAATTTCGGGGTTAGGCTTTACTCTCGCACAAACGTTTCTTCAGTGAGGTCGGAAAGTGCGGTCGTACACTTCAGTGATACCAATAAGTTTTCATCCTTTAGATCGCCTTTCCATCTTTTAGGAACAGTTAATTTTATGAAAATATCTCTATTCAAATCCATTCTACATCTGTTTGAAGATTGAAGTCAAAGGCACTTTTCATACTCTGTACTTAGAAATATTTTTAAATAACCCAAACCCAAACACTAACACTAACACTTACCCTAACCTAAACACTAACCCTAACCCTAACCCTAACCCTAACCCTTCTCACGCATGCGCAGTCACAAAAAAGGTCAGACATGCGCAGAAGTGAAAAAGGTCATCTCACAAATCTCGTCAAAGTATACTACCATGTCCCTGACCTTGACCCTTACTCAAAACCTAACCCTAAGGTAGCAATAAACAGTTAGGAAAAAATATTAAAATTTGCCCTCATAAATTTTACCATCCCCTTTTCATTGGTTTCTTGCAATACTAAGCTTACTGTTTGTGTCATGTATGTGCATATGTATGTAATCAGAATCTTCCATAGATTTTATATCCAGTATATAAAATGGTAAAATATAATTTCTTTTGGGTGTATCCATGGCAACAATCTACACTTATTTGCTATAAAATATTGCAAAATAGGGGGAAAAGATGTCACATATTTGCCCAAAATTTGGCTACAAGTAGAATTTCAATCGCTTGAAGTAATACCTTTTCTGAAACTGTGTACATATATCATTCAGTAGATCCAATGAAAATCATATGTCTTTCGTCTCATTTTTTTGTAAAATTGCGTCAAAAACTTCGTGTAGAAAAAAAGTGTTTGTAAACATTACATTAATTTCTGGACCGATGGCCGGTCAAGCTATGAAAATACGGATTGTCAAACAGAAAATAGCCCATAAAACATGTTAAAATCAATCTTGATGCTCTTATAAACCATCTTTGAAGGCTAAATTAGTACTCAGCTGTCTAAAAATTAATTTTATTACACAATAACTTTCCTATTTGAAAAATCCACAGGGGCCAAAATGCGAAACTAAACTCCTAACTGTGTATTGCTACCTTAATAGTAAATATTTTTTTCGAATTCTCCCTTTTTACTAATTTTCTGTGTTCTGCTAGCTTAAACGAGTAAAATAGCCTTTTATTTTTGAAAATTGGTTGAGTAATGAATATTTTATGAAGGTTAGCAGTTGACACTGAAACGCGACAAAAATTGATTTAAAGAAAAATGCCAAGTCAAAGTGTAAAATCTTGTTTCTACCTCAATTTTTGGCCAAATCTTTAAAACTATACCTTTTTTGTCAGTTTTTTTAGTTGAAAATCTTAATAAGATATCTGATGATGCAAAATTGTACAAATTTAAGCAATTTCAAGCATGAAAATGTTAATCTTTATGTTTATTGCATACCTAAGCCTTGATTAAAAAACTTGGTAGTAGGGAATTAATTTCCTACATCTGATTCAACTATACATTTAATATATGCCAAAATGTAACATGAAATCTTGATAACAATAATAATTTGATATATTCGCAAGAAAAAAACAAACGCGTTCAATTCTTAGGCTACTACATGCACCCCAATCCTTCAGAAGCAACGGTTAAGCCGTTAGAGTACAAATATAAGCCTTGTGTCAAAATGTCTAATTTTGGTTGCTAAGGACTGTAAACAATAAAATTGACATGTATTGTCATTCTTAAAGACTTAATTCCCTCAGAAGTTGATTTAGAATCTAAATATCAATAGATTTGTGGTATGAAAAGTCTTAAATAATACAATTCTGAGCTTGGTAAGTATGCCATAAGGTAGCAATAAACAGTTAGGAAAAAATATTCAAATTTGCCCTCATAAATTTTACCATCCCCTTTTCATTGGTTTCTTGCAATACTAAGCTTACTGTTTGTGTCATGTATGTGCATATGTATGTAATCAGAATCTTCCATAGATTTTATATCCAGTATATAAAATGGTAAAATATAATTTATTTTGGGTGTATCCATGGCAACAATCTACACTTATTTGCTATAAAATATTGCAAAATAGGGGGAAAAGATGTCACATATTTGCCCAAAATTTGGCTACAAGTAGAATTTCAATCGCTTGAAGTAATACCTTTTCTGAAACTGTGTACATATATCATTCAGTAGATCCAATGAAAATCATATGTCTTTCGTCTCATTTTTTTGTAAAATTGCGTCAAAAACTTCGTGTAGAAAAAAAGTGTTTGTAAACATTACATTAATTTCTGGACCGATGGCCGGTCAAGCTATGAAAATACGGATTGTCAAACAGAAAATAGTCCATAAAACATGTTAAAATCAATCTTGATGCTCTTATAAACCATCTTTGAAGGCTAAATTAGTACTCAGCTGTCTAAAAATTAATTTTATTACACAATAACTTTCCTATTTGAAAACTCCACAGGGGCCAAAATGCGAAACTAAACTCCTAACTGTGTATTGCTACCTAACCCTGACCCAAACCCTAACCCAAACCCTTAATTAGGGTTAACCCTAACCCTTAATTAGGGTAACCCTAACCCAAACCCTTAATTAGGGTTAACCCTAACCCAAACCCTTAATTAGGGTTAACCCTAACCCAAACCCTTAATTAGGGTTAACCCTAACCCAAACCCTTAAATAGGGTTAACCCTAACCCAAACCCTTAATTAGGGTTAACCCTAACCCAAACCCTTAAATAGGGTTAACCCTAACCCAAACCCTTAATTAGGGTTAACCCTAACCCAAACCCTTAAATAGGGTTAACCCTAACCCAAACCCTTAATTAGGGTTAACCCTAACCCAAACCCTTAAATAGGGTTAACCCTAACCCAAACCCTTAAATAGGGTTTAGGTTAGGGTTAGGGTTTAGGTTAGGGTTAGTGTTAGTGTTTGGGTTAGGGTTTGGGTTAGTGTTTAGGTTAGGGTTAGTGTTAGGGTTTGGGTTAGTGTTTAGGTTAGGGTTAGTGTTAGGGTTTGGGTTAGTGTTTAGGTTAGGGTTAGTGTTAGTGTTTGGGTTAGGGTTTGGGTCAAACACTTACCCTAACCCAAATCCCAAATGTGTAAAAATTGTTGATTTGGAGGCCTTACTTTATCTCGGAACGGGTAAGTCTAGAAGGATAACCTATTGCAGTTTCGTATTAAGTTTTTTACGAACTTCTTAAAAGAAAGAGTTTTGTAGGGATGGGGGTCAGGTTATGATTTAAAAAAAAAAAAAAAAAAAAAAAATATCTATAACACAAACGTTTGTTCAGTGAGGTAGGAAAGTGCGGCCGTAGACTTCAGTGATACCAATAAGTTTTCATCCTTTAGATCGCCTTTCCATCTTTTAGGAACAGTTAACTTTATGAAAATATCTCTATTCAAATCCATTCTACATATGTTTGAAGATTGAGGTCAAAGGCACTTTTCATACTCTGTACTTAGAAATATTTTTGGAAATTTCTGACGCATGCGCAGTCACAAGAAAGGGCAGACATGCGCAGAAGTGACAATGGGCACCTCACTAACCCTCGTCAAAGTACACTACCCTGTCCCAATCATGACCCTAATCCGTACCCTAACCCTAACCCTGACCCTAACCCTGACCACTCCCTTACCCTAACCCTAACCCTGACCCTAACCCAAACACTAACCATGACCCTAACTCTAACCCTAACCCTAACCCTAACCCTGACCTTAACCAAAACACTAACCCTAACCCAAACCCCAAATGTGTTAAAATTGTTGTTTTGGAGGCCTAGCTTTATCTCGGAAAGGATAAGTCTAGGAGGGTAACTGATTGGATTTTCGTATTAAGTTTTTTCACGAACTTCTCAAAAATCAGAGTTTTGGAGGGATGGGGGGTCAGGTTATGGTTTTTGGTACTTTTCATAGTCGATCTTTTCAATATTTCAACATGATCCTATGCTTCGTTCGGCTTGATGTTAAAAAATCGGTCCCGTTAGGGTTAGTACTTTTCGACAATTAAGCCCCTGGTGAAGACCGCAAGTCTTTATCTTTTGTAGTTTGGGAGTTGGTGTTAATTTCGGGGTTAGGCTTTACTCTCGCACAAACGTTTCTTCAGTGAGGTCGGAAAGTGCGGTCGTACACTTCAGTGATACCAATAAGTTTTCATCCTTTAGATCGCCTTTCCATCTTTTAGGAACAGTTAATTTTATGAAAATATCTCTATTCAAATCCATTCTACATCTGTTTGAAGATTGAAGTCAAAGGCACTTTTCATACTCTGTACTTAGAAATATTTTTAAATAACCCAAACCCAAACACTAACACTAACACTTACCCTAACCTAAACACTAACCCTAACCCTAACCCTAACCCTAACCCTTCTCACGCATGCGCAGTCACAAAAAAGGTCAGACATGCGCAGAAGTGAAAAAGGTCATCTCACAAATCTCGTCAAAGTATACCTACCCTAACCCTAACCCTAACCCTAACCCTACTACCCTAACCCTAACCTAACCCTAACCCTAACCCTAACCCTAACCCTAACCCTAACCCTAACCCTAACCCTAACCCTAACCCTAACCCTAACCCTAACCCTAACTACACCCTAACCCAGAACAATAGAATTTTCCCTCCAAAAAGAACATGTGACCAAAATCACTATCCATAAGAAATATAGCCTTAATTAAGATTCTAAATATAGAAATCAAGGTAACATAGACAAACAGGTACACTGGGCATTTTAACAGTAATCAGACTGGACAAATTAAATACCATTCAATTTGTAACTATAATATCAACAGTATGAAAAACATTTTATTCCAATATATCTAATCAATATATACAAATTTACATTTACAAAAATATGCTAAATTCCACTCTACCACACATATACGCATATACACATATACACACGTATACACACATATACATATACACATATACTCATAGACATATCTCATACATATTTACCCCAATAATTATCTACACATATACACACGTATACATATACGCATAAACACACATATACATATACACATATACACACGTATACATACACGGTCCGGAACATAAATAAACAATTAACAAACAAAGGAAATGTTTATATCCAATAAAAAGAGCGAAATAATCTAGTGAGTAAATTTAATGCAAGAGTTTATATGGGGACGTACTCCCCAATAACAGTAGAAAAATCAACAAAATTTTTTTTTTTTAAATCGGGAAAATTTTCCCGAAATTTTCATTGTACTAATGAACTCAAAATCGTTCAATTTTTTTGATGTCATGTTTTGAATTCCCGCATCTGCGCAGAAATCTACAATGTACTTCCTTTTTTCGATCTCGTTTGTATGAAACTTTGAGTAAAATATATATTTATCAGTCTAGTATTAAATACGAAGGAACGCAATACCAATTTCGGGTTAGGGTTAGGGTTAGGATTCCGGGTTAGGGTTAGGATTAGGGTTAGGGTTAGGGTTATGGTTACGGTTAAAATAAATCTCTATATAATAGGTCCAAAATAGGGTTAGGGTTACGGTTAAAATAAATCTCTGTATAATATGAAGCTGGTGTTTTATTCTCAAGATATACAAAACATTCTTAAAAGTTGTATCCCACAGGGTGTCACTTCACATGGAAAATTTATCTATAGATACAATATCTACCTTGAGTACAGACACATTCAAAAACTAGTTGATAATATGAAAGAAACTCGATATAATGGTATGATAGAAAAAATAAATGCATCCAGTTTATAAAGCATATGAGTGCTTAAATTTACCCCTAACCATTAAACATCTGTACAAACTGGGATTTTCCATGAAAAAATTATGTATGCCACAATCCCCAGAAACAAATGGAAAAGTCAAAAAAGAGATGCAGATATGAAAAGATACCGGGATTAACATGTTATACGCCAGACGCGAGTTAAGTCTACAAATAAATCATCAGTGACGCTCGAATGAAAATAGTTAAGCTTAAAAAGCCAAATAAAGTACGAAGTAAAAGTAATATATTCCTTAGGTAGAAAATCCTAGGCATTTCGAAAATGTCAAAATCTATAATAGGACAGTTACTCAAAACAGAAAACAAACGAGAAACAGCTAGAGGTCATAATACCGTAAACAATGATGATCGTGCTTGAAAATCACATGTCAAGCTTTTTCTACCGCGTCCTGTAGTTAAATCAGAAAAGCGAAAATTCGCGATCGCGAGTGAAATAAATATTTATGCCTTAACGTGGTACTTTTGCGCAAAAAATTGTAAATAGAAACCATATGCACTGATAATCTGGACAAGAATACGCATTTGAGTCATCACATATACTTATTTAATAGTTGAATTCGAACTACCTACCTCAAGTGTTTTGACTCCGGATTCATTGACATCTTATCCAGAATTTTTGTGAACGCAAACCGATAGAGTGCGTCTGAACAGGGTGTATAATGTGATTGAATCAAGACATGTAGTATAGCTGGTCAATACACAATGACTACAATTTTCAAAACCGTATTATAGTACAAATATTTAGATGCTATACAGTTGAACTTATACAAGAAAAAACAAAGAAATACTATATACACACAACGAGTAGAGGTACTGTCTCAAAGCATAAATTATATAATTGTGATATCATTATACTTGATATTTATTAAACATTCACATTATTAAAAACACATATTTTTTTTCTCCTTAGAGACAATTGTGTTTTCGCGTTTATCCACCTGTAAATTACGATTATGCTACTATAATATACAGAGACTCTCTGTATTCAGTCTATTTTTTTCTGAAATATTTACTATCTAAGGGGTTATACCAGTTGCATATATATTGAAATAAGTAGAACATGAGGAAACAAGAATGTGTCCATAGTAAACGGATGCCACATCGGCACTATCATTTCCTATGCTTAGTGGACCGTGAAATGGGGTAAAATCTCTAATTTGGCATTAAAATTAGAAAGATCATATCATAAGGAACATATTTACTAAGTTTCGAGTTGGTCGGACTTCAACTTCATCAAAAACTACCTCAACAAAAACCTTAACCTGAAGCGGGACAGTCGGACGGACGAACGAACGAACTGACGAACAGACTAGAAAACATAATTCCCATGAATGGGGCATAAAAATTTATTGTTGAAAGTGAAAACTTTAACCTGAAGCCGGACAGAAGTACGGACGAACGAACGAGCGGACGAGCGAACGAACGAACAGACGAACAGACTAGAAAACATAATTCCCATAAATTGGGGAATAAAAATTTATTGTTGAAAGTGAAAACTTTAACCTAAAGCCGGACAGTAGTACGGACGAACGAACGAACGAACGAACGGAAGGACGAACGAACGAACGGAAGAACGAACGAACGAACGTACAAACAGACTAGAAAACATCATTTCCATAAATGGGACATACAAATTTATTGTTGAAAGTGAATTTCAAAGTAGTGATGTGGCCAAAATGAAAGTAGGGTAGAGATTAGAGGAAGGCATGACTTATTCGGGACGTCGGGATCGGGTATTTTTAAGCTCGGGATTTCGGAATTGATCTCTACGGGATGCGGGAATAAAAAAAAATTTAATTTCGTGATGTCGGGATATGAATTTCGTTTAAATACGCACCTCGGGATATCATGTTTTTAAGCCCGGGATTTCGGGATCAGGGCCTCTCAGACCACCCCTCAAATGAGCCTTAGTCACTATACGAGATTTAAATCCTACCATTGGCAAGTTAATAGGGCTCTCAAAAGGAAAAGCACAGATGGATTGTCCTAGAAGCACATTTTATTAGAATAATAATGGTCTATAAGCAGTTTCATTTATTTCATGTTGAAGCGGTGCAAATTTTTGATTTAATTTGACTTTTACCCAAAAATGCATTGCAGCAAAGGGGAAGAATAATTGTGGTATAAGGCCAGAAACACGAAAAAAAATGAATTAAACAGAAAGGAAACACATAACGGACTTTGGAAAAAAGGGAGAGGGCTTTTGATACCTTATATGAAATTCTCCAGTCATAATATCTTTTACCAAACTTCATCCTACAACAGTTTACAAGCTGTTTATGCCAGCGATTTCGTACATTGTAACGTCAAGACCTTGTGACGTGTCCCTTGTATACATGGGCATTATTATATAGATCGATTACGTTATTAGAACATGCAACGTTTTATTCCTTAATTCACGTATTCCCGACAATGCCAGCTCCAGACTTCAATTAAACTGATTGAAAAATTATGTCTTCATCAAATGAATGTGAGGCACAATCCTCCCCGTGAGGGGTTAAGTATCATACCATCATATCTATATCAGACAGTCGGAAAGCTGACCCCGGTTTGACCCCATTTCTCAAAGCAACAATGGACGTCATGTGATTACCATATATGGGCATTTTTTTAACCAAAAAAGCCCGTTTTTTTTGGAATTTGGAGTTTTTTGCATGAATTAATACTAATTTCCTTTTAAGTGAACATTCATGAGTTAGAAAAAATATGTTACTCAACTCAATTATGGATTAAACTCATGTTTTTCTCTCAAAATGTGTCTTCAAAGTCAAGGTGTTGACAAAACAAATGGTCACAGAAAATTAAAATCGCAATTTTCTTTCTTAACTTCTCGGGATACTATGCTGAATTTAAATTATGTTATGTAACGTAACTTGGACTATGTCAAATTTGTGCCACTTGATCGATGTGTCGATATTTCTGACGAAGCGGGGCCGACGGTAATTCACGAGTTACGTCCGTTTGTTTGACACTATCATGAACAAAATATTGTTATATCAAGCACCATATGCTGTTTTTTTACATGTGGATATTATTAAAATAATCTAATTAAAAATATTTTGATACTGTAAACATGTGCAAAATAATTAGAGAAAGACATTTTTAATATTACTTTTCAGAACTCAGTCCCAGTGAAATAGGCCCTATACATGTGTCCCTACTGTGTGTGCCATAATAGAAATCATTATAGGGATAATAATTTAATATTAATTTAATATTCCAAGAGTTAATCTAATATTTATGTTTTGGTAAGTATTTTTACTGCTGTAACCAAATTGTTTTAACACAGAAATAAATTTCTACTCAAATAATACAAGTGGTAGTCAAACTATTCATGAATAATGGATCAATTAAGACAGGATTAAAAGGATAAAAAAAACAGGAGTTCCTTTTCACTACTGATACCTGGTCCTACCTTTTTCATTTAAACTTAAAATAGATCATAATGAAAGTTTTCTAAATATAAAATCTTCATTATATTAAATAATTTAGGGCAGTTCTTTTTCATTTACTTTTGCAGGATTCCTTTATCACAAATGAGTTTTGTGTCAGCCATCTAAAGCAGTTGAGGTTGTGCAAAGACCGTATAAGATTTCCTTACCTTGTTTTTAGTTAAGTCAAACATTTCACCGACTTAAAGAGAATTGTTAATCCAGTAAAATATTCACAGCTGAACTCGCCATTGTTTTTTTTCCAAACAAACTCACTAAATGTGTGTACATTGTGTTCAGATGCCAGTTTACATCGATGTGTAAAACCAAAAAACTACAATGTCAAAAAATGTTTTTCGATTGAAATTTAGTTCCAGTGGGGATTCCTAAGGAGTGATAGAACGTTCAGAGACTTTTTTTTAACTATGAGAGTATAGTTATCTTTTATATAGCATATATAATCTTTGTTTATCTGTGAAAAAAAGAAGAAAAATAACACTATTAACTGCCAATTTCGCATAATTTATAAACGACGGCCAATTTAACATGTGTAAATATTATTTTCTTTAATAAGAAGAACCATGATAAACAATGCTTTAAAAAATCAAAGGAAATCTATTTTTGACCTTAATGGCAATTTAAAAACAGACAAAAGAAAAAAATCCAAATTGGCGCCAAATTATTTTTTCCGCGAAATTACCGCAATATCAGAATGGCGGATTTTAATATCAGTCCCATTGCTGTCTTAAGAAAGAAGCAACAACGGTCGTTTCTAAGGGCTTGCTTTCTGACTGAGAAAAACATAACCCGTGTCATGCCAACAACTGTTTTTTTAAATAAATGTTTTTAGTTTCGATGCAAAGATCCTATACAGTTGGAAAGCAAGTTCTTAGAAACGCTCGTTGTCGTCAAGCTCTATCAGCAACAATAGCAGGGGAAATTGATTAGGTGGCGCTACAGTCGTCCATAACGTCAAAAAGTCCGCCAAAAGAATCGGCTAAAAGATTGACGTTTAAAGTATTTTCTTCAACTTGTCATGCTTTTATTATAATTAAATTTTAAAATTTGTAGGTTTTTTTTACCAATGTAATTTCTTCACGACATACACACTTGATAAAAAAAAATGCTTGTTATTGCTATTTCGTTATCCTGTCCGTTCTAAAAAAAATAGCCATCTGTTTTGTTCGCCAAAAAAATCGATGTTTCCTAACTTGACATTTGCGTATCCAAAAACAGAAAAGAACGGTTATAGTTTTAAATGAAACCGGGAAACCTATTTCAAATTTCTATCATTTTTTACTATTATACATCAATTCTAGTGACCACCCTGCCATGTCAATTTGTATCTGGTTTTAGCTGCGTTTCTACTTCAAAACAGTGAAGTTTAGCTTCTTTTCATTGTACCTGTTTCAAAAGTACTCTAAACTACTGATTTTATTAAAAATATGAATGAAATTTTTTTTTAAAGTTGTGGTTCTTCACAATTCCATACGACACCTGTATCGACACCTGTATTTTATAGTAACTAAAACCCCTTTTAATCCCCTACACAAATTGACGGTGACATTGTTTTCTTTTTTCAACATACGTCATGGAACGTTAAAAACAAAATATGTGTCAGGGTCATGTACAGTAAAAATTTACACATTGGACAAGTGAAACGACAAACAAATATCTTCTTTATTGTGTTTGAAATTATACGTCTCGGGAAATTTTGACAAATCTGACAAATTATTGTTAGCCTATGGATGGACAAAGGCACAAAAAATAGCAATAGAAAATGCATTGCAAAGAAAATTTCTGGAGGAAAAAACATACAAGTTTAAACAGGAAATGAAGGTCAGTTTAATAATTATATTTATATTTTATAAGTTAAAATCTTGCTTATATTATTATCTCTTTATTAAGTAAGCTACAATAATAAGAGCAAAAACTAGCTTATTTTTTAAAAGTCAAAAGATGTGTTCTTACAAAATTGAATTTATTTGGCAAATTCTTGTCATTTAATCATCATTGAACATTATTAAAGTAAAATGCACAAGATTTGTCCCACTTATTTCATTTCATTTCTGAGATTAATATCCAATTATTCAGGTAAAATATATACAATACAGCAGCTGATACAGCAACCTGAAGAGAAGAAGCTCCATTTTTTTCAAAAAGTTTACTTTCATAATCTATATAATGAGAAATAAGACAAAGGGCTACTGTGCAAGCTAATCTAATAGTTTAATTCTACAATAATAATGATTTTGAAATTCAAAATTGTGTCACTTTCACTTATAATTTTAAGCACTATTTTTTTACAGACTTTTCTGTCAATATTTTTGGTATAAAACATGTAAAACTTATCCCCTTTCTGTAGGATATCTTCTAAGCAGTATTTTACTGTTCGACTAAGAAACAGTTACATAGGCTTCAGTTTAAAGGCTCTCTTACTTTGAAGAAAGTTATTGTAACCCTTGGTCCCACTTTATAGAATATAAAATATAAATGATCAATATTATTATTCTATCAATTTTCAGAAAGATTATTCAAATTGTATAAAATATGTTTTATTGCATAAAATATTATCAGAAGTGTTTAAAAAAATCTACTAGGTTTGATCCCATATACAATTATAAATATTACAACGTATATTTCATCAGCCAGATTTAATTTATATCAATATAGCTAGGTTTTTAGTTTTAGATGTAGGTGCTATTAACCACATTTCTGAATTGCTTTTTTTTACTAATATTTTGTTTTTTTATTATTACAATTAGTCCTTCTCTGAAAAATAGGGAAGTATTTCTTCTTTATATTATTATAAATTAGTTGTAAATCGAGTTTCGTTTATTTTCTTTCTTATTTTTGTAAAGTAAACTCCTTTTTATGCATTTTGTTGGGTTTTTATATTTGACTGGTGAAATTAAGGGGAGATAACCACTTGCACAACTCGGCATAATAACCACCGCTTCGTACATCTACATCTACATCGTCACTCGAAAAGGGTACTTCGACCCATCACTCAAGTATAGTTTAACTTTTGACGTCCTCCAACATGACAATAAACTTTCTATATTTACAACCAATGGTTCCAAAATTGTGCTAAAAATTTATATACAGGTGCAGGTTAAAACATTTTCTACTAGTATCGATTGACTGTGTTGCTAGCCACTACAGAGGAGCTTGGTGAGTTTGGTCTTGAATTCCTCACTGCTCTCGATCTCTAATAGTTCATCTGGTAGTTTATTCCAGTCTCTGATGGTCCTAGGGAAAAAGCTGTATTTGTAGATATCTTTGTTTGGCCTGATTTGTACGTATCTTTTAGTGTTCGGTTTATGGAGTCTCGACGTTCTTCTTGGCTTTATAATGTGCGTTGGAATAGGTATAGCAACTCTTTCATGGATGGCTTTATGAAAGAGCGTTATACGTGCTATTTTTCTTCTTATTTCTAGTGGTGTTAGATTTAGTTCTTCTAGAAGAGTTGTTACTGTTCCAGGCTCTCTCGAGTAATTGCTTTTGATAAAGCGTGCTGCTCGGCGTTGGACTATCTCAATCTGATATATATGGTTTTGTAGGTGAGGGTCCCATGCGCTGCAAGCGTATTCAAGGTGCGGTCGGACAAGGGCAAGATATGTTGTTTTTTTTTACTTCCTCTGGACATGATCCAACATTTCTTCGTATGAAGCCTAGTGCTTTGTTTCCTTTGGTGACAACTTTGTTAACTTGTTTGTCCCATGACATGGTGTTGGTGAGTTCAGCTCCTAGGTATGGGTTTGATGCGACTGATTCCAGGATATGACCATTGATGTTATAGTTGAAGTTGATGGTTTTCCTTTTTTTGGTTATTGTAAGGACATAGCATTTTGAAGGATTGAATATCATTTGCCAAATTTTTGTCCATTTTACCATTTTGTCGAGATCTTCTTGTAGATGTTTGCAGTCATCCTTTGATGAGATTGCTAGGTAAAGTAGGCTATCATCTGCAAACAGGCGAATTTTTGATGTAATGTCGTTCCCGATGTCGTTTATGTATAGGAGAAACAGCAATGGTCCTAAAACTGTTCCCTGTGGTACGCCAGATGTTACTTTAGCAGTACTTGATCTTTCTCCTTCCAGTGTGACTTGTTGTTCTCTTTGTGTCAGCCACGCTTCTAACCATGCAAGTATGTTTCCATCGATACCATATGATGCTAGTTTCTTCAACAATCGCTGGTGTGGTACTGTGTCGAATGCTTTACTAAAGTCTAATATAAGCATATCTACCTGTTGGTTATTGTCCAGATTTCTAGTTATATCCTCTGCTGTTATGACTAGTTGTGACTCACATGATCTTTTGCTTCTGAAGCCATGCTGGAAGTCCACAACTATATTATGCTTGTCAAGATGGTTCATTATGTGTTTGAATATAATGTGTTCCATTATTTTACATGGAACTGATGTCAAGGACACTGGGCGAAAGTTGACTGGTTGACTCTTATTTCCTTTCTTGAATAGTGCGATGACATTTGCAATAAGCCAGTCTTGTGGTACACTTTGATCTTTTAGTGTTTTAGTGAAGATTAACTGTAAATATGGTGATATTGACTCTGCACACTCTTTCAATATTCTACATGATATATTATCTGGACCATTTGCCTTGCTTGGGTTCACTCCCTTTAGTAGTTTGATTAACCCTTCTGTACTGATGTGTAGACTTGGTATTTTTGATGTTTCATTTTCAGTTACCTTAGGGAAGCTTTGAAAGTCTTCAATCGTGAATACTGATTGAAATTGTGCATTAAGTGCTTCTGCTATTCCTTTGCTGTTGTCTAATGTTTCTCCATTAACTTTGAGTGTTGATACTCCCACTGTTTCTCTCTTTTTAGATTTGATGTATTTCCAGTACCTTTTCCCTATTCTGTATTGGTCTTGTTTGTTTGCTGAAGTTTCTGATGTTGATGTACTTACTTCTAACATATCAAATATATACTTCTTATGCGATATATCAAGTTCTGTCTTTATTGCTTTTCTATATTGCTTGAATTTATCCCAGTGCTCTTTAGTTTGGTATTTCTTTGCAACTTTATATAGTCGTTCTATTTTACGTATCATCTTCTTGATGTGTTGATTCACCCAAGGTAAGTTAAATCTCGACGTCAGATTTTTAGATGGTATATGTAGGTCCATTGCTTGAAAAAGGTGAGTTTTAAATAGAGTCCAGTACTCTTCGATGTTCATTTCTGTTATCTTCTCCTTGAAATTTTCAAATTTGCTGTTCAAATATTCTTGAACTTTTTCCATATTTCCCTTCTTATATTGGTAGACTTTTCTGGGCTTGTTCTTAATTACCTTTGGTCTTGCATTGACTGTTGTTATTATCATCTGATGGTCACTCCTTCCATCAGTAATGCTTATTTTCTGTACTAGATTTTCATTAGTTGTGAGAACAAGATCTAGAATGTTCTTTTCCCTGGTTGGTTCTGTGACACATTGTTGCAAGCAGTGTTCCTCAACAATGTCTAATGCTAGTTTATTTATTTCGTTGGAATAGTTATGGCTTGATTTGATGGTGTATCCTCCATTTGAGTCTTCTTCATCCCAATCAATATCTGGTAAATTGAAGTCTCCAGTAAGTATTATGTTAGGCAGAGTATTATTATGCGTTAATCTACTAATTGAAGTATTCAAGTTCTGTAATGGTGTAGGGTCATTATCTGGTTTACGATAATAACAGCCAGTGTAGAGGGCTTTACAGCCTTTCAGTTGTATCTTTGTCCATCCTATTTCACAGTTAGTGTCTAGTGTGTCTTCTCCGTTGCATACAATGTTCTTACGTACAGCATTAATTATGCCGCCGCCTTCATGACCTTTTTCAGTTATTCGGTCTTTACGGACTATCTCATATTGTTCTGGGTCTAATATTTCTGCTGTTGATATGGTTTTGTCAAGATGTGTTTCTAGCAGATGAACTATGCGTGGTTCATGTGTTTCAATTATTGTCTGGAGCATGTTTCGTTTAGCTTCACTTCGCAAACTACGACAATTCATTGTAAGTATGGTAAGTAAACCTTTATCATTTTCATTATTCATCTCTGATCTATCACTTCCCGTTGATGTAACGGAGGTGTTTAAGCTGTTGTTTTTGCTGTTTACTATTGGTTCTGTATGCTTATTTTGTTCTATTGTTGTACCATTTAAAATTATTTTACATTTTGGACATTACCATGTTATGTTCTCACATTTACTCAATTTGTTATAATCTTCTGGACTAATGTTACCACATTTGATGTGAACCCATAGTTGACAATCGTATCGAAAATAACTTGACGTTTGCGTATCTAACATTCTATTGCCGAGATATTTATATCGAGTGTTTGTCTTAATGAGATGTTTTCTTGAATTTAAATTCAGCCCATCATTTTTAGTTTCCTCGTAAATATTTAGATTTTTCGATCAGGAGACTTGACGATTTTAACACAAACTCCAAGTTTGAAGATAAAATAAAGAATAACGGACTTAGATTTGATGTGTAAGTTTTGACGAGTGAAAACTATGTGTATTCAAGATTAGTTGGGTCAATAACTTTTTATTACGACAATAGTATTTAGTGAGTAAAATTGAGGTTTGTCTCGTCCGTTTTTTTACTGTATTTTCACGGTCACGTGACTCTATTGTTGCTGATAAACTTGGGGTCAAACCGTGACCTGCTTTCAAACTGTAAGTGAATCAATATAAACGCCAAAATATGCAGTCTTTAATGACCTGACAACAGTATCGTAACTATGTCCCTTCTTAATAAGGAAGTACACCACTTATTCATGGTCCCATTGCTTTCTATGTTAAATTCCTCCATTTCAAGCAGGCACACCTCTTTCATTTTAAGTTCAAATAAAGTGGCAATCATTGAATGTCAAAGCAGCACTTTATTGTGTTTTGTACTGAAAAAATCAACATACCTTTAATTGCATATAAGAAAGAACTGGTTCCCGGAACTTCGGATGTACCAAAACAGGTACTTCAGATCTGACAAACTAAATGTACCCTCTTTTTAAAATTTGGTGCAGTTTTTTTAATATTCAAAATTTTAAGTCCAAAACTGCTTCAGCTTTCATTTGATGCCAAAAATACCTAAATATTCTATATATTTTGAAAGTAACACTCATGCGAAGGAACTATTTTGTGTTAAATATGTACTACTTTCTGGTATGTGCTTTCCGGCCGGGCCCGAATTAGTGGTGTTACACCATAAGTCTATTTAAAGGTTTTGTTAGCTTCTGAGGTGAATACTGACATTTTTGTGCTTTATAAAGAATATTTCCATAAAATATTGGATGTGAAATACCTGAACGTATAAGAAGTCTGCATGTTGAGCTATATTTACGAATTATGTCCTAATACCGATAATAAAATTTAGTAAATGTTTTGACTAGTTTGTGAGATCGAAAACCCTAGTGTAATAACTTTTCAGTAATAGTCTTTCTCTCGTTAAAATCTGAAACATTGTTACATACACGAGCGAATCGTACAAGTTCAGATATATAAACATCGTAGGATGGTGACAAGGGAACGGCACCATCTAAAAATGAATAAAACGATAGGAAATAAGAAATCATCTCTTTTATCATAAATTTTAGTATTAAACTTTCCGTTAATGTTATAGATATCAAGATCGAGAAAGGGGCAGTCAGTACTGTGGTCATTGTTAGTATTAGCTTTATTTAAGGCAAGTGCAACAGGATTAATTCCTTGAGTATACATACTGAAGTCGTCATTAATGAGAGCCAAAATATCATCCAAATATCAAAGTTTTATTAGATTTGCGTGTCAGATGTTGTTTCGATGGGTCTTGGAGGTTAATGAGTCTGTCATTAGTTTGATTGTAGACACTGACATGGACATTTTGAACAGATATTCTTATTCAATGACAAAAACTAAGTAAAACCCTAATCCTCATCCTCACTTATGCGCAGTCACAATATCTAGGAAATTTGGATAACTCATGTGAAGAAGAAACATGGAGCTATCTTATTGTCCAAGTCCAGTTCCCATGTCCTAACCCTAACACTAACGATAACAATAACCATAACTTTGACACTAACGTTAATCCAAACACTACCTCCTCCCTAATCCTTATGTTTTCTTACATAGAATGTACTTCAGTAGTATGTACTTCGGTTTCTAACCTTCAACTCCCCCAAAGAGCATTAAATAACCACAAACTTTCATCCTAACCAAATCACTAATACTAGATCTAAACTCTAACCCTCACAAATACCATTAATCATAACCCCTGAAACTTAATCCTTATCCTTATGAAAAGCATAGTAGGAATGAAAGCTCTGAAATATTGTACTAACTGCGAGGAATATGCTTCAGTTCGTATTTCAATTAAAACACTTCACTTGCCAAAAGTCAATATTGAACAAAATGCAAATGTTTTTTTAATATCTATTTCAAATAGACATTTTCTTAAATTGTTGAATAATAAAACATAAGACATTCTTATATAGATGAGTCAGTTTATACTTGTTAAATCGTATATATAAAGTATATTAAATGCATTAATAATTCCAGTAGTTTTTCACTCCAGATGGTGATGATCCGTTACGTATTACGGGCGGAATCGTAGATCTGCGGGGAGATAAGCAGACACAGGGTTACGTAATCACACAATATACAGAGAATAACCATACATTTTCTCGAAATATCAATGTTATTTGTACAAGGCTTAGAAACAGGTAGAAAGCGAGGCTGTGCCGAGCATTTCTACCTGTTTCGAGCCGAGTACAAATAACCGATTGATATTTCGAGACAATGTATGGTTATTCTTTCTATACTGCAACTCTTATAAGTGTTCTAAATAAAGTATTTAGGGTAAAACCCATCATTTTTTAATTTGGAGCAGACGACGTAAAATTTCCGCGATCCTGTATGTTTTATTGACGTCATAAATAAAACTCTACGGAAACGCATTGTCAACGTCATAAACAAGGTGATATACGGTCAGTGACTGTATATCAGATATGAATATACAGTCAATGCAATTGGACTGCTCAAATAGGACAGCTGCAGTATATATTCTAATTCTAATCATCCCCTTCTTTTTTGTACCAAGTGTACACAAATAAAAATATTTATAAACGAAATAAAATCCCTAATTACTTCACCTTATTTTTTTTATCATGTGACCGCAACTACCAATAAGTATTTTTGCAATGTTAACGTGACAAAAATGTCATACGGTAGAGAAGGCTATGTAAGTCCCGGGATATCAAAATATGAAACATTAAAAATAATCTGCAACACTCTTAAATTTTTGATTATTTATCATATATTTAAGATAAAATACAACAATTTTGTATATCTAATAAAGGTTTCTTTTTTTCCAGTCTGTATCACATACCCTGTATCGCATACCCCGTATCGCATAGCTAAACCCGTATCGCATAGCAAAATCCGTATCGCATACCTTGCGTGATGTCATAATTAGAATGACTTCAACGTTTGACCTATAACGTCCAGTTGCTGTATTTTCAGGCTTAGGAAACAAATGGAGTTTTATTTACAAAAAAAAGAGTCCTATCATTTCAACTAAAATCGTTTTTTTCCCCGATAATTATTACCAGTAGCTTAACGAGCAAATATTATATAAAAAAGTACAATAAGAAATATCTGAAGTATTATTGTTTTCGTGAAGTTTGTTTCCGCACAAATGCAATTCTTTGCGATTTTAATTTGGTTTTGAAAAATATATGATAAACAGAATAATACATGGCAAAATCCGTATCGCTATTATTCTATATACAACATGCTTTAATATAAAATAATCGTATCCACTATTGCTAAACTTATACTTCCTATATAATTCTAAAGAAACATGAAATAATTTAATCTTTACATTGTAATTACTTTCAAACATCAGACTCGGACTTCTCTTGAACTGAATTTTAATGTGCGTATTGTTATGCGTTTGCTTTTCTACATTGGCTAGAGGTATAGGGGAGGGTTGAGATCTCATAAACATGTTTAACCCGGCTGCATTTTTGCGCCTGTCCCAAGTCAGGAGCCTCTGGCCTTTGTAAGTCTTGTATTATTTTTAATTTTAGTTTCTTGTGCACAATTTGGAGTTTAGTATGGCGTTCATTATCACTGAACTAGTATATATATTTGTTTAGAGCCAGCTGAAGGACGTCTCCGGGTGCGGAAATTTCTCGCTGCATTGAAGACCTGTTGATGACCTTCTGCTGTTGTCGGTTCTATGGTTGTGTTGTTGTCTCTTTGACACATTCCCCATTTCCATTCTCAATTTTATATAACAATAAACATAATAAAATACGCCCTGATTATAATGGTAACATTACATTATTATTATAAATACGCATTAAAATGAAACTTGACACATTATTCCATTTTTCAATCTGGATGATCCCTATAATGGCATGACGATGCATTTAGTGTTGTATAGTTTCCCTGTTTCCTATAAGAGCTATGGTATTATCTGTTCACACAACTCATCTTCAGAAATATCCTTTATTGGCGATCAGTAACGTTTAAAGAGTCGTTTCGGATCTTCTAATCTAACTCAGGGTGTTAGTCTTTCATTGACGATCAGTGACTTGTAAAGAGTAGTTTCGGATCTTCTAATCTAACTCAGCGTGTTAGTCCTTCATTGACGATCAGTAACGTTTAAAGAGTAGTTTCGGATCTTCTAATCTAACTCAGGGTGTTAGTCCTTGATTGACGTTCAGTGACGTTTAAAGAGTAGTTTCGGATCTTCTAATCTAACTCAGAGTGTTAGTCCTTCATTGACGACCAGTAACGTGTAAAGAGTAGTTTCGGATCTTCTAATCTAACTCAGGGTGTTAGTCCTTCATTGACGATCAGTGACGTTTAAAGAGTAGTTTCGGATCTTCTAATCTAACTCAGGGTGTTAGTCCTTCATTGACGATCAGTGACGTTTAAAGAGTAGTTTCGGATCTTCTAATCTAACTCAGAGTGTTAGTCCTTCATTGACGATCAGTGACGTTTAAAGAGTAGTTTTGGATCTTGTAATCTAACTCAGGGGTGTAGTCCTTGACGTTTAAAGAGTAGTTTCGGATCTTGTATTATAACTCAGGGTGTTAGTCCTTTATTTGTTTTGTATCTAGATGAACATAGCGATTGAACAGGTTGAAACTTTACTAACTAGGTATAAAGTATCTGAACAGTGTTATATAATACACTATTCTTTAAATATAAATCAGTCGGTATAGTTTTAGTCTAATGTCTAGAAAAATAGATAGTCTATGCTATATGTAAGTAAGTAAGTAAGTAAATTATTTATTATAGTGACATGTGTAAATTATGTACAGATTATAAACATATAATATATGATAAATAGTAATACACCCGGCCCAATGGACCTATAAGTCACCTCAAATAAAGTAAAACAATTATTAAACAATTATATCACGTTCTAATCTTTTGTTGACGTAAGTTTTCAAAAATATATAGACATAAAAATATTTGTAAACAAAAATTTAAGCTTTAAATGTGTAAAAAAAAAATAAGTGTTATATAACAACTGACGTCTTATATGAAATGCACGAACTATATATTTTGCTAATTTTCTTATGTGGAAAGACATTAAAAAGTTCAATTTGTCAGCATGATTCAAATCTGTGAAATTTTTCTCAATTAAAAGTTTACCAAAAAAGTTAACTCGACATTCAATATACAATGGACAATCAAACATAAAATGGAACTCAGTTTCAGTTTCTTGATTTTTACAAAATATACACATAGTCTTTCTTCTACACTTTCGTTTGAGTATCTACCAGTTTCCACTCTTAATGGTAAAATTCCACCATTAGATTGCGCTAAGTGTGACCGCTCAATTTTACTCAAGTTCAAATTCACGTAATTTTCAGTTTCAAAGACTGTTTTAAAGTTCCATTTATATGATTAGGAAATCATCAAAAGCCTAAATAAATCGTGATTGATTGTCCATTATTGTTTGCTACATATAATTTCGTGCATTGTGAGTTGAAGGCAAGTCCATATGGTTTTTTAACTTTATCTTTCGATGATAAAACTATACTCTGGCATACTCCAGTAGGTGTCAATCTTTGGATGTTTTCAGAGTCCCTGCATGCTATATAAATATTTGCGCTTTGGTCCGTCGTTATACCTTCCGGTCCTTTAATTGTTTTATTCTCACAACGGAAATAACATTTTCCAGTCTTTAAGTTTAGACTCCCAACATCATCAAAATCATAAGATGTAAATAGAAGGGTTTCCGATGGTCCTGGATGAAGGTACCATACAAATCCATTTACACCTAGGTCAAAAGATGTAACTGGTTTCCCTGCATTATCTATCACATAGATACTACCACGTCCACCCAAATAGACATGGTTGTGAATAACAGCCACTCCATAACATTTATGTGGTAATGAGAGGCTCTTTCCAGGGTTCACTGTAGGGCTGGTCTCAATAAACTGTATAGCAGACATATTTTCCAACGTTACAACGGCTTTGCTCCCGCCATGTATAAATGCAATGTCCCAAGGTTCCCCGTGCAGCTTACAATATTGAATGTGTTTTCCATTTTCGTTGTAAACTAGCAGGTTTTTACTTCTTGTGTTACAGAGAATGACACGGTTGTCCTTGGTTACAGCTAGGCTCGAGATATAGACGTTTCCATCATATAATATGTTAATTTCCCGTTCAAATTTGAATTTAAGTATTGAAAGAGTAGGCAGTACATCATCTTTGCTTGTATTGATACTGGATGCTGCAAACATACATATCTGGTTAGAATTTACTTCACTGATTCTGTGAATGATATATTCAGGATTCTCTTTGTGTGCATTTAAGCATGGCTTACATAAACCTCCCTTGCAGTCTAAGCAAATCACAACAGCGGAAGCGGATGTACCTATTTTGATACAAGATTGACAGAGGGACGTGTCCATAGTTGATCTGAAATGAAGAGTAGTTTATGTTATGTTTTTTTTTCTTCAAATTTTAGTGTACTGAGTAAAGTGCGAAAGACAGCTGATTCAGAAATAAAACCTCACCGTGTCAGGAAACACTTTCTTGATAGTATTGTAATAAAAACTAAGAATAATAACATATGAAAAGTCCAACAAATTATTACGTTATTATCGACGAAATATCATTTAGACCAGGTTTAATTTGTAATTTTCTTTTTAAGGAAATATCTGTACCAAGTCCAAGATATGAATGTTGTTTTGCATACGTTTGTTGCTTTTGATTTTGCCACTTGATTATGGATTTCCGTTTTGCATATTTCTCTGAGTTTTAATTTTAATAAGAAGTTTAATCATGATTGAATAGGGCACTGAAAAGTTAGAAGTATTATTAAAACCAATACAATATTTAAGACTTGGGTTTATAGTTTTGATTTGTTACGTTTGAAAAAGGCAACACTAGTATACCGCTATCCTAAGACTGATGCCATTCAATATGAAGGGAAACTTTAATGTGTCAACACAATGTTCACTGCTGCACCCTATTTTTTTTTTACATTTTAAACCTTTAATGTCTGCTTTTTTTTGTACACACGTCGTTGTCTATATAATGGAATTTTATGCAAATGTCATACAATTGAAAGATTTAGCTAGTTATGAAACCAAGTTTAATCCATTATTTTCTACTTGTCAGGAATATGACAGATTTTATCCATTCGTTTAATGTATGTGAACTGTTCATAGATACCAGGATTAAATTTTGTAATTACACCAGACGCGCGTTTCGTCTAAAAAAGACTCATCAGTGACGCTCGAATCCAAAAAAGATAAAAAGGCCAAATAAAGTTCGAAGATGAATAGCATTGATGACCAAAATTCCCAAAAGTTTTGCCAAATACAGCTAAGGTAATCTATTCCTCAAGTGGAAAAGCCTTAGTGTTTCAAAAATTCTAAATTTTTGTAAACAGTTAATTTATAAATATGACCATATCAATGATAATTCATGTCAGCACACAAGCACAGACGTGCCGAATACTGGGCTGATGATACCCTCCACCAGCATTTGAGCTTTTGATTTTGAATAGGGACTTTTCGTTTTTCGTTTTTTTTTCGGAGTTCGTTGTTTTTGTTATCTAACTTTTTATTCATTTTATAAAAATCAAACATGTTCCTTGAAACTTTATAATTGTGTTTCCTAATAAAATCGAATGTTTCTAAAATTAAAAATAAACATAAAAATAAAAGTAAATAAAGGCAACAATAGTATACCTCTATTCAATGGTCATCAATCGATAAAGCGAAAACAAATCCGGGTCACAAACCAAAACATGGAAAAAAACCACATCAATTGATAAGGAAGATGAAAACTACGGAACGACAGATACACTGAACAAGTGTAAACAAATGATGATACTGGTTTGGAAAAAGGCGATTGACATATAAACGCTTAATATAGTCAATTAAAGCAATTGAACGATTTTTCATTTTGTTTAATACTCATTAGATCACTAACATAAATATTCTAAAAAAATACTTACAAAATTCCACCTACTTTATCCTTGATAATCCAATGTACTACTGATCTGTGTTATCAATTCTAAATAAAACTGATAGATATGTTCTTTGCTTATTATTTGCTTTATTATTATTTAAGATTTATCTAATCTTAATGTCAATTATCATGTAATAAATACAGTCATTTTATGGTTGAATGTTTCAAATAAAACCGAATGGGTCACTTGCTACACTGTGATATGTATTATACCGATGTTGAGGAATGTTAGGAAGGCATAAATTTTATTCCCCTCTTTCGTCTTCTCTTCACGCCTGTTATTTTATCCGACAGCAAAGGATGCGTCTGGCTAGTCAGGTAGTCCATCCGTTTGATAAGAACATTTTATGGTGGTGTGCCAGTGGCAGAATAATTCAACAAGGATATGACTGGTTAACAAAAAGCATTGAAGATAAGATTAAACGTCACGGAAATCTGCATACATACGTCGTCTGGCTAGGCACATGTAACACAACCTCAATAGCAGATATATCTCATCAAAGTCTCAAGAAGTAGATGCTGCCCAAAATATCATCACTTTATTACAAAACTCTGACTCCATTACAGAAAATCATCCTAACTGCAGGCTAACATTATTAGAAATTCCCATCTACTCAATTTATGAATGCAACAAGGCAGCCAACCATCCCAACCCTGAAATTTTTAAAGAACAGGATATTCAATTACAGAAACAAATAGAACAAATTAATGAAAGTATAACATACATAAATAAGAATTCTGATTGTCACTCGCCTCACTTTAGTCATCACCTTTACACCAGGAAGCAAGTCAAAAGGGGGGAAAATAAACCATCAAACAAATTTTACAACTTCAAATTATATGCTGACGGGGTACACCCAAAACCGCATCTGGCAAAAGTATGGCTTATTGAAATAGGAGAACACATAAAAAAGGACTGTTGGTTCAGACTCTACTTGGAATTTAATAATTTCTCACTCAGAAGTCATGGAATGTCCAATCCACGCTGTTGCTAAATTGAAAGAAAATTAACGAAAGAGATCGATATCTGAATTCAAAAACTTTATTTTTTTTGTACGTATTCAGAAGGCATAGAATGTCCAAGCCACGCTGTTGCTGCATAAGAACGCGGCATTAAGAATTCAAACCGTCGTATTCTTATTTCGGAACTATATTATAAACAATAATAATGGTCTTCGCCAGAAGAAAAAGCGATAGACTACGCACAAAAAAGTCCTTTTTACACCCAGATTGTCATTGGCAAACAAAAATATAAAATCTCAAGACCATCATGTCACTTATACTCTGGACAAGCCAAAGGCTATTGCCAAGAAAATCGAAATGGCCGAAAGAACATACCCTGTAAGCCCGCAATTCACAAAAGGAAATCTACTTACTATTTTTTTCTGCTGTGGTTTATGAAGAATTTAAATATATAACTATTAACACTCATCAGACACAGGATACAAACATCAAATCCGTTGAAACAAAAGATACTAATGGGGCTGTAATCTCTGAGTCATACACTATCTATGAAAACAATGAAAAACTTTTCGTATTGAATTTTTACAACTCAACATCAAAAGCCCTGTTGAATGGCAAACAAGAATATGTACTATCATTCACAAAATCTTATTTGATGAACATCTGATACTAGAATTACTAGATAGAAATGCAAATTTTACGTCAATTAATTCCATGATACGATAAAATTGTAAACAATATCTTGACATGGAAAATATGAAAGCACAAAAGGCTGTATCTAAAAACAAAACAAGCATAGCTAGTTCTTCAATACAACTAATTCCACAATAGAAAGAAATAGGCAATTATGGACAGATATCTTCTAAAGTGGCAAACAACCCATGTATCACAAACTCTACTCTGTTAACTTGCCCAATATGCAATAAAAGATGTACTAACAATTGTAAAACTGTTGGTTGTGACACTTGCGACCAATGGTTTCATTACGAATGTGAGAATTTATGTCCTGTAGATATTAAGATTATAGAAGAAAATGGTGATGACAATTAAATCTGTAACACTTGTAAGATTCAGATAAATGCCTTGAACGACAAGTCAGACAATGAGTCTCAAAACAATCTCAATTCACCAACTAATGTGAGGGCATCAAACTATACCGTACCAAGCCCACAAAACACATTGTTGCAAATTATATCAGCACCACCAACAGATAATTGTAAAAGGAACAACATCAATGGCAGCTCTGCTATTCAGCATCCCAGAATTATGGTGCCCGGCATGAGTAAAACTCCAACAATTCATAACTTTGGAAATAACGTATATTACGCCAAACCTAAAAGATTACAAATTCAGTGAATCGTAATCCTTGGCTAGCGAAGATTGGCAAAATGCGGTTAAGGAAGTTTATGCCTGGGATAAGAAAATACTTAGTTTTTCAAAAAAAATAAATGTTTGCAAACAGGAAATTTATAAAAATGACCATATAATTGATATTCATGTCAACACCGAAGTGCTGACTACTGGGCTGGTTTTTTCTCCATAAACGAAAGTTTTAGTTCTTTTATATGCTTGCATTTGAAAAATTTGGCTTTGGGCGCTTCTGATGAGGAAAAATCTAGAAAAAAATAAAATCACAAAAAATACAGAATTCCGAGGAAAATTCAAAGTGGAAAGTCCCCTAATCAAATGACATCAAAAGAATGTACAACAACTGTCATATTCCTGACTTGGTACAGGCATTTTCTCGTGTAGAAAATGGTCGATTAAACCTGGTTTTATAGCTAGCTAAACTTCTCACAGCACTGAGCATTGTGTCATAATCTTAATCAATATAAAAACAAACAAATTTGTCAACAAAGAAACACCAAAAGGCATATAGACAAGCATATTTAATAGCAAAACAAAAGACAAGAATATAACCATTTACCACTGAGATTACAACTCGTGGTATAAGTCGTATAGGAATAAAATCAAGGCTTAGCTGGGAAGCCGTGTCTGTTGTTTCTTTAATTTCCAAACCTGGAAGATATATTAATTGGCAAGTGTCTAATGGAACTCCGAATCATATGAAAATAAGAAGAGGTCGACAAGAAGAGGCGCACAGTTCGTTCCCATAGGAATTCCGACAATGTGTTGAAAAATTCTACCTCCAAATAGGATATATGATGATTATGAAAAAGGTTTAAAAAATGTATGTAATGCACCTGTAAAATCTAGGTATCACTGAAAGAGGAAAACCACTTCCATGTATGAAGAAATAACTGAGAGGGGTCGAAAACAAATGCTTTGTTCACAATATACTAAAAACCGGACTGACAAAAATTGGGAGAAGTTTAGAAAACAAAAAGTTGGTAACTAAAATCAAAATTTTATAAATTTCCTATTTACAAAACTTTTGAATTTTTCGAAAAACTAACGATTTTCTTATACCAGACATAGATTACCTTAGCTATATTTGGCACAACTTTGTACTTGTTTGGCTTTATAAATATTTTTATATGAGCGTCACTGATGAGTCTTATGTAGACGAATCGCGCATCTGGCGTACTAAATTATAATGATATCCTGGTACCTTTGATAACTATTTGCTGGCTTGAATTTAGATATTATACAATCTTATTAAAATAAGTTCTCATCACTTGATCCTCGTTTTTTTATATGTCGCTCACACGGCGACATATAAAAAATCGATGAGCAAGTGATGAGAACTTATTTTTAATAAGATTGGATATTATAATCAGAGCCTGCAAAATAACCCTCCGAAAATAACCACTGCCTTTAACTTATGCCGACTCACACACACAGCAAACACACTCTCGCTTCAGTTTTTTAATGACCGTATTTGTCCTATTAGAATCGAAATAATTCATGATAAAATTTATATCACGGCCCAGGCCATGTGTAAATTTCCAACAATCTATGCCGGGCTTCCATGAATTATTTCTTAATCAACATCTTCTCTCATCTTATGATTACAATGAATTTTGTAATTACCAGACATGTAAATAAACAAAGGAAATATGATGCAATTGATTTTAACCAATAAAAATATATAACTTTTATGTTAGCCAATCTTCTTCTTTATATATTGGTGCACCCATTAGTTTTGATTTTCGGTGATTAGGTGAACCTGAGATAAAAGTCAAACACGCCTAAAAACAAGGGAGGTTATACTCTACAAAAATGTCGCAAGCAATGAAGAGATTAAAAAGTGTTCTGCAAAATGTTATTACAGTTGATCGACAACAAGTCAGGACGAAGATGTATTGGCCGAGAAAGATTGAACCCGAAGAAGAAAAAACACATGCACAACGAATTACTGGTAATTTATCCTAGTGTTAATCGGTTTTCGATACTGTGTAACTAACTTTTTCCCAGTTCTTCAAAATATTAATGTGCTCAAAGTTGATTGTATCAATTTAGTAGATGCGTGTAATTATTTCCCCTTATCCTCACGATTTCTCTTGCGTAAAACAAGAAAGCTCAAAACATCTGTTGTGCTCAATTTCAATTTTTGACATTTTGTGCAAGGCGTCATCAGGACATAAAGTCACAAATTTGATAGGACAAAAAGTCACAAATAATTTTTTGACAATTGTTTAAATATATTTTGAAATATTCTTTTTATTACATATATTCATTTTTGGGATACGATTGCTGATACGATTGCTTTCAAGCAATCTGTAGACTTTTACTGTTGACTCAGGGTTGCATTCCCTCACGTCAACCGTTTTATTCTAAACATTCAGCAAGATCTCAGATTCTTATGATTGTCTTGCTTTAAAAAGTAAAAACAAGCAAATGGATTGAACATAAACAACCGTTTACTGTAATGTTCTTCTCATAATCTTCATGTTTGATATTTCCCTTGACCTATATGCGTGTTTTTAACAACACGGAAAATCAGAATTAAGCAGTATTTATATTTTATAATAGTGTTTTCATAAAGGAGTAGGTCCGGTAAAGGTCGATTTTGGCCTCAAATTTCAGGTTCATCTAACAAAAGTTTTTGGACATTTTTTAAACACTTAAGTGTCTATTTCAATTGATTCGATCAATTTATGTGAAAGAGTTTAACTGATTTAGTCATTAAAAACGCCCTGATTCAAGCTTAAATATGAAAAATCTATCAAACATGCCAAAAAGCATCACTTTTCAGACGGTTTTTGTCAAAAAAAGGGGACTTACTTAAACAAGTGATTTTCTAAATCACTGATTCAAGTAACATTATTTCCATAAAGGTTGGAAGTTAGAGTTGTCTTTCTTTAATAATCACCTATTTAAGTAGTACAAATTAATCACTAAAAGAAGTGATTTAATTTTATTGTAGCTTTAAAATATAGAATACTAATGATCCAGGGACTAATTATGTTTCTAAACTTATCAGAACCAACATCTGTGTTGTCTAGGATGACCAGGTCATTTCAGGTGATGACCTTGTACTAAATCTAGGATAATGACATGAAAATCACTTGTTTAAGTATCAGACCTCAATTTCCTTCCCAAAAATCACTTCTTTAAGTATCATTCTTTTAATAACCCCCACTAATTTCAACACCCCTGAACAGTGAAATTTTTATCGCGAACAGTAGAATTTTATTACATAATCTGAAAGATGAAACCTTGAGCATCACAGGAAAAATACTCCCACTGCTCATGCTGCTGGGAAAAATCTTTTAAGAAAGTATCAGTTCATTATGTTAAGCCATTATTATAGCATTTTTTCAACTAAAATAGAATTTTCAGCTAAATGATAGCATCAAAGGCATCAACCTTGCTACTTAAAAGTTAAAAGAAGCAAAAAGTTCATTTTTTTTTAAATTTTACTAATTAAAATATATTATTTAAACCTATGTGTTTAAAATTTTGAAAAAACTACAAAATCCCAATTTGTGACAAAACCTCAAATTTGCTACTCAAATAAGTGATTTAAAAATCACTTATTTGAGTAAGTCCCCTGACTGATGAAAGTGGCCGCATCCGTGTTCATCCTCAACCTTTATATATATGTTTTGTATTATCATCAAATACAATTTACATTTCAAAATTATTAATGAACACGAATGCGGCCACTTTCATTTTAGAAGGAAACCGTCTAAAAATTAGCCAAAATGCTAAAATTTTGAAGATTTCAGTAATTAAGCATGACTTAATGATGCTAGAACATGTAGAACGTGATATTTGTGTATTGTATTGTCAAAAACAGCTCATATTTATGTAGCAGAAGCATTTACTTTCCAAAATAGCTTAAAGATTACATTTTCACAATTTTCTAAAACTGCTATATTTTGGGACCAAAAAGGGGTCTTACTGAACTTACTCCTTTAGAAACACGTCAGAGGGAATTCCCAAGGTTTTGATAAATGCGAGAGTTCTCTGAATTCTGATAATTCTATTTCTGTCATATAAGAACTGAAGTGGAGTTTTTCCATATTTTACTGTTATGAAACTGATATTTGATACTGTACTCTCATAAAGTTTTGATTGTTGGTTGCTTAACGTCCAGTGGCAAATATTTCATGCATATTAGGGACGATAAAGAAATGGAGAACCATTCATCATATCATTTAATAAATGTTCTTGTTCCAAATCGCAAGTCGTGGGTTTGTTTATGTATTAATGCGCATTCGTATAGTTTTCTTGATTTCAAGGATATCAGATTGAGTGGTTGCTCTGGATTCCCCGCTTCATTGATTAATTTGAAACTCATGGGATTCTTTCTATGTCTGTCTGCTATTGAGGGTTATTGTTGTTGCATAATTTTAAATCATATGCATCATTTAAATTAAAATAAATGTAGTGTTTACCTATAACACCTCTTCAGCCGAAATGGAGTCGTCCATATTATCGTTTCGAGTTGTCTCCCTTCCGGAAGTATTTTCCGTCAAAATCGAAATACAATACGACTCGTGAAGAAAAATTAACTTGTTAGTTGTCGATAAACGTCGTATTACAAATGTATTATATTAAGAACGATCTCAATTAAAACAGAGGAGTGTGTACAGAAAGGAGTCATGCCCACGGACCAAAGGAAATTAATATTTAAAGAATTAGAAATGGGGTTCCTCCTAGAATTAACGGTGATAAGATACAAAGTGATATACCTTCTCTCACTCCATGACTCTCAGTGACTGCTGTGGAAAGTAAACTTGGAATTGATAGTTCAAAAATAAAACACAATAAGTACATTGCTCATTCACGTGTATCCGGGATTGGCTATTTTTAAAGTTGAGTGATTATTCAGATTATTACATTTTGCATGTGCAGTTCAATTAGTCTTGAAAATAATACTATCCAGCTGTACCAGGGCTGCCAAAAATGCATGAGACTCACGCATGTTCATGATTTTTTGCGGCAGTATCCTTGGATCTATTTTTTTCCCTCTTTGATCTTTTCAATTTTGGCCAAATCTCACGCATTTGCTTAATGAAAAGTGGCAGAACTGCTATACATGTTTCAATGAAAACTATGGCAATCGTATCCCTCAGAGATTGAGATAAAGAAATTGCTCATAAACCTTGATAAATGAAAATGTATTGAATTTTTAATCAGTCAAAGGATTAGTCCAAGATTACTCTGATGTCCTACAGCTGTTTTGCCAGACAAGCTGGGGCCGTGGGATGTCAAAGCGTGTCCCATATCAAAAAGTGGATATTTGCCCGTCCAAAATAGATGCGCTGCTTCGTCGCTTCTGGTGCCAATGGACGGCCTTGCAATTATATAAATCAGGTATCAATTTGTTCATTTTTAAAGGCAGTGCTTTAAGGCCTGACTTTCAAGTCATGAGGTTCATCTTTCCTTACGCTAATCTTTGCTGGGGGTCATTTTGCAAGAAATAGATCCGGAAATGTTTAAATTTCTCCTCTACTTTTTGTGGTATGTATTGGTTTTTGTTCCTTTCATTTACATTGGGAATTAAAGAAACGATCAGTGTGTATTGTTCGTTTTAAAAATCTGTTTATTAACGTGTCTTTTGCATTATAAGCAGTCAATCTGATTACAAACTATCATTATTCGAATTCCGTGTGGAAAGAGGTCCGTTCAATTTCGAGTACTATTTGCGATCTAAAGATATTTTAAAATCATTTCACTCGTTGATATAACATGATATTATAATTAAAAGTCGACTGACCGTGAATTATATTGCATAATATACAATTTAAAGTATTTCTGTACGTGAAGCCGTATGACGTTATAGTTATTTCGGTCTCAGTTATGTAAAATATGAAATTATCGTTCCTGAATAGGGTTCCACTAATTAAAGACAAGAAGCGTCAAAAAGTGATAAGAAGCGACAATAAAATTAAAATAGCGATAAGAAGCGACAATATAATTATTTTAGCGAGAAGAAGCGTCAAGAAGACTATATAGCGACTATAAATAAATAAAAAAAATGTCATTGCAACAACTTATTCCCCATAGATATTAAAAAAAACATGCATTATTTTTTATTATAGGGGCGGTTATAAAACATTTTTTATATTACTGCACATTGATAGATAAAAATATGTTTTTATTAAGAAGAAAGGGATTAGTTTTTATTAGATATAAAAAAAAATATATTTTATGCACACGCTAAAAATTGGCCATCAAAACAAAAAAATTTCAATTTCCTTTTAAAGAATTTATTGAATCAAAACCATGCAATATCAGGCGCGGATCCAGAGGGGGGGGGGTTCCGGGGGTTGGAACCCCCCCTTTTTTTTTGGCCGATCAATGCGTTTGAATGGGAGCATATAGCTGGAACCCCCCCTTTACTCTGGGTTGGGAACCCCCCCTTTTAAAATGGCTGGATCCGCCCCTGAATATCATTTCCTTTCTAACAGTGAAATTCTTCTTTTTCATAGGGACATATTTGATAGGTGTAGCTTCACCCTATCACATCAAATGAGAATAGCCTCGTGAGAGAATTACGATTCGCTTGTCCCTTGTTAGTTATTGTCGCTTCGTCACTAAATTAAACTTCTTGTCGCTGTTTGTCTCTAAAATTCTTCTTGTCTCTTATTAGTGAGACCAGTCAGTTCCGTCCTCAACTTCCGTTTTTGCACTGCAAAACAATCACACAATTAACGATGCCTAATCCTTGTTGGTGTGTACCTGTGTGTCATTTAAGAGGAGGACTTGCATTTCTAAATGACTTAATAAGAAGGAAAAGTTGGATCAACGCCTTGGCTCAAACGTAGATTGTCATGTGCGATGCAATCGTAGAACCCATATCAATCAGCTGTTGTTTGCAAGGCACATTTTACTGAAAACGACTACGTTCAGGAAACTATTCATGGTAGAACTTTATTTTCTTTAAGAAATATATACTGTTATTTATATAATCGCCATGCAAGTAAACCAAAGTCTGTTTGCAACCGCAATTATCGTTTTAGAATAAAAAGGGGGGTGAATTCAAGACGTCATGACTTTTGGGATTACGATTCAATATCATCTGTTTGACATTTTTTGGTTAATACTACAATTGTATGGTTTTTCTACAAGAGATATATTATACTGATAATTATTTTAGCAGTCATTATGTAAATTCGGTTGTAATGACAAGAATTCATGAGCTATGCCTCGGGCTTTCTTGAAAAATATCAATGACAATGTAAACAGGAACAAAACATTGACATGAATGATGCTCTCCACCTATGTTATAGTTATTTAGGTATGTGTGTTGCACAAGTCTTTCACAAGTTTCAAAAAAGCTAATGTTATAAAACTTTTTTCAGGGCACATACCCACTTTATAGAGACTTGTCTACTGCCATGCATTCCCATCCTATTTTCATGCACCATTTGTAAGCAAGAGACTGAATGGTTTACAAAATTAAAAATCAGGACGGTGTCCCGTTAAACCAAAAGAACTAAACTGGATGAATATTGTAGGAGAAATCTAGAGGAAAGTTTTGATTTGTGAAATTGGTTTTCCTGAACAGATGTATATTCATCCTGCAGGAAAGATTTATAACTGTCCACCACCAACTGACGAGCTAATGTTGAGCTTCACAGATGGAATTACTCAAACACCATAAATGCCTATGTTTTCAGCACAGATTTCACAAATCATGACACAGCTGTGCATTTTTATGCCCCACCTACGAACCTTGTAGTACGATTTTAGAGAGATCCATACACTTAAACACAAGTTATTGTCATGATTGTTTGGAAACTAGAAACGTCTTCGGACGACAAAGCTGACGATGCAGACGACGACATCATACCATTATACGAACCCAAATTTTTTTTGGGGTCGTATAAAAATAGCCTACCCTAAAGATTTTAATCTCAATTTTCATTAAGCACTGTTAAAGTCAGAATGTTGCTCCCATCATGCCCATATAGACTCAATGTAAAAAAAAATTAAAAAAAATCCCTGCCTACCTACCCTAACTTTTTTTCAGATGTAACTGGAACCACACATACTTTTTTACTTGGCCTTATAGATATTTATTGAATAATTTTGAAGTGTTGTTGTTGTTGTATATAAAACATCAAGAAAAATACAAAAAAAATATTTTCAAAATAAGTGGTTTTTTGTTCAAATAAAAATAATCTCAAAACTGAATTGTGATTTTTTTTCTGTCATTCAGGGGTACGACTCATTCAAGTAATTTTTATTTAGGCCAAATAAAAATATATGTGTGGTTCCTGAGTGAGTTACCCTACCGTCCCTACTTTTTTGTCTTAAAAATAGCCTACCCTAAAGATTTTATTGTCATTTTTCATCAAGCACCATTAAAGTCAGAATGCTGCTCCCATAGACTCAATGTAAAAAAAAACATAAAATAAAAAAAAAATCCCTACCTACTTACCCAAACTTATTTTCAGATGTAACTGGAACCACACATACTATTTTATTTGGCCTTACTTGAAGAGGTAAAAAAAAATATAAACATATATACATGTATGATATAAGTTAATTTGTAGCATACTCATACAAGTGAATTTTATTTACTTGTATATTTTAAGGTAAAAAAAAAATTGGCTTAGTTTTGTCCCTTAGACATTCAGAATTTTTTACTTGTACAGTATAAGTAAAAAAGTCATCCTTCATTTCTTGAGTTCTTGAGATTTCTTTGCTCTAATAGAATTTTCAATTGTGTACCCTTTGCAGATGTCTTTACTAATCATTTAAGGTGGCTCGGGGCCTATTAAAAGTTTCTATCAGAAGTGCCGTATTTTTTGTTATTTTATTCTTTACAGAAATTGAATCAAATTGGTAGAAAAAAAATAGGGGGTCACGGACCATTTAAGCTCAAAATTTTACTTTTAAACAGGTATGTAAAAGGGACCATTTTTCAATGAAATGATAGGGAAAACAGAGGTGTTGACATATTTTTATCGGATTATTAAAAAAACGTTCTATGACACATGGTCTAAAACTGTAATATAAAAAGCTAAAATATAGCTTCAAAGAATGAGCAAATAAAAAAGATAGGTCACCGATAAGGAAAAAAATATATTTTGCCTTAAAACCCAAATTTTGGCGGGAAAATGGTGAAAATGGGTGAAATGCCATTTTGACCCTTTAACAAATATGGATAATAACGAAAATATTCTATTATTCACATAACTACAATGATTTAACATTTCTTATCAATCAAAATATTTAAAAAAATTATATCAAATTAACGACAAATACTTTTGTAATTCATGCGTGAAATTATGGGCAGTCGAATAGTCCCGAGCCACCTTAAGCGTAATTTCATGGTCAATGAAATTTGTCTGTTATCTTCAAAACATTGCTCTTTTACAAGCCTGAAGGAGCAATTACTTTTAACATATATTTTTTTTTTCTTTATTAAACTTCTCAACATGTTCAACTGTTATTTACAGCAAATCTATTACACACATTTGTGTGCTGCTTTCATAGAAAAGATTTCTAATCATATTGATATTAGAGTATAAAAAAATAATGTTAAACAATTAAAAGAAGTATAGATGAAAAAAGTAATTTCCAAAATTTCTATTTTCAGTTGTTCTAAGGAAGAAAAATAGTTAAAGTTTTATTCTGATATATGCATTTGCATTTGCATTCAATTTATGTTTGATTTATTCTTTTTACAAACAAAAAATAAGTTTAAGAAGTTTATTGTGAATGGTGACATAAAGGGGGAATTAACTCGAATTGGTTGTGAAACAATTTCGATATACGCATGTTATTTACGACCTAAAGCTTAGGTCATTGGTGTTAATTAACAGTGTGTTTGACACCAAAGCTGTCAAGTGAAGCCATGTACTTAATGGGTCATTTAATCTGACTCTTTATACATCTAGTTGAACTTCCTATTCATCGAAGAACAATGAATTTGCGGGTATTTCAAAAGAGATGAGTCTGAAGGCCAAGAATCCTTGTGAAAACGGGTCATTTTCAGAATTCTCAGGTTATTTAACAGTCCAGCGCGTGTCCCAGGTGACTTCTCAGATTCTTAAAAATCTTGGGTCACACCCGAAGGATACGAGTAAGTTGACAGGTATGATTTCTTTTGTTGTACCCTGTCTGAAAACTTGAAATGTTGAAATTATTACTTGCTAGAAGCGAGTTTTTGTTCTGTCCTTAATAAACCGACAAATAGAAAACATGTGCCATTTCACGAAATACATATATATTTTAACGACAGGCATTGCTATCGAGAATTTATTACTAACGAGAACAGATGACTTTACAATATATAAACTGCTTTTTAGCAGTTATAGGAACAGCAGAGCCAAGTTGAAGCGTATATATACTGGAAGGCATTCAAACGGCACTATAGAAAAAGTCAAATTGGTATCAATCCAAAGCGACACCTATCATGCCTAGGCCAAATAAAAATATATTTGTGGTTCCAGTAACCCTACCTTCCCTACTTTTTCGTCTTAAAAAAAATAGCCTACCCTAAAGATTTTATTGTCATTTTTCATTAAGCTCTGTTAAAGTTAGAATGATGCTTCCATAGACTCAATGTACAAAATGATGTAAAAAGAAATTTAAAATTTAAAAAATTACAAAAAATCCCTACCTACCTACCCTAACTTTTGTTCAGATGTAACTGGAACCACATATACACATGTACTATTTTATTTGGCCCTATTAAATGTCATTGCGGTGTTTCGTTTATCTGTTTATAATAAATTCGATACTAAGTTGCTACAAGTATTATTTTGACCTTTTTTAGGCTTTAAGGTTCTTAATAACAAATGGACAAATATGACATATTTTCACCTCAAAAACTACTCTTGTGCACAGACTTATCTGTGCTGTTTGGAAAGTTTTAAGACCTGGCATCCACTAGATATATGATATAAGTTCTTTTCTCGACCTGGATGTCTGAGGGATGCTAATAGATGCATCCAACTGTAGTTTGCATGTAGAATGGAGTCAGTGTACCCCAGTTAACACATTTATCACAACAGTTGTAAAGTAGGAGTGACACTACTCTGGGTACACCGGGTCATTTGCACCAAAAAATTTTAAAAATCTGATTTTTTCAGATTTTTTACTTTAACTGGACCTGCAACCGAAAGTAGTTGTTGCCTAGGCGTATATGATTATAAACATGATCAGTATTTATATGACTTCTGGATAACACTATTTGTCAAAGTTTCAGGCCTCCTAATTCGTGTTTCAGAACTGGAAGGTAAGCCCATCCTTCCAAAAAACCTAATTTTGTCAGATTTCAATTTTCAAAACTTTAGAGCTCAAAATGAACATTAAAAGTGAGAAACATGACAATCCATAGTGTATGATTGAGGAAACATGCATACATTTCAAATTAAATGGCATTTCAATGACTTCCAAATTTATTTATGGAGGGCCATTGATTCCAAATAAAGATGGTTTGTGTTTTTACATTTTATATGCTGTTTACAAATCAAGTGTTCAGATTTAAATGATAAATTCTTTGAATTCTGTTGTAGAAATGAAACAGACAGATCCAGAGTTAGACAAAGTGATTAACATTGGATTTCCAGTCACCAAATTTGACAGAACAGAAAGAAAAAAGATCAAACACCAATTGAAAGAGTCCATAGCAGAAAAAGAACTAGACTTAGAAAGAGCTGCTAGAACAAGAACATGTAAGTAAGAGTTAGAAAGAAATGCTAGAACAAGAACATTTTAGTAAGACTTAGAGAGATCTACTAGAACAAGAACATGTAAGTTAGATTTAGAAAGAAATGCTAGAACAAGAACATGTAAGTAAGACTTAGAGAGATCTGCTAGAACAAGAACATGTAAGTTAGAGTTAGAAAGAGCTGCTAGAACATGAACAGACTTAGAAAGAGCTGCAAGAACAAAAACATGCAAGTTAGAGTTAGAAAGAAATGCTAGAAAAGAACATGCAAGTAAGACTCAGAGAGAGCTGCTAAAACAAGAACAGACTTAGAAAGAGCTGCAAGAACAAAAACATGCAAGTTAGAGTTAGAAAGAAATGCTAGAAAAGAACATGTAAGTAAGACTTAGAAAGAGCTGCAACAACAAGAACATGTAAGTTAGAGTAATAAAGAACTGCTAGAACAAGAACATATAAGTTTAATTTTGAAAGTTAAATATAACAATAATCTACAGGAACAAGAAGTTGTAAGTTTATCATGTTTATGTGTAAGTTATAGTTAGAAAGAGCTGCTAGAACAAGAACATGTAAGTTACACTTAGAAATAACTGCTAGAACAAGAACATGTAAGTCAGACAAAGAAAGAGCTGTTAGAAGAAGAACATACTTAGAAAGAGCTGCTAGAACAAGAATATGTAAGTTAGACTTAGGAAGAGATGCTAGAACAAGAATATTTAAGTTAGACGTAGAGAGAGCTGCTAGAACATGAACATGTCAGTTATAGTTAGAAAGAGCTGCTAGAACAAACATGTAAGTTAGAGTTAGAAAGAAATGCTAAAACAAAAACATGTAAGTTAGACTTAGAAAGAGCTGCTACAACAAGAACATGTTAGTTAGACTTAGAAAGAGCTGCTACAACAAGAACATGTTAGTTAGACTTAGAAAGAACTGCTACAACAAGAACATGTTAGTTAGACTTAGGAAGAGCTGCTACAACAAGAACATGTTAGTTAGACTTAGGAAGAGATGTTTGAACAAGAACATGTTAGTTAGACTTAGAAACAGCTGCTAGAACAAGAACAGACTTAGAAAGAACTGCTAGAACAAGAACATGTAAGATATAATTAGAAAGAGCTGCTCAAACAAGAACATGTAAGTTAGAGCTAGAAAGAGGTGCTAGAACAAGAACATGTAAGTTAGAGTAAGAAAGAACTGCTAGAACAAGAAAATGATTAGAAAGAGCTGCTAGAACACGATCATATAAGTTAGAGTTAGAAAGAGGTGCTAGAACAAGAACATGTAAGTTAGAGTTAGAAAGAGGTGCTAGAACAAGAACATGTAAGTTAGAGTAATAAAGAACTGCTAGAACAAGAACATACTTAGAAAGAGCTGCTAGAACAAGAACATGTAAGATATAATTAGAAAGAGCTGCTCAAACAAGAACATGTAAGTTAGAGCTAGAAAGAGGTGCTAGAACAAGAACATGTAAGTTAGAGTAAGAAAGAACTGCTAGAACAAGAAAATGATTAGAAAGAGCTGCTAGAACACGATCATATAAGTTAGAGTTAGAAAGAGGTGCTAGAACAAGAACATGTAAGTTAGAGTTAGAAAGAGGTGCTAGAACAAGAACATGTAAGTTAGAGTAATAAAGAACTGCTAGAACAAGAACAGACTTAGAAAGAGCTGCTAGAACAAGAACATAAGTAAGAGTTAGAAAAAAGTAAAAACACAAAAATACTGAACTCCGAGGAAAATTCAAAAAGGAAAATCAAAAATCAAAAGGCAAAATCAAAAGTCCAAGCACATCAAACGAATGGATAACAACTGTCATATTCCTGACTTGGTACAGGCATTTTCTAATGTAGGAAATGGTGGATTGAACCTGGTTTTATAGCTAGCTAAACCTCTCACTTGTATGACAGTCGCATCAGAGATGTTTGAACAAGAACATGTAAGTTAGAGTTAGAAAGAGCTGCTAGAACAAGAACATGTAAGTTATAGTAAGAAAGAGCTGCTAGAACAAGAACATGTAAGTAAGAGTTAGAAAGAGAGGCTTGAACAGGAACAGAACAAGAACATGTAAATTAGAGTTAGAAAGAGATGCTAGAACAAGAACATGTAAGTTAGAGTTAGAAAGAGCTGTTAGAACAAGAACAGACTTAGAAAGAGCTGCTAGAACAAGAACAGACTTAGAAAGAACTGCTAGAATAAGAACATGTCAGTTATAGTTATAAAGAGCTACTAGAACAAGAACATGTAAGTTAGAGTTAGAAAGAGCTACTAGAATAGGAACATGCTACTAAGAGTTAGAAAGAGCTGCTAGAACAAGAACATGTTAGTTAGACTTAGAAAGAGCTACTAGAACAAGAACAGACTTAGAAAGAGATGTTAGAACAAGAACATGTTAGTTGGAGTTAGAAAGAGCTACTAGGACAAGAACATGTAAGTTAGAGTTAGAAAGAGCTGCTAGAACAAGGACATGTAAGTTAGAGTTAGAGAGAGCTTCTAGAACAAGAACATGTAAGTTAGAGTTAGAAAGAGCTGCTAGAACAAGAACATGTAAGTTAGAGTTAGAAAGAGCTACTAGAACACGAATATGTAAGTTAGAGTTAGAAAGAGCTGCTAGAACACGAATATGTAAGTTAGAGTTAGAAAGAGCTGCTAGAACAAGAACATGTAAGATAGAGTTAGAAAGAGCTACTAGAACACGAATATGTAAGTTAGAGTTACAAAGAGCTGCTAGAACAAGAACATGTAAGTTAGAGTTAGAAAGAGCTACTAGAACACGAATATTTAAGTTAGAGTTAGAAAGAGCTACAAGAACATGTAAGTTAAAGTTAGAAAGAGCTACTAGAACAAGAACATGTTAGTTAGACTAAGAGAGAGCTTCTTGAACAAGAACATGTAAGTTAGAGTTAGAAAGAGCTGCTAGAACAAGAACATGTAAGTTAGAGTTAGAAAGAGCTACTAGAACAGGAATATGTAAGTTAGAGTTAGAAAGAGCTGCTAGAACAAAAACATGTAAGTTAGAGTTAGAAAGAGCTACTAGAACAAGAACATGTAAGTTAGAGTTAGAAAGAGTTATTTAACACGAATATGTAAGTTAAAGTTAGAAAGAGCTACTAGAACAAGAACATGTTAGTTAGACTAACAGAGAGCTTCTTGAACAAGAACATGTAAGATAGAGTTAGAAAGAGCTGCTAGAACAAGAACATGTAAGTTAGAGTTAGAAAGAGCTACTAGAACACGAATATGTAAGTTAGAGTTAGAAAGAGCTGCTAGAACAAAACATGTAAGTTAGAGTTAGAAAGAGCTACTAGAACACGAACATGTTAGTTAGAGTTAGAAAGAGTTATTTAACACGAATATGTAAGTTAGAGTTAGAAAGAGCTACTAGAACAAGAACATGTTAGTTAGACTTAGAGAGAGCTTCTAGAACAAGAACATGTAAGTTAGAGTTATAAAGAGCTGCTAGAACAAGAACATGTAAGTTAGAGCTAGAAAGAGCTACTAGAACACGAATATGTAAGTTATAGTTAGAAAGAGCTGCTAGAACAAGAACATGTAAGTTAGAGTTAGAAAGAGCTACTAGAACACGAACATGTAAGTTAGAGTTAGAAAGAGCTACTAGAACAAGAACATGTAAGTTAGAGTTAGAAAGAGCTACTAGAATAGGAACATGCTACTAAGAGTTAGAAAGACCTGCTAGAACAAGAACATGTAAGTTAGAGTGAGAAAGAGCTACTAGAATAGGAACATGCTACTAAGAGTTAGAAAGACCTGCTAGAACAAGAACATGTTAGTTAGACTTAGAAAGAGCTACTAGAACAAGAACAGACTTAGAAAGAGATGTTAGAACAAGAACATGTAAGTTAGAGTTAGAAAGAGCTACTAGAACAAGAACATGTAAGTTAGAGTTAGAAAGAGCTGCTAGAACAAGAACATGTAAGTAAGACTTAGAGAGAGCTGCTAGAACAAGAACATGTAAGTTAGAGTTAGAAAGAGCTGCTAGAACAAGAACATGTAAGTTAGAGTTAGAAAGAGCTACTAAAACATGAATATGTAAGTAAGAGTTAGAAAGAGCTGCTAGAATAAACACAAAATTAAATATTCACAAATACATATGCAAGTTTTCCTTAAACAATGAAAGTCGTTACCCACGAAAATAAATGAATCCATAATATTTAAATGTTAGTTGGATATTACAGGTTAACTTTATCATGTTTATAAGATTATTAAGGTAGAATCACTATTATTTTATACTTCAGTAAATGTCCCATTAGAAGAAGTGAAGAAAATCTACACACAGGAAATGCAAAGATTTCACTGGAAGTCCTTAGCAGAACATTATGGGATATATAGAGACTTATTTGACAATGCTATGTTTTATCAGTGTGTCAATATGGACATAAGTTACGATTTTGATGAGGAATATGTATCTAAAGTTCATATCGGAAACAGACTAAAACCATCTGAGGTAGGTCTTCATGCTTATATCCTGAAGCCAGACAAAGTGATCCTACATCATGTACATGCTGAGTTACATTTTACAATTCTTGAGTTATATTACTTTATAATTTGAAAAATTGCAAATTTTGCAGTGTATTCATATGTTACTTTATAATTGGGAAAAATTGCGGAATTTGCAGTAACAGTGTAACTTGCAATTGACCTTGCCTGAACCACATTTAATGACACTTATAAATACACAATGCTTACCACCGAACACAGATCAAGTTTGAATTTAGGTGCCGTGGCGACACTTTCACCATCTTTGAGTTAAGTTTCTTTAAAAACGGAAAAATTGTGAACTAGCTGTTTCTGCACTCTTTCTTTTCAAACTTCCCAAATCAAATACCACTGGATGGTCAAGCCTAAACATAAAAGGTTTCCAGGAATTTTTTAGTATCCTTTGCAATTTTATAACTTCTATTCCTAATCTTGACACTGATTTATAGACATGATCTGTATCAAGTTTGTATAATAGTGTGATGTCTGCATCATATTATGAAACAAAGACATTTTTGGAAACTAATAATTTAACTGTTCCGTATTAATATGCAATTTTATATCAAAATTCAATATTAACTGATAAAAATGATATCAAACGTAAACAGTTCAAATTGAATTTCTGGTTTCATTTCATAACATTGCAGAACATATACTGGGCTCAGTTTTTTGTCGAGCCTGTGACTTTTGTCGCAGAAAGCTCGACATAGGGATGGTGATCCGGTGGCTGAGGCGGCGTTAGCTAACTTCTTAAAAGCTTTGTATTTAAGAAGGTGGAAGACTGGATGCTTCACACTTTGTATATGGATGCCTCATGTTACAGGTTTCCATCAGTCACATGTCCAATATCATTGACCTCCTTTTCATTGTTCAGTGACTACTTGAAAAAAAAGTTAGGATTTTTATGCGCCAGTCAAAATTAATTTTGACAAAGGCCAGACATTTCAGTGTGTCCACTCTTGTGTAGGACTATCAACATAATATCAATGATTGGTAAAGAAGGCGAGACATGTAAGGCTTAAATTAAAATATTGTTTGTTTGCCCTTTACCGACCGACCCTTGAAATTCGTTCCGCCTGAAAATATTTTATTTGTATTTACCAGCAAGATTTTATTTTATTTTATTTTTTCGTTCCTACCAAAAATCTTATATTTGTATTTCCCGCTCAAAACTTTTTTACCGGAATCCTCGGGTTTTATCTTTAATGTATAAGGTTCAGTCCGTTTGGTATCACCTGAGCGTTTGACATGAACACTTGCATTTGAAGTTTCAAAGCATTTGTTTGAAATCGATGTTAAACGCTTCCTGAAATCATGATATGACGTACGTTACTCTGTACCTTTATACTTAAAGAGCAGGGTTCATTTACAAAAAAGTTCGTTTGATACAAAATTATCAACGTGTGTACAAACTAATTTGTAAACGGACGTTGTATTCCATGTAGGGATGGCCTTTTGTGATCCGCAGATCAGGATGATTATGTTAACGATGCCGCTATATTATTTATATCTGACATGAATCAAAAGTGACAAAACCCTGTAAAGTGGAGAATATCTGGCAGTAAAATCGCCAAGTTGTCCATACAGATCATTTATAAATGCGATGTAAAATACGTGACAATTGTCAGAGTTTTAAGTTTTGTAGCATTTTTTATTTGAAACAAAGGCACACACGAAATTTTTAACACTCTAGGGACTTTTTCTACTAGTAATGTATGTCTGTCCGGACATATCTTACCAGTACAAAGTTATCTTTTACAGAAATCCTTAAGGTAAGTGTACAAGGTACGTAGTACAGAATATAAATGCAAGTTCAAACTCTTCAAAGTTCCAGGCATATAAACGTTGAAGATATGTGGCACAGCTCTATATTTTGATATTTGAAAACAAAATAGTAGTGCATATGAATTAGCTTCACATTCTCTGTAATATTTTTATTTTTCAAAACTAATAGTCCTAGAAATTTATTTGCAAAAACAAAACGGACAAAAATTACATTATGCAGAGTTTGTATCTATAAAATAAAATATTATACCTACCTGCCTACCCATGACAAATAATATACCGAGCCAAGTTATTTTTTTGGGGAAAAAAATAAAATAACTTACCTACCTACCTACCCTGTTTCAAAACATAGGGTCGGAAAAGGGCAAACAAACAATATTTTAATTTAGGCCTAAGTGTGTCCACTCTTGTGTAGGACTATCTACATAATATCAATGATTGGTAAAGAAGGTGAGACATTTCAGTGTGTCCACTCTTGTGTAGGACTATTAACATAATATCAATGATTGGTAAAGAAGGCGAGACATTTCAGTGTGTCCACTTTTCTGTAGGACTATCAACATAATATCAATGATTGGTAAAGAAGGTGAGACATTTCAGTGTGTCCACTCTTGTGTAGGACTATTAACATGATATCAATGATTGGTAAAGTAGGCGAGACATTTCAGCATGTCCACTCTTGTGTAGGACTATCAACATAATATCAATGATTGGTAAAGAAGGCAAGACATTTCAGTGTGTCCACTCTTGTGTAGGACTATTAACATAATATCAATGATTGGTAAAGAAGGCCAGACATTTCAGTGTGTCCACTTTTCTGTAGGACTATTAACATAATATCAATGATTGGTAAAAAAGGTGAGACATTTCAGTGTGTCCACTCTTGTGTAGGACTATTAACATGATATCAATGATTGGTAAAGTAAGCAAGACATTTCAGCATGTCCACTCTTGTGTAGGACTATCAACATAATATCAATGATTGGTAAAGAAGGTGAGACATTTCAGTGTGTCCACTCTTGTGTGGGACTATTAACATAATATCAATGATTGGTAAAGAAGACGAGACATTTCAGTGTGTCCACTCTTGTGTAGGACTATCAACATTATATCAATGATTGGTAAAGAAGGCCAGACATTAAAATGATTTCAGTGTTTCCACTCTTGTGTAGGACTATCAACATAATATCAATAATTGGTAAAGAAGGTGAGACATGTCAGTGTGTCCACTCTTGTGTAGGACTATTAACATAATATCAATGATTGGTAAAGAAGGTGAGACATTTCAGTGTGTCCACTCTTGTGTGGGACTATTAACATAATATCAATGATTGGTAAAGAAGACGAGACATTTCAGTGTGTCCACTCTTGTGTAGGACTATCAACATTATATCAATGATTGGTAAAGAAGGCCAGACATTAAAATGATTTCAGTGTTTCCACTCTTGTGTAGGACTATCAACATAATATCAATAATTGGTAAAGAAGGTGAGACATGTCAGTGTGTCCACTCTTGTGTAGGACTATCAACATAATATCAATGATTGGTAAAGAAGGTGAGACATTTCAGTGTGTCCACTCTTGTGTAGGACTATTAACATGATATCAATGATTGGTCAAGTAGGCGAGACATTTCAGCATGTCCACTCTTGTGTAGGACTATCAACATAATATCAATGATTGTTAAAGAAGGTGAGACATTTCAGTGTGTCCACTCTTGTGTAGGACTATCAACATAATATCAATGATTGGTAAAGAAGGCCAGACATTTCAGCATGTGAACTCTTGTTATTTAAAGGATGGAAAGAGTAAAGAAGTTAACCAGTTAATGAACCAGCTTAATGATGTATATACTATAAAACGTAATTGTTTATTAGCTCCGTTGTAACATTGTTGGTATTTCATGCATGTGTTTTGTTTTAGCTAAAAATCCTTCAAACTTTAACAGTATTTTACAAGAGAATGAAACTGTTTTATTTTTGAGTCATATTCTAGTGATATCTAATAAGGCTGGATTTACCAAACACTTGCACCGTATTAATTTTTTAGATTCCATGTGCTATTTGTATTTCTGCTTATTTTCATGGCTGCACCACACAGTGAAGTTGTCGGTGTCATATAGTTTTACCAAGTGTCCGAAATTCCGCAATTCCAAAATTCCATAATTCCGACATTCCGTCATTCCTCAACAAACCATTATACAGAGTTTTTTCTAAACGCCTTCAGATAATGGGCTGATTTTTATACAACAAATTTTTTTGGTATCACGTTGTCGTCGTCGTCCGCAGACATTTGGTTTTCACACTATAACTTTTGTATAAGTAAATAGAAATCTATGAAATTTACACACTTTCTGACCGTGCAAGGGCTGTATAGCCAGTCAAGGTCGTTAAAAACTTCCATATATATAATTTACACACAAGGTTTATGACCACAAAAGGAAGGTTGGGATTGATTTTGGGAGTTTTGGTCCTAACAGTTTAGGAACTAGGGGCCAAAAAAGGGCCCAAATAAGCATTTTCTTGGTTTTCTCACAATAACTTTAGTTTGAGTAATTAGAAATCTATGAAATTTTGACACAAGGTTATGACCACAAAAGGAAAGTTGGGATTGATTTTGGGAGTTTTGGTCCTAACAGTTTAGGAACTAGGGACCAAAAAAGGGCCCAAATAAGCATTTTCTTGGTTTTCGCACAATAACTTTAGTTTAAGTGAACAGAAATCTATGAAATTTTGACACAAGGTTTATGACCACAAAAGGAAACTTGGGATTGATTTTGGGAGTTTTGGTTTCAACAGTTTAGGAATTAAGGGCCAAAAAAGGGCCCAAATAAGCATTATTCTTGGTTTTTGCACACTAACTTTAGTATAAGTAAATAGAAATCAATGAAACTTAAACACAAGGTATATGACCACATAAGGAAAGTTAGGATTGATTTTGGGAGTTGAGGTCCTAACAGTTTTAGGAATTAGGGGCCAAAAAGGGGCCCAAATAAGCATTTTTCTTGGTTTTTGCACCATAACTTTGGTGTAAGTTAATAGAAATCTATGAAATTTAAACACAAGGTTTTTGACCATAAAAGGAAGGTTGGGATTGATTTTTGGAGTTTTGGTCCCAACAGTTTAGGAATAAGGGGCCTAAAGGATCCCAAATTAAACTTTGTTCGATTTCATCAAAAATTGAATAATTTGGGTTCATTGATATGCTGAATCTAACTATGAATGAAGATCCTTATTATTGGTTCTGTTTTCAAATTGGTCTACATAAAGGTCCAATTTAAAATTTTAAGTTTTTAAGTTTAAGTTCTTGGACCACATTCATTATTTGTCAGAAACCTGTGTTGTGTCAACTATTTAATCACAATCCAAATTCAGAGCTGTATCAAGCTTGAATGTTGTGTCCATACTTGCCCCAATGTTCAGGGTTCGAACTCTGCAGTCGTATAAAGCTGTGCCCTGCGGAGCATTTGGTTGGTATATGAGTTAACCATGATGAGTTACAGATCAAGTTTAAGTTTCGTTCTGCTCCTCTAATTTTTGCTGAAATTACAGGTTTTGGACTTTGATAAGTTATTGAAAATCACAGTTTTACAGATTTTGTCCACATGTGTTATTGGCTCCACTAATTTTTTGGTGAAATCACAGGCTTTGGACTTTGATAAATTGTTGAAAATCACAATTATACAGACTTTTTTTTCTAAATGCTTTCAGATATAGGGCTGATTTTTGGTATGTGAGTTACTCACGATGAGTTACAGATCAAGTTTAAGTTTCATTCAGCTCCGCTAATTTTTGCTGAAATTACAGGCTTTGGACTTTGATAAATTATTGAAAATCACAGTTATACAGATTTTGTTTCCACATGTGTTATTGAACATGTTGAAATTGCAGATTTTTCAACGGCCATTTGTGTCGCTTTGACACATCTAGTTTTTTCATAAATTCTCAAGGTGAAATTGTGAGTGCAGACTTTACTTTACTTTGATTCTTTATTTAAAAAGATTGCCAAAAGCCAAAGACTTTACTTTCTAGTACTGAGCACATGAATTTTATTTATCATATTTATGGAAGTGAAATTTCATAGGTCCTAGAGAATCAGTAATTCCTATTACACAATGTATTAGGGATTAAAAGTTCAGGCTCAGTCCCATTATCAAATCCCCTCTTAAAATTAGGAGTCAGTGTCACTGTCTATTGTTTTATCCCTCACAATACAGTATCACCTGGGACATAATCAGTCCAGATCATTAGACCAATAAATATTTGGAATGTCTGACATGTTTGAAAGGACTGGTGTTACAGTACAACATAAGAACAAACGAGAACAATCAGTTGAAAAAGACTTTTAACACATCAGATCCAGACAGTTTATTGTTTAACATTTCTATATTTATACCAATTACTTATAATTAGTTTATTATAATTTTTTTAATTAATAGGTAAAATCCAAACCTTACGTTGAATATACAGCTGACCCTGACACCTGGTGGACAATTGCTATGACAGCGCCAGACAGTCATTTACAGGATAACAACATGGAGTATTTACACTGGCTCATGTAAGGCAGATAAATGTATTCCTATGTTATATTTACACTGGCTCATGTAAGGCAGATAAATGTATTCCTATGTTATATTTACACTGGCTCATGTAAGGCTGATACATGTATTCCTATGTTATATTAACACAGGCTCATGTAAGGTAGATACATGTATTCCTATGTTTTATTTACACTGGCTCATGTAAGACAGATACATGTATTCCTATGTTATATTTACACTGGCTCATGTAAGGCTGATAAATGTATTCCTATGTTATATTTACACGGGCTCATGTAAGGTAGATACATGTATTCCTATGTTTTATATACACTGGCTCATGTAAGACAGATACATGTATTCCTATGTTATATTTACACTGGCTCATGTAAGGCTGATACATGTATTCTAATGTTATATTTACACGGGCTCATGTAAGGCAGATAAATGTATTCTAATGTTATATTTACACTGGCTCTATGTAAGGCAGATAAATGTATTCCTATGTTTTATTTACACTGGCTCATGTAAGACAGATACATGTATTATAATGTTATATTAACACTGGCTCATGTAAGGCAGATAAATGTATTCTAATGTTTATTTACACTGGCTCATGTAAGACAGATAAATGTATTCCTATGTTTTATTTACACTGGCTCATGTAAGGCAGATAAATGTATTCTAATGTTATATTTACACTGGCTCATGTAAGGCAGATAAATATATTCCTATGTTATATTTACACAGGTTCATGTAAGGCAAATAAATGTATTCCTATGTTATATTTATATGGCTCATGTAAGGCAGATAAATATATTCTAATGTTATATTTACACTGGCTCATGTAAGGCTGATACATGTATTCCTATGTTATATTTACACTGGCTCATGTAAGGCAGATAAATGTATTCCTATGTTTTATTTACACTGGCTCATGTAAGGCAGATAAATATATTCTAATGTTATATTTACACTGGCTCATGTAAGGCTGATACATGTATTCCTATGTTATATTTACGCTGGCTCGTGTAAGGGTAGATAAATGTATTCCTATGTTATATTTACACTGGCTCATGTAAGGCAGATAAATGTATTCCTATGTTATATTTACACTGGCTCATGTAAGACAGATACATGTATTCTAATGTTATATTTACACTGGCTCATGTAAGGCAGATAAATGTATTCTAATGTTATATTTACACTGGCTTATGTAAGGCAGATAAATGTATTCCTATGTTATATTTACACTGGCTCATGTAAGGCAGATAAATGTATTCCTATGTTTTATTTACACTGGCTCATGTAAGACAGATAAATATATTCTAATGTTATATTTACACTGGCTCATGTAAGGCTGATACATGTATTCCTATGTTATATTTACGCTGGCTCATGTAAGGCTGATAAATGTATTCCTATGTTATATTAACACTGGCTCATGTAAGGCTGATACATGTATTCCTATGTTATATTTACACTGGCTCATGTAAGGCTGATAAATGTATTCCTATGTTATATTTACACGGGCTCATGTAAGGCAGATAAATGTATTCCATATGTTTTATTTACACTGGCTCATGTAAGGCTGATACATGTATTCCTATGTTATATTTACACTGGCTCATGTAAGGCTGATAAATGTATTCCTATGTTATATTTACACGGGCTCATGTAAGGCAGATAAATGTATTCCTATGTTTTATTTACACTGGCTCATGTAAGGCAGATAAATATATTCTAATGTTATATTTACACTGGCTCATGTAAGGCTGATACATGTATTCCTATGTTATATTTACACTGGCTCATGTAAGGCAGATACATGTATTCCTATGTTATATTTACACTGGCTCATGTAAGGCTGATAAATGTATTCCTATGTTATATTTACACTGGCTCATGTAAGGCTGATACATGTATTCCTATGTTATATTTACACAGGCTCATGTAAGACAGATAAATGTATTCCTATGTTTTATTTACACTGGCTCATGTAAGGCAGATAAATGTATTCTAATGTTATATTTACACTGGCTCATGTAAGGCAGATAAATGTATTCCTATGTTATATTTACACAGCTCATGTAAGACAGATACATGTATTATAATGTCATATTAACACTGGCTCATGCATGTAAGGCAGATAAATGTATTCCTATGTTTTATTTACACTGGCTCATGTAAGGCAGATAAATATATTCTAATGTTATATTTACACTGGCTCATGTAAGGCAGATAAATGTATTCTAATGTTATATTTACACTGGCTCATGTAAGGCTGATACATGTATTCCTATGTTATATTTACACAGGCTCATGTAAGAGATAAATGTATTCCTATGTTTTATTTACACTGGCTCATGTAAGGCAGATAAATATATTCTAATGTTATATTAACACTGGCTCATGTAAGGCAGATAAAGAAAATTCAAACTGTTGATATTACACTGCCTGACACTTGGAAAGGCAGAACAACATATTCTAATGGTTATATTTACACTGGCTCATGTAAGGCAGATAAATGTATTCTATGTTATATTTACACTGGCTCATGTAAGGCGATAACATGTATTCCTATGTTATATTTACACATGGCTCATGTAAGACAGATAATGTATTCCTATGTTTATTTACACAGGCTCATGTAAGGAGATAATGTATTCCTAATGTTATATTTACACTGGCTCATGTAAGGCAGATAATGTATTCCTATGTTATATTTACACAGGCTCATGTAAGGCTGATAAATGTATTCCTATGTTATATTTACACGGCTTCATGTAAGGCAAATAATGTATTCCTATGTTTATATAACACGGCTCATGTAAGTCAGATAATGTATTCCTATGTTATATTTACACTGGCTCATGTAAGCGCATGATTAATGTAATTACACCTATGATATTCTATTATTACACTGGCTCATGTAAGGTAGATAAATGTATTCCTATGTTATATTTACACTGGCTCATGTAAGACTGATACATGTATTCCTATGTTATATTAACACATGGCTCATGTAAGGCAGATAAATGTATTCTAATGTTATATTTACACTGGCTCATGTAAGTAGATAAATGTATTCCTATGTTTTATTTACACTGGCTCATGTAAGGCAGATAAATAGTATTCTAATGTTATATTTACACTGGCTCATGTAAGACAGATAATATATTCCTATGTTATATTAACACATGGTCTCATGTAAGGCGATAAATGTATTCCTATGTTATATTAAACTGGCTCATGTAAGGCAGATAAATGTATTCTAATGTTATATTTACACTGGCTCATGTATGGCAGATACATGTATTCCTATGTTATATTAACACGGCTCATGTAAGGCAGATAAATGTATTCCTATTTTTATTTACACAGGCTCATGTAAGGCGATAACATGTATTGCTAATGTTATATTTAACACTGGCTCATGTAAGGCTGATACATGTATTCCTATGTTATATTTACCTGGCTCTGTAAGGAGATACAATGTATTCCTATGTTATATTTACACTGGCTCATGTAAGGCATGATAAATGTATTCCTATGTTATATTACACTGGCTCATGTAAGCAGATAAAATGTAATTCACTGGCTCATGTAAGGCAGATAAATGTATTCTAATGTTATATTTACACTGGCTTATGTAAGGCAGATAAATGTATTCCAAATGTTATATTTACACTGGCTCATGTAAGGCAGATAAATGTATTCCTATGTTTTATTTACACTGGCTCATGTAAGACAGATAAATATATTCTAATGTTATATTTACACTGGCTCATGTAAGGCTGATACATGTATTCCTATGTTATATTTACGCTGGCTCATGTAAGGCTGATAAATGTATTCCTATGTTATATTAACACTGGCTCATGTAAGGCTGATACATGTATTCCTATGTTATATTTACACTGGCTCATGTAAGGCTGATAAATGTATTCCTATGTTATATTACACGTGCTCATGTAAGCAGATAAATGTATTCCTATGTTTTATTTACACTGGCTCATGTAAGGCTGATACATGTATTCCTATGTTATATTTACACTGGCTCATGTAAGGCTGATAAATGTATTCCTATGTTATATTTACACGGGCTCATGTAAGGCAGATAAATGTATTCCTATGTTTTATTTACACTGGCTCATGTAAGGCAGATAAATATATTCTAATGTTATATTTACACTGGCTCATGTAAGGCTGATACATGTATTCCTATGTTATATTTACACTGGCTCATGTAAGGCAGATACATGTATTCCTATGTTATATTACACTGGCTCATGTAAGGCTGATAAATGTATTCCTATGTTATATTTACACTGGCTCATGTAAGGCTGATACATGTATTCCTATGTTATATTTACACAGGCTCATGTAAGACAGATAAATGTATTCCTATGTTTTATTTACACTGGCTCATGTAAGGCAGATAAATGTATTCTAATGTTAATTTACACTGGCTCATGTAAGGCAGATAAATGTATTCCTATGTTATATTTACACAGGCTCATGTAAGACAGATACATGTATTATAATGTCATATTAACACTGGCTCATGCATGTAAGGCAGATAAATGTATTCCTATGTTTTATTTACACTGGCTCATGTAAGGCAGATAAATATATTCTAATGTTATATTTACACTGGCTCATGTAAGGCAGATAAATGTATTCTAATGTTATATTTACACTGGCTCATGTAAGGCTGATACATGTATTCCTATGTTATATTTACACAGGCTCATGTAAGAGAATAAATGTATTCCTATGTTTTATTTACACTGGCTCATGTAAGGCAGATAAATATATTCTAATGTTATATTAACACTGGCTCATGTAAGGCAGATAAATGTATTCTAATGTTATATTTACACTGGCTCATGTAAGGCAGATAAATATATTCTAATGTTATATTTACACTGGCTCATGTAAGGCAGATAAATGTATTCTAATGTTATATTTTACACTGGCTCATGTAAGGCTGATACATGTATTCCTATGTTATATTTACACAGGCTCATGTAAGACAGATAAATGTATTCCTATGTTTTATTTACACTGGCTCATGTAAGGCAGATAAATATATTCTAATGTTATATTTACACTGGCTCATGTAAGGCAGATGAATGTATTCTAATGTTATATTTACACAGGCTCATGTAAGGCTGATACATGTATTCCTATGTTATATTTACACAGGTTCATGTAAGGCAAATAAATGTATTCCTATGTTATATTAACACAGGCTCATGTAAGGTAGATAAATGTATTCCTATGTTATATTTAAAACTGGCTCATGTAAGGCTGATACATGTATTCCTATGTTATATTAACACAGGCTCATGTAAGGTAGATAAATGTATTCCTATGTTATATTTACACAGGCTCATGTAAGGCTGATACATGTATTCCTATGTTATATTAACACAGGCTCATGTAAGGCAGATAAATGTATTCCTATGTTATATTAACACTGGCTCATGTAAGGTAGATAAATGTATTCCTATGTTTATTTACACTGGCTCATGTAAGGCAGATAAATATATTCTAATGTTATATTTACACTGGCTAATGTATGGCAGATACATGTATTCCTATGTTATATTTACACTGGCTCATGTAAGGCTGATACATGTATTCCTATGTTATATTAACACAGGCTCATGTAAGGCAGATAAATGTATTCCTATGTTATATTTACACTGGCTCATGCATGGCAGATACATGTATTCCTATGTTATATTTACACTGGCTCATGTAAGGCAGATAAATGTATTCCTATGTTATATTTACACTGGCTCATGTAAGGCAGATAAATGTATTCCTATATTATATTTACACTGGCTCATGTATGGCAGATAAATGTGTTCCTATGTTATATTAACACAGGCTCATGTATGGCAGATAAATGTATTCCTATGTTTTATTAACACTGGCTCATGTAAGGCAGATAAATGTATTCCTATGTTATATTAACACAGGCTCATGTAAGGCTGATAAATGTATTCCTATGTTATATTTACACTGGCTCATGTAAGGCTGATACATGTATTCCTATGTTATATTTACACTGGCTCATGTAAGGCAGATGAATGTTATTCTATGTTATATTTACACTGGCTCATGTAAGGCAGGTACATGTATTCCAATGCTTTACATCAACCAGTGTAAATATAACATTTGAATACATGAATACATGCCTTACACCAGTCAGTGTTAAAACATTGATTGTTGGTTCATATTCAATTGCAATCATTGATTGTCAGTTGATGTCTATTTAACAAGCATTAATTGTCGATTGATGTCTATTTAACAATCATTGATTGTCAGTTGATGTCTATTTAACATAAACAAGCATGAATTGTCGATTGATGTCCATTTAGCAATCATTGATTGTCAGTTGATGTCTATTTAACAAGCATTAATTGTCAATTGATGTCCATTTAGCAATCATTGATTGTCAGTTGATGTCTATTTAACAAGCATTAATTGTCGATTGATGTCCATTTAGCAATCATTGATTGTCAGTTGACGTCTATTAACAAGCATTAATTGTCGATTGATGTCCATTTAGCAATCATTGATTGTTGATGTTATGATGTCTATGATTTAAGCCAAGCATTATTGTCATGATTGATTATGTCCATTTAGATCATTGATTGTCATTGATCTTGATTTTATCACTATTATTATAATGCATTCATAATATTGTCTGTTGATGTCATTTAGACAATCATTATTGTCATTGATGTCCATTAATCATTGATTGTGTTGATGTCATTTACATATGATGATTGATGTCCATTTAGCAATCATTGTCAGTTAGTCATTAGCAATCATTGATTGTGATTTAATATGATGTGACATTAGCAATCATTGATTTCAATTTGATGATCAATGTTTAGCAATCATTGATTTTTATAGGTTGATGTCTGTTTAGTAATCATTATTTATAGGTTGATGTCTGTTTAGCAATCATTGATTGTTGATTACTGTCCTTTTAGCAATCATTGATCATTGGTTGATTTAGTCTGTTTAGTAATTATCAATCTGAAAAATCTTGACTGATTCCAATAACAATAGTAATGTTAATTTTTTCCCCCATTTCAGTCACTAATATAAATAGTATATGATTTTTTTTTCATTTCAGAGGCAATATACCAGGAAATGATTTAGATAAAGGAGAAGAACTCTGTAATTATTTACCACCTTTTCCTGTTCATGGCACTGGTTACCATAGATATGTTTTTGTGTTGTATAAACAAAACAGAAAAATAGATTTTAGTAAAGACAGAAGACCAGAGAATTGGTAAGTTATGACATTTATTAGATCTGATGATACATTGTTCTGCTGTAGCTATGAGAATAAAAAGATATGTAGTTATTGTTGCTGTCAGACCTATATGACCTCAAACTTATTTCATGGATCAGTGAACAAGGTTTAGTTTTCATGGTCATTTCCATATCTCAGATACTATAAGCAATATGTCTACTATATTTGAGATGTTATACTTTTCTATTTAGTATTCACATAGTTCAAAATGAAATAATGAGATGTGGTATGAATGCAAATTAGTGACTGATTTATAAACCTCTCTTTAGTTTTTCTTAAATTTCTTATATAACATTGAGAAGTTATAAAATTTTATTCTTTGAAAACAGGACGGGTGTATCATGAGGTCAGGGTGCAGCTGTTTATTAGAACCATATTACAATACAGAACATTTATTACATGTACTGGCCGAACCAGCAAGTTTAAACCAAGATGACTGGCCGGACCAGCAAGTTTAACCAAGATGACTGGGTTATGTAAAGATAAAACAATCAGGAGCTGACTTTTATTTCACTACCAATTCCAAACGGTGAAAAACTGAAAATACAAATATAAATACAATTTTACAATGTGTTCAATGATAATAAAAGTCCATTAAAAATATGGATAAACAGTTCGTAGATTTATAAAGCTGTTAATGTTCTTTATAATAATAAAAAGATGAATATTCTTGCACACGTCGGGTTCGGTCTGAATTAAATTGTGTAATCACAGATACGAACAGTTTGAACGGTTTAATGTTCATAGTTTCTTTATAACATAGGAAAATATATTAAAACAGTTCATCACTGATGTATAGACATAATTTGTAATGTTTAAAAGATAACTCACGCTGTGGTTAGCCACAAATTGTTCCTTTGGACAACGTGTCCGCTGAATGTTCCTTGCAGTTGTGCACATGGCCTGCTGAGCAGTTTTTGTCACTCAAAAGAGAGGGGAAAGTAACAGTGGTTCCTACACTGTCCTCTATAAAACTCCTAAAACTGGAGAACATAAAGTGATGTACGCAATGAAACATAAACAATATTAAATGATGATCACATGAAGAACAAATGATGAATGAGTTCCAGAACATTATATATTATTTAGAAATAACATCCATGACATCAGACACCTTTGAAATTCTTTCTAATTTAAGCACATCATTACGAGACAGAAGCTTCAGTACACTAGAGTTCTATCGAAGTTTACAGGATGACCTTACTCCAGCCAGTGTAAACATGTTCCAAAGTGATTGGGATGAGTCAGTTAGAGATACATTTTGGAATATTTTAGGTATGTAAAATTTATAGGGATCTACTTGGGGGGAATTCAAAAGTGGTGGGATACAGCAGTTGGTTGTTGTAGTAGGTTTTCCTTTAGTTTCTGATACTCGGCAAAAGTAATGTTCTGGTTGGATGTGGTTTGTCTCTCGGGCACAACAATGTCAAAAGGCTCTGTTATATTTAAAGCGGTTTGGTATAGCTCATTCCAAACAGTATCATCATTTCGCTTGGAACACAACATTTCTACAAAGGTTTTACATTCCTTGACAGCCTTGAGAAGGTCATATTCAACACCTTCATTGACCATGGAGAAAAGTTGATAAATTTTGTAGTTAATGCTCTGGGTTGATTCTATATATGGACATATTATTGTTGCAATATTTATAGATTATATAATATGGTTTTCTAATTTGCTAGGTTTAAATTTTATTTTTTTTACTCCTTTTTATTTATTTTTTTGTTAGTCAATAATTTTTTAAACACTGTGATGTGCATGCCATGGTGTGACAGCGGGTATAGAGCTGCACCAGATATTTGGAAACTACAAGATTATTGTGTACAAAGAAATTTAACAGATTGTAGAGGGATTAAATGTGGATAAGTTCCATGATTTACAGCCTTCTGATTTTAAGACATCATTGAAGTATTATGAAACATCCACTTTGTCCATAAAACTCATTATTTAATATAACCATAATCATTTATACAAATTTTGATATACCTGGAAACAATCTTTCTGGTCTATCATGTCCAGCTTACACTTCTGTTAATATAAACTGTATTCTTCCCACTGAATAATGATGAAACATTCTGCTAATATCATTGAATCTATAACACACAGTATTTTGTATTTATTTCAGACATGAAAGAACCAAGATTTGAATTTAAACATCCACCTCCGTACCATCCCCTACAGAAATGGTATCCACATCGCCAGCCATTTAACTTGTATGTACATTTAAGTTATATAGCTGTCAGAGCTATCTTGTTACTTTTATTGATAACCATAGTTCAATTTATAGATTCCAAGACTCTCTAACATACATTGTGTGCTTAACATTAAGGAAAACTCATATTCTTCAAATTGATATGATTTAGAAAAGTATTAAATCAATTATCTTTGGTGGCAAAGAAACTTTTTTTTACTCATAAGCTTCTTGTTTTATACATGTTGTGCCTATAAAAGATCTGCCAGCTAACCCCTACTTTTCTCTTTATAACTTAATTACATATAAATTTTAAAATCCTTATTATTAGTCCCCAATCAACAAGGTAGAAGGGGACTGTAGGTTTGGGCCCTTCTGTCAGTCTGTCAGGTCCAGCAAATCAGTTTTCTAAACTTTTTTCTTCATACTTGAATACACCGATTTAATATATAATATATTATTTTATTTTGACAAGTTACAGATAAAGTACTAGTTACAATTTTTGTTCTGTGTGAAGATTTTGTACAGAGTTATGGTCCTCAAATCAGTTTTCCACATATTTTTTTAATCATGCTTGCAGCTATTGATTTGATAATTGGTATAATAGTTTTATCATTACCAGTTACAGAGCAAGTTCTAAATTGGTTCTTTCTGATGATTTTGTTCAGAGTTATGGTCCTTTGACTTAGAAAATTCACTTAAATAATAAGTTTTCCACACTTAAATGACTTTTTTTCGTCATGCTTGAAGATTGACTTGATATTTGTTATATAGCTTATACCATGACAAGTTATAGATTAAGTTAGCATTTTGTTCCAGTACAATTAATTTTTAACTTGTAGGGGACTCTGTCTTGCCATGCAATACTCTCATAATGCTGGTTTTTGTCGAGCCTGCAACTTTTGTTGCAGAAAGCTCGACATAGGGATAGTGATCCGGCGGAGGCGGCTACGGCGGCGGCGTTAGCTAACTTCTTAAAAGCTTTATATTTTAGAAGGTGGAAGACCTGGATGCTTCATACTTTGTATATAGATGCCTCATGTTACGAAGTTTCCGTCAGTCACATGTCCAATGTCCTTGACCTCATTTTCATGGTTCAGTGACCACTTGAAAAAAAAGTTCAAATTTTTTGTAATGTTGAATTCTCTCTTATTATAAGTAATAGGATAACTATATTTGATATGTGCGTACCTTGCAAGGTCCTCATGTCTGTCAGACAGTTTTCACTTGACCTCGACCTCATTTCATGGATCAGTGAACAAGGTTAAGTTTTGGTGGTCAAGTCCATATCTCAGATACTATAAGCAATAGGGCTAGTATATTCGGTGTATGGAAGGACTGTAAGGTGTACATGTCCAACTGGCAGGTGTCATCTGACCTTGACCTCATTTTCATGGTTCAGTGGTTATAGTTGAATTTTTGTGTTTTGGTCTGTTGTTCTCATACTATATGCAGTAGGTCTACTATATTTGTTGTATGGAATGATTGTAAGGTGTACATGTCTAGCGGGCAGATGTCATGTGACCTTGACCTCATTTTCATGGTTCAGTGGTCAAAGTTAAGTTTTTGAGTTTTGGTCTTTTTATCTAATACTATATGCCATAGGTCAACTATATTTGGTGTATGGAAATATTTAATGATCTTTATGTCAGTCGCGCAGGTTTTATTTGACCGTGACCTCATTTTCACGGTTCATTGCACAGTGTTAAGTTTTTGTGTTTTGGTCTATTTTTCTTAAACTATAAGTAATAGGTCAACTATATATGTTGTATAGAAGCATTGTTAGGGTTATTACATGTCTGCCTGGCATGGTTCATCTGACCTTGACCTCATTTTCAAGGTTCATTGGTCTTTGTTTAGTTATGATGGTTAATGTTAAGTTTATGGTACAGTTGTTATAAAGCTTAGCTTTTTACTTAGGACTATCAACATAATATCAATGATTAGTATAGAAGGCGAGACAGTTCAGCGTGTGCACTCTTGTTCATTGTTTTTGAAAGAAAAAAGGGGTCGGGGTTAAATGTATGAAAAATGTAGAGGTAATGGTTTCCTGTCAAATTTAATTAAGTATATTTCAAAAACATGAACATGCTTGTTTCATTTTTCTGTTTAAAAGTTTTGTTATTTATATACTATGAATTTTTTAACAGTCTTTATAAAAACCCTGTTATCAATAATAATTAATAATAATAATTTTATTTTGAAACAGATTAACAAACATCCTTAAAGTTTTATAACTTTTCAAGTAATCAAACTTAGTTATCATGAAACATCCACTGACTGAACTTACCAGAAGCAGTATACCATAGTATGTCCATTATTAACTGATCATAGAATAACAGCAAACCCTAGTGATTTGGTTGTTTCTTTTAATTACAGATACCTAGATAGGTACAGAGATATCACAGATTGTTGTTTCTTTAAATTACAGATACCTAGATAGGTACAGAGATATCACAGATTGTTGTTTCTTTATTTACAGATACCTAGATAGGTACAGAGATATCACAGATTGTTGTTTCTTTATTTACAGATACCTAGATAGGTACAGAGATATCACAGATTGTTGTTTCTTTATTTACAGATACCTAGATAGGTACAGAGATATCACAGATTGTTGTTTCTTTTAATTACAGATACCTAGATAGGTACAGAGATATCACAGATTGTTGTTTCTTTATTTACAGATACCTAGATAGGTACAGAGATATCACAGATTGTTGTTTCTTTATTTACAGATGCCTAGATAGGTACAGAGATATCACAGATTGTTGTGATTTATTTACAGATACCTAGATAGGTACAGAGATATCACAGATTGTTGTTTCTTTATTTACAGATACCTAGATAGGTACAGAGATATCAAAGATTGTTGTTTCTTTTATTTACAGATACCTAGATAGGTACAGAGATATCACAGATTGTTGTTTCTTTTATTTACAGATACCTAGATAGGTACAGAGATATCAAAGATTGTTGTTTCTTTATTTACAGATACCTAGATAGGTACAGAGATATCAAAGATTGTTGTTTCTTTATTTACAGATACCTAGATAGGTACAGAGATATCACAGATTGTTGTTTCTTTTATTTACAGATACCTAGATAGGTACAGAGATATCACAGATTGTTGTTTCTTTAATTACAGATACCTAGATAGGTACAGAGATATCAAAGATTGTTGTTTCTTTATTTACAGATACCTAGATAGGTACAGAGATATCACAGATCGTTGTTTCTTTATTTACAGATACCTAGATAGGTACAGAGATATCACAGATTGTTGTTTCTTTATTTACAGATACCTAGATAGGTACAGAGATATCAAAGATTGTTGTTTCTTTAATTACAGATACCTAGATAGGTACAGAGATATCAAAGATTGTTGTTTCTTTATTTACAGATACCTAGATAGGTACAGAGATATCACAGATTGTTGTTTCTTTTATTTACAGATACCTAGATAGGTACAGAGATATCACAGATTGTTGTTTCTTTAATTACAGATACCTAGATAGGTACAGAGATATCAAAGATTGTTGTTTCTTTATTTACAGATACCTAGATAGGTACAGAGATATCACAGATTGTTGTTTCTTTATTTACAGATACCTAGATAGGTACAGAGATATCTAGATAGGTACAGAGATATCAAAGATTGTTGTTTCTTTATTTACAGATACCTAGATAGGTACAGAGATATCACAGATTGTTGTTTCTTTAATTACAGATACCTAGATAGGTACAGAGATATCACAGATTGTTGTTTCTTTATTTACAGATACCTAGATAGGTATAGAGATATCAAAGATCTAAATGAAGAAGTACTGAAAGACAGACTGAAGGATTTAAAGCCGTTTGAACCTCCACCTCAACAGAAATACCCTGTGTTAAATATGATCAAGTATAAACAAATATCTGGAGTACAGCCGACATGGAGAAGACCTAAACTCAGGCATAAATACCTCAAAGAAATGCATTGGAATGACTCTGAAGATAAACTTATTTGACAATTGAAATTTAGCATTGGAAATTTATTAAAATAGAAAAACTGAAAGAAAATTTTATTATATTTTTGTGGGAGAAATATAAACATTACACATTGATTTGGGACCTAAAGAAAGAAAAGTTAAAAAAGATGGCAAAGAAATAACTCCGACATAATGATTACAGAAAAATGAGAAAAGTTAACAACAACAAAAATTCTTAAGGGTTCCACTGAACCCAGTGTCTCGCCTACTTTTGCTGTAAATAGCAGATTCAACAAAAATCAGGAAAAAATCAATAAAAATATTCCTCTCGATACTATATTTTGCTTGTAAGAAGCTTCCAAGTTTGGTAAAATTCCAGGATAGTTTATGAATCTAATAAATGTTTAAAACTTTAACTGCAGACTGTATGTAATGTTAATTGGAAGAAAGTCAATTTATAAGTAAAATACAGAAAAAGTGTAATTTTTTTTTACAAAATTTACTCCTGGATACTATCTTATGATCAGAAACAAGCTTCTGTCCAAGTTTGGTACAAATCCAGGATAGTTTTAATAAGAAAGTTATTAAAATTTTAAAACTTTAACCAAAGAGTGAATGTAATGTTTCATGGCAGAAAAACTAAGTCCATTTATAAGTAAAATACGGAAAAAATGAAATCTTATTTTTACAAAATTTACCTCTTAATACTATCTTATGATCATAAACAAGCTTCTTTCCAAGTTGATTACAAATCCAGGATAGCAAAAGAAAGTTATTAAAATTTCAAAAACTTTAACCACAGAGTGAATATTTGTGGGTGCCGCCGCCGCCAACAGAATGTAGGATCGCTACGTCTCGCTTTTTCCACTAAAGTCGAAGGCTCGACAAAAATGCTACACAAATGAGATTGAGCTTTACAAACCATAATTTATCTTCAAATGAACACACAAGTGACACCAAACAAGATAAAATCCAATGATAAGTCCTACACAAGAGTGCACACACTGAAATGTCTCACCTTCAATATCAGATGGGGTCCATGTCTCCTCTCTATCACAGGTTCTCCAACAGTGACACCAAACAAGTTAAAATCCCATGATAAGTCCTACACAAGAGTGCTCACACTGAAATGTCTCACCTTCTTTACTTATCATTAATATTATGTTGATAGTCCTACACAAGAGTGAACACGCTGAAATGTCTCACCTTCTTTACTTATCATTAATATTATGTTGATAGTCCTACACAAGAGTGCACACGCTGAAATGTCTCACCTTCTTTACTTAAGTAAAGTCCTAAATGTAAAGCTTTATCGATAGCATAAACTTAACATGATCAAAATAAAATGAGGCCAAGGTCATATAAACCATACAAGACATACATGTACATCTTACAATCATTCAATACACTAAATATAGTTGACCTATTGCTTATACTAAGTTATAGTTTCTAAGAGACAGACTTAATCAAGAAAACTAAACCTTGACCGATAAACCATAACCAGATGCTACGCAGGGCGCAGCTTTATACGACCGCAGATGTCGAACCCTGAACAGTTGGGGTAAGTATGGACACAACATTCAAGCTTGATACAACTCTAAATTTGGATTGTGATTAAATAGTTGACACAGCATAGGTTTCTGACACAGAATGAATGTGGTCTAATGAGCTTAAAAAAAATATTTGCTTTTGAGCAATACACTATGCTGTTGAACATTAATCCCCCCAAAGAGAAAAATATTAACCCCCACCCCCCCTCTCCAATTTTTTCACCTCCCCCTTTCCCTTATTCCAAAAATAATCTCAATACAAATTTCTAATGTAAAGGAGATTATCAAACATATATAAAAACAGTATTTTTTAAATTTAAACTGGATTACCTTCTTACACTGCTTTTAAATTGTCTAAATTGTTCTTTAACCAGAAAAACCCTTGTTTTCCCCCTTTTTTGTCCCTAAGTGCTAAATGATTTTAGCCATAACCCCCCATAACCATCCCTTTGTAGTATGGAACCTTATGGTATAATTCCAGAGAAATTTATACCCTTAAACACAAGTTATTGACTGTAAACTACAACCTGTTATTGTCTCAAAACTAGAAAAATGATTGCTTTTGACCCTTTTATGGTCCCTAATTCCTGCATCAATGGGACAATAACCCCCAAACTCAATCCCAGCCTTCCTTATGTGATATGGAACTTTGAAGTACCATGTCTGAGAAAGATCCATACACTTACATACAAGTTATTGTCCAGAAACTGCAAAAATGCTTGCTTTTGGGTCCTTAATTCTTAACTGTTGACACCATAGACCCTAAACCTTTTACTTGTGGTACTTAACATTATGGTACAAATTTAGAGCAATTGAAATACTAATACACAAGTTATTATCATAAAAGTAGAAAAATGCTTGTTTTTTTTACCCTTTTGGGCCCTAATTCCTAAACCTAAACTGCAGTCGTATAAAAATGAGGTCAAGGTCAAATGAACCATTCCATACAGACATGAAAAGCTTGCAATCCTTCCATACAACAAACATAGTTGACCTTTTGCTTATAGTTTAAGAAAAACAGACCAAAACACAAAAACTTAACACTGAGCAATGGACTGAAAATGAGGTCAAGGTCAAATAAAACCTGCGTAATTGATATGTACATCATAAAATATTTCCATATATCAAATTTATTTGACCTATTGCATATAGTATTAGAAAAAAAGACCAAAACTGAGGGGGGCAAGGGGTTTAACTGTTATGCTGTTATGGGGTAATTTAATTCTTTGTTATCTGTTATTCTGAAAATATATTTACTGTTAGCTGTTATTGTCTTATTCCTTGTTAGCTGTTATAGGACTATTATTTTTATTGTTATCTGTTATTGTGAGATTGTATCTGCTGTTAACTGTTATTGAAAATTGGATAGTTAGCATTTTGACAGCCAATCTTAAGTAGAAATTGAAGAAAATTGAACATTGTGATTTGGATGGAGAGTTGTCTCAATGGCACTCGTACCACATCTTCTTATTATCACTATAATGGGGTCTTCACACTGGTGTTATGGAGGTCACATATTTGCAGAAGAATTCCAGTAACATACATCACATAAACATATTTAAAAACAGTCGGGTCCAGGACCATTCCAGTATACATATTATTATTATTCTTTGTAACCAATTCCATTGTCTGTGAACATGTTTTGGATGTATAATTTTGTACAAAAAATAGGTACAAATTATAGTTTTTTGACTTAGTACACATTTTTCTTACAAAATATAATTTGTATTTTGACTTTGTACACATTTTTTGTACAAATTTAATTTGTAAAAATAACAATTTGTATAAAATTTGACTAAAATTCACTTATTACTTTTACGATAACTTATCATATGGATTTTGTTATACAAAAAAGCATTTATACACCGTATATATAATTTTAATTCAATGACCAAATAATAAACGTTATGTTGTACTGTTACACCACTGTCCAAGGTTAGGCACCAACTAACATGTTTAACCCCGCCACCATTCTGTACACATGTATGTGCCTGTACCAAGTCAGGAGCCTGTAATTCATTGGTTATTTTCGTTTATTATTTTGTAGAAAAATCAGGATGTTAAATTTCGCGTTTGAATTGTTTTTCGTTTGTCATTATAAGGCCTTTAATATCTGACTATGCAGTATTGGTTTGCTCATAGTCGAAGGTGGTATATGAGCTATAGTTGTTAATTTCTGTGTCTTTTTGTCTCTTTTGGAGAGTTGTCTCATTGGCAATCATACCACATCTCCTTTTATACTTATTTACAAAATACATAAATAGTGTATATGTATCATTTGTTTGAGCATGTGAGTGAAATATTGCCTTTGGGAATTACACATGCACAACATCTTTTGCTTTTAGCATTCACATTTAGGAGTGCTACTCCTCTTCTTTGTATTTACATGAAAGAGAACCCTGACTATCACTTTTTCAAAAGCTTTTAAACTGGTTCACATAGTGAAAAGTGAAGCTCAGAAACTGTTGCTGCAAATAAAGATGTGTCTTTAACAGCTTCAAATATTTAATTTCTCGACAAAATATCCTTTAAATAAGTGAATATATATATGTCTATGTTAAGGCCTAGCCAGATCCATACAATCAGTTATATAATAAGATCTAGTGACAGTACTGTATTGGTCCTGGACCGGACTGATTTTAAGATTTCATTTACTGTTATCTGTTATTGTCCCTTTTCAATTCCTTGTTATCTGTTTTAAGCCAAATCAATTTACTGTTTTGTTGTTATTGAAACCCCCCCCCCCTTTGCCCCCCTCAAAACTTAAAACTTAACTTTGACCACTAAACCATAAAAATGAGGTCAAGGTCAGATTACACCTGCCAGCTCGACATGTACACCTCACAATCATTCAATACACCAAATATAGTACAGTATACCTATTGCATACAGTATAGGAAAAACAGACCAAAACACAACAATTTAACTATAACCACTGAACCATGAAAATAAGGTCATGGTCAGATGACACCTGCCAGTTTGACAGGTACACCTTACAGTCCTTCAATACTCCAAATATACAAGACCTTTTGCTTAAAGTATCTTGAGATATGGACTTGACCACCAAAACTTAACCTTGTTCGATCACTGATCCATGAAATGAGGTCAAGGTCAAGTGAAAACTGTCTGACGGGCATGAGGACCTTGCAAGGTACGCACATACCAAATATAATTATCTTATTACTTATAATAATAGAGAAATTAACATTACAAAAAATCTTAACTTTTTTTCAAGTAGTCACCGAACCATGAAAATGAGGTCAAGGACATTGGACATGTGACTGATGGAAAGTTCGAAACATGAGGCATCTATATACAAAGTATGAAGCATCCAGGTCTTCCACCTTCTAAAATATAAAGCTTTTAAAAAGTTAGCTAACGCCGCTGCTGCCGCCGCAGCATCACTATCCCTATGTCGAGCTTTCTGTAACAAAAGTTGCAGGCTCGACAAAAAATTATTGTTTTTGGTCCATAATTCCCACATGAATTGGGCAATTACCCCCAAACTCAATACCAGCCTTCCTTTTGTTATATGGAACCTTGTGGTATAATACAAGAGTGGACACACTGAAATGTCTCACCTTCTTTACTAATCATTGATATTATGTTGATACTCCTAAATATAAAGCTTTATTTCAACTGTCACATAAACTTAACATTAACCAAGAAAACTACACATTGATCAATGAACCATGAAAATGAGGTCAAGGTCAGATGAACCATGTCAGGCAGACATGCACAGCTAACAATGCTTCCATACAACAAATATAGTTGACCTATTGCTTATAGTTTAAGAAAAATAGACCAAAACACAAAAACTTAACACTGAGCAATGAACCGTGAAAACCAGGTCAAGGTCAAATAAAACCTGCACGACTGTCATATAGATCATAAAATATTTCCATACACCAAATATAGTTGACCTATGACATATAGTATTATATAAAAAGACCAAAACTCAAAAACTTAACTTTGACCACTGAACCATGAAAATGAGGTCAAGGTCAGTTGACATCTGCCCGCTAGACATGTACACCTTACAATCATTCAATACAACAAATATAGTAAACCTATTGCATAAAGTATGAGAAAAACAGACCAAAACACAAAAACTTAACTATAACCACTGAACCATGAAAATGAGGTCAAGGTCAGATGACACCTGCCAGTTGGACATGTACACCTTACAGTCCTTCCATACACCGAATATACTAGACCTATTGCTTATAGTATCTGAGATATGGACTTGACCACCAAAACTTAACCTTGTTCACTGATCCATGAAATGAGGTCGAGGTCAAGTGAAAACTGTCTGACGGGCATGAGGACCTTGCAAGGTACGCACATACCAAATATAGTTATCATATTACTTATAGTAAGAGAGAATTCAACATTACAAAAAATCTGAACCTTTTTCTCAAGTGGTCACTGAACCATGAAAATGAGGTCAAGGACATTGGACATGTGACTGACGGAAACTTCGTAACATGAGGCATCTATATACAAAATATGAAGCATCCAGGTATTCCACCTTCTAAAATATATAGCTTTAAAGAAGTGAGCTAACACCGCCGCCGCCGCCGGATCACTATCCCTATGTCGAGCTTTCTGCAACAAAAGTTGCAGGCTCGACAATAAGAGAGATCCATTGACTTGCACACAAGTTATTGTCAAGAAACTACAAAAATACTAGTTTTTGGCCCTTTTAAAATACCTGAACTGTTAGCACCATAACCCCCAAAATGAATCCAAACCTTCTACTTGTGGTATTAAATATTGTGGTACATTTCAGAGCAATTGAAATACTTATACACAAGTCAATAATTTTTTGTGGTCGTATACAAAATTAAAAATTTAGCAATATTTCCATTTGTAAAGGGCATTTCTCTAGAACAGTATTAGTGACGGCACTACAATTCAAACTTGATCTGTGTATAAAGGTATTTAGCATACTGTTTAAGTTTCATAACATTTGGTTGAGGCACACTTACGTTAGGGAACAGAAACGAACCAGATGCTCCGCAGGGCGCAGCTTTATACGACCGCAGAGTTTGAACCCTGAACAGTTGGGGCAAGTATGGACACAACATTCAAGCTTGATACAGCTCTGAATTGTGATTGTGATTAAATAGTTGACACAATATGGGTTTCTGACACAGAATGAATGTGGTTTAAGACCTTAAACTTAAAAACTTAAAAATTTTAAATTGGACATTTACCTATTATGGTCCAATATCCAAAATCTAAATACATGGTTAGATTCAGCATATCAAAGAACCCCAAGAATTCAATTTTTGATGAAATCAAATAAAAAAGATCAATTTTGGACCCTTTAGACCTCAATGTGGACCAATTTGATAACCGGCCCCAAATATCAATCAAAGAGCAGAATGCTCTGAGGGATACGATTGCCATAGCTCTCATTGACACATGTATAGCAGTTCTGCCAACTTTTCATTAAGCAAATGCGTGAGATTTGGCCAAAATTTAAAAGATCAAAGAGGGAAAAAATAGATCCAAGGATACTGCCGCAAAAAAGCATGAACATGCGTGAGTCACGCATTTTTGGCAGCCCTGGTACAGCTGGATAGTATAATTTATTTTGCAAAACTAATTCAACTGCACATGCAAAATGTAATAATCAGAATAGTCACTCAACTTTAAAAATGGCCAAACCCGGATACAATACCATACAAGTGTATGAGCAACGTACTTATTGTGTTTTATTTTTGTACTATCAATTCCAAGTTTACTTTCCACAGCAGTCACTGAGAATGAGAGAAGGTATTTCACTTCGTATCTTATCACCGTTAATTCTAGGAGGAACAACAAATGGAAGTGTTTAACGACCTTGACTGGCTATACAGCCCTCGCACGGTCGGTCTAGGAGGAACCCCATTTCTAACTCTTTAAATATTAATTTCCTTTGGGTCAGTGGGCATGACTCCTTTCCGTACACACTCGTCTGTTTAAATTGAGATCGTTCTTAATATAATACGACGTTTATCGACATCTAACGAGTTAATTTTTCTTGACGAGTCGTACTGTATTTCAATTTTGACGGGAAATACTTCCGGAAGGGAGACAACTCGAAATGATAATATGGAAGACTCCATTTCGGCTGAAGGGGTGTTATAGGTAAACCCGTTACGATGTGGACATTTATTTTTATAATTTAAATGATGCATACGATTTAAAATTATGCAACAACAATAACCCTCAATAGCAGACAGACATAGAAAGAATCCCATGAGTTTCAAATTAATCAATGAAGCGGGGCCGGAATCCAGAGCAACCACCCAATCTGATACCCCTTGAAATCAAGAAAACTATACGCATGCGCATTAATACATAAACAAACCCGCGACTTGCGATTTGGAACAAAAACTTTTATTAAATGATATGATGAATGGTTCTCCATTTCTTTATGAGAGTACAGTATCAAATATCAGTTTCATAACAGTAAAATATAGAAAAACTCCACTTCAGTTCTTATATGACAGAAATAGAATTATCGGAATTCAGATAACTCTCGCATTTATCAAAACTGGGGAATTCCCTCTGACGTGTTTCTAAATTTATAAAAACACTAAATATAAATACTGCTTAATTCTGATTTTCCGTGTTGTTAAAAACACGCATATAAGTCCAGGGAAATATCAAACATGAAGATTATGAGAAGAACATTACAGGAAAGTTGTTTATGTTCAATCCTTTTGCTTGTTTTTACTTTTTAAAGCAAGACAATCATAAGAATCTGAGATGTTGCTGAATGTTTAGAATAAAACGGTTGACGTGAGGGAATGCAGCCCTGAGTCAACGGTAAAAGTCTACAGATTGCTTGAAAGCAATCGTATCCCAAAAATCTAAATACATGGTTAGATTCAGCATACATGTATATCAAAGAACCCCATATATTCAATTTTTGTTGAAATCAAACAAAGTTTAATTTTGGACCCCGATTTGGACCAACTTGAAAACTGGGCCTATAATCAAAAATCTAAATACATGATTAGATTCAGCATATCAAAGAACCCCAAGGATTCAATTTTTGTTGATATCAAACAAAGTTTAATTTTGGACCACGATTTGGACCAACTTGAAAACTGGCCCCATAAGCAAAAATCTTAATACATGTTTAGATTCAGCATATCAAAGAACCCCAAGGATTCAGTTTTTGTTGAAATCAAACAAAGTTTAATTTTGGACCCCGATTTGGACCAACTTGAAAACTTGGCCCATAATCAACCAGATGCTCCGCAGGGCGCAGCTTTATACGACCGCAGAGGGACCCTGAACAGTTGGCGCAAGTATGGACACAACATTTAAACTTGATACAGCTCTGAATTTGGATTGTGATTAAATAGTTGACACAACATAGGTTTCTGACACAGAATGAATGTGGTCTAAGAACTTAAACTTAATCAAAGAGCTGAAAGCTCTGAAGAAAAATGACGCCACTGTCTCTAATATTGGGATAGTTTTTATGCAAGTCTTGATTTTCACATACCGTAATTAGTTTAACAATGCAACATGTCTCGTAAGCATATAATTGGTATTCGTATATGTGTGTGTGTGTGAAGTGAAGGTGACAACTGGCTGTTTTTTTAAGACAAATGAATAGGTCAAGACTACCTGAATTGTACAAATAAATACCGTAGAAAGGCTTGTATATTTCTCACTGGTACATAGTCTGAATCCGGGTCCGTTCGCGCCCACTCATGTTCGCCCCTTTCACTTTCACACCCTACATGTTCGAACCCAATCTTAATTGGTTTTGTGTTTAATAACTCTGTAAGCAAGTGTTTTCTTATAAGTATAATTGTTGTCATTGTCTCAAAATAAAGTGAGACAGCATTTTTTGTTTGGGTGGAATAAATCTTAATCATGTTTTAGATAGCGTATTGTTAAAAATTATAATAATCCTTTCTAAATAAAGTGGTATTTTTCATTTTTGTTTAAACGTTTTATTTTTGTTGTGTAAATCTTAATTATGTTTTTGATTATTTCAATAAGTAATTCTATTGTTTTTTTCTGTGTCGTGAATGAGATTTACTATGTTTTTTCTATATGTGGATGCTAATTTTGGTCAATTGTTTGTTGGTTAGATAAAGGGAACTTTAAAACATATCTTTTGTTTTATTTTTAATCTTCATTTTTTTCAATCATGACCAAGCTATAAATACAATTATCTTTTTTCCCCATTTAAACAACATTCATGTTTTTCACCAATATAAATACATTCAATTTACAGAATTTAAAATTGCCAATAGTAGAGTGAAGAATTAACTTGGGCGCGAACGGGGGCGAAGCTGGTGCGAACGTGCAGGGTGCGAAGTGAGGGTCGAAGTGATTGGGCGCGAACAGACCTGATACCACATAGTCTGAACCCCCTTCTCCCACAAAATATTAAGTAAATAATCTTTTTGTTACTGTTATCAAAGGTCTAATGAAACTCAGGTAATTTCAAACACTTGTCAAAGAATTCTAGTCAAACCGGCACCTGGTTAAATTGGCACCTGGACAAATCAGCACCTGGTTAAATCGACACCTGATATAGTCAATTCGTCACCCATGTTAAATATAAATTTTAACAGTATTTTAAGCAAAAAGAGTAAAAATAAGTAAGGGGTTGCCAGAATTTTTTTCAGTATTTAAGCAAAAAGAGTTAAATACTAACTTTCACATTTTTGGGTGTTCATGTACATTTTGTATATATTTATTTTTCTCAACTTAATGACTTTTTTGGTGTATTTTTAATGATATATATATGAGTAGTCAAAATAATTATTACGTCTGGCAAGGCTTTTTAAATTTTATTCTGGGACACCTTTCTATGACCGCAAGGCTATGTTAATTTTTTTCTGGGACGCCTTCCTACGAAGCCTTCCTACGAACTTCGTAGGAAGACATCACAGAAAAAAAATAAAATAGCCTTGCCAGACGTCATAATTATTTGGACTAATAAATGAGATATTGGATATTTTTATGCATTATTTAAACCAGTTGAGCATTTTACAGGATTGTTTGTTTAATGCTTTTTAAACTTTACTGAAAAAAAACCACCTTAAATTTGCTTATTATTTGGCATGAAAGTTTGATTTATTGAAAGGGACTCATAGTTTTCCATTTTATTTTAATAATTGTCTAATTGTTAAAACAACAGCTTGGGTAAGGGCTTCGTTGTTTACCTTTATACACAACAACATAATTTCACTTTGGTTTCGTTGTTTACCTAAATACACAACAACATATTCACTATGTACTTGGTAACAGTTATTAATTAATTGAATAGAAAATATTATAACAAATATTATTGGATGCCGAATTGACGTCAAATAGGTGCCGATTTGACTAGATGCCAATTTAACCAGGTGCCGACTTAACTTGTACGTCTCAATTCCTCTGCGATCGTTTGCGGTATTTTCTTGAGAAAAACCTATTTTCCATCATCAAAGAGAAGAAGAAACTGCTTGAAAATGATTCTGGAACGCTTCATGATTGTTAAAATAAGTTAAATTCACTCAAAAAACAATTTTAAAACTTGCGATGTTTAAACAGGAAGTTTCAAAAGCACGTGTAAAAGAAGAAATTAACCGGTGAGAGTGAAAATCCGTACATAACAGATATCACTATAGTAAGTACGACTTTGAAAGCAAAACAGTTCCATCCTTTTGTAAAACAGTCTTTAATATACCTATCACATTAATGTTTGAAGGGTCTTAAGCTTATTCAAACCATAAAAGTCGGTATGAAACACCAAAACGGAATGAACAATACCCGATTACGTTTTGTAGTTTACAAATTCTAAACTGGTTCCCGTCAAACTACAACACTTTGTTCGAGTGTAGTGGAATACAAGCAGAAACCAGTTAGTTTGTAAACTGGTTCCTGGCTGATTACTACACGATGACCTCTCATGCATAATGATAACACAAGCAAATTCCAGTTTGTATAGAAAATAGTAAATACGAAACCAAGCGCGGTAGGCAGAGAAATGTAATGAAGTTCAGGTCGCCAGTAATGGAACAATGACTGCGTCATTTTCCAAAAACTTAAAAATTTCAAATTGGACATTTACCTATTATGGTCCAATATCCAAAATCTAAATACATGGTTAGATTCAGCATATCATAGAACCCCAAGAATTCAATTGTTGATGAAATCAAATAATGTTCAATCTTAGACCCTTTAGACCTCAATGTGGACCAATTTGATAACCGGGCTCAAATATTAAAAATCTAAATACATGGCTAGATTCAGCATATTGAAGAACCCCATATATTGAATTTTTGTTGAAATCAAACAAAGTTTAATTTTGGACCCCGATTTGGACCAACTTGAAAACTGGGCCCACAATAAAAACCAGGGTGCAGCTTTATATGACCGCAGAGGTCGAACCCTGAACGGTTGGGGCTAGTATGGACACAACTTTAATCCCGCTGCAAATGTTTGCACCTGTCCTAAGTCAGGAATCTGATGTACAGTAGTTGTCGTTTGTTTATGTAATTTATACGTGTTTCTCGTTTCTCGTTTTTTTACATAGATTAGACCGTTGGTTTTCCCGTTTGAATGGTTTTACACTAGTAATTTTGGGGCCCTTTATAGCTTGTTGTGCGGTGTGAGCCAAGGCTCCGTGTTGAAGGCCGTACATTGACCTATAATGGTTTGCTTTTTTGGATCGTTGTTTGGATGGAGAGTTGTCTCATTGGCACTCACACCACATCTTCCTTTATCTATTCAAACTGGATACAGCTCTGAATTTGGATTGTGATTAAATAGTTGACACAGCATAGGTTTCTGACACAGAATGAATGTGGTCTAATGAACTTTAAATGTTTGTTTTGCTTTTGAGCAATTCACTATGCTGTACGTTGAATATTAATCCTTTGATATTTGAAGAAATTTTCTTTTTCATTTCTGAAATCTGAAATAAGAAAAATTGAACCCCACCAATTTTTTTTCACCTCCCCCTTTCCCTTATTCCAACAAGAGTGCACACACTGAAATGTCTCGCCTTCTTTACTAATCATTGATATTATGTTGATAGTCCTAAGTATAAAGCTTTATTACAACTGTCACTTAAACGTTACATTAACCAAGATAGCTAAACAAAGACAAATGAACCATGAAAATGAGGTCAAGGTCAGATGAACCATGACAGGCAGACATGTACAGCTAACAAAGCTTCCATACAACAAATATAGTTGACCTACTACTTATAGTTTAAGAAAAATAGACCAAAACAAAAAAAATTAACACTGTGCAATGAACCGTGCAATTGAGGTCATGGTCAAATAAAACCTGCGGGACTGACATATAGATCATAATATATTTCCATACACCAAATATAGTTGACCTTTGGCATATAATATTAGATAAAAAGACCAAAACTTAAAAACTTAACTTTGACCACTGAACCATGAAAATGAGGTCAAGGTCAGATGACATCTGCCTGCTAGACATGTACACCTTACAATCATTCCATACAACAAACATAGTAGACCTATTGCATAAAGTATGAGAAAAACGGACCAAAACACAAAAACTTAACTATAACCACTGAACCATGAAAATGAGGTCAAGGTCAGATGACACCTGCCAGTTGGACATGTACACCTTCCAGTCCTTCCATACACCAAATATACTAGCCCTATTGCTTATAGTATCTGAGATATGGACTTGACCACCAAAACTTAACCTTGTTCACTGATCCATGAAATGAGGTCGAGGTCAAGTGAAAACTGTCTGACGGGCATGAGGACCTTGCAAGGTACGCACATACCAAATATAGTTATCCTATTACTTATAATAAGAGAGAATTTAACATTACAAAAATTCTGAACTTTTTTTCAAGTGGTCACTGAACCATGAAAATGAGGTCAAGGACAATGGACATGTGACTGACGGAAACTTCGTAACATGAGGCATCTATATACAAAGTATGAAGCATCAAGGTCTTTCACCTTCTAAAATATAAACCTTTTAAGAAGTTAGCTAACGCCGCCGCCGTAGCCGCTGCTGCAGCCGCCGGATCACTTTCCCTATGTCGAGCTTTCTGCAACAAAAGTTGCAGGCTCGACAAAAATGATCTCAATTCAAATTTCTAATAGAGTTTTCAACAATAACTACTCATTTAAATACATCATAAAATATAAAATGTCATACAGTCATGATTTAAGTTGATTTGACTACTATTCTGGACAAAGAAAGATAACTCCAATGCAACATTTTATAATGGCAAATTTCCAATGAAGTTCATTAAACTAAAGTTTTTGGCAAATTTCCAATGGAATTTATTAATAACAAAGTTTTTGGCAAATTTCCAATATACATAATTTAAGAGCAGTTTAGGTGAGCTATTAAAATGAGTTTCAATTACGAACCTTACACTGCTTTTAAATTATGTTTTGTACTTAAGTAATTGTCCATTAACCTGGAAACCCTTTTCCCCCCTTTTTTTGCACCTTCTTCCTTAACGGTTTGAGCCATAACTCCCAAAGACAATTCTTACCATCCCTTTGTGGTATTCCAATATCCAAAATCTAAATACATGGTTAGATTCATCATATCAAAGAACCCCAAGAATTCAATTTTTGATGAAATCAAATAAAGTTCAATTTTGGACCCTTTAGACCTCAATGTGGACCAATTTGATAACACGTCCTAAATATTAAAAATCTAAATACATGGTTAGATTCAGCATATTGAAGAACCCCATATATTGAATTTTTGTTGAAATCAAACAAAGTTTAATTTTGGACCCCGATTTGGACCAACTTGAAAACTGGGCCCATAATAAAAAAAACTAAGTACATGTTAAGATTCAGCATATCAAAGAACCCCAAGAATTCAATTTTTGTTAAAATCAAACTAAGTTTAATTTTGGACCCTTTGGACCTTAATGTAGACCAATTTGAAAACGGGACCAAAAATAAAGAATCTAAATACAAGGTTAAATTTGGTATATCAAAGAACCCCAATTGTTCAATTTTTGATGAAATCAAACAAAGTTTAATTTTGGACCCTTTTGGCCCCTAATTCGTTGGGACCAAAACTCCCAAAATCAATCCCAACCTTCCTTTTGTGGTCATAGACCTTATGTTAAAATTTCATAGATTTCTGTTTACTTATTCTAAAGTTATTGTGCGAAAACCAAGAAAAATGCTTATTTAGGCCCTTTTTTGGCCCCTAATTCCTAAACTGTTGGGACCAAAACACCCAAAATCAATCCCAACCTTCCTTTTATGGTCATAAACCTTGTGTTTAAATTTCATAGATTTCTATTTACTTTTACTAAAGTGAGAGTGCGAAAACCAAATGTCTTCGGACGACGACGACGACGCCAACGTGATACCAATATACGACCAAAAACTTTTCAATTTTTGCGGTCGTATAAAAAACTAAGTACATGTTTAGATTCAGCATATCAAAGAACCCCAAGAATTCAATTTTTGTTAAAATCAAACTAAGTTTAATTTTGGACCCTTTGGACCTTAATGTAGACCAATTTGAAAACAGGACCAACCAGGTGCTCCGCAGGGCGCAGCTTTATACGACCCCAGTGGTCGAACCCTGAACAGTTGGGGCAAATTTGGTCACAATATTCAAGCTTGATACTGTCTGAATTTTTATTGTGATCAAATTTTTGACATAATATAGGTTTTTGCCACAAAATTAATGTGGTTAAAGATCTAACACATCTATTGCATAATACTGTGCAATTGAATATTTCTTCTTGAAACTTTTCAAAATTCTAAATTTGAAAAATGTTGAAAAAAAAAATGGTATACTGAGACCCCCCCCCCCCCCCTTCCCCTTGGAGCAATAACCCTTAAACTCAATCCCATGCTTTTCTTTGTAATATTGAACCTTGTAGTACGATTTCAGAGAGATCTGTACACTTAAACACAAGTTATTGTCATGATTGTTTGGAAACTAGAAACATGCTTCTTTTTGGCCCTTAATTCCTATATATTTTGGGCAATTAAGGCAGCAACCATTTGATTTTCTGGGGGGGGCTATGGTTTTTTTTTCTTGGACAAATTTTTTTTTTCGCCTGCGGCGAAAAACAATCTATTTTTTTCGCGACAAGTTGAAAACAATCTTTTTCTTTCAATTTTAGCATTACATATAGTGGCAGCTGAGGGTGAAACAAACAATTTTTTTTTCTCAGAATCAAAAACAAATTATTTTTTTCTCCAAAAACTGGAAACAAACTTTTTTTTCCAAAAAAAACCATAGCCCCCCCCAGAAAATCAAATGGTTGCTGCCTAACCCAAAACTTAATCCCAGCCTCCCCTTTGTTATATGGTACATTGTGGTACAATTTCAGAGAGATCCATGCAATTACACACAAGGTATTGTCTGGAAACTAGAAAAATGCTTGTTTTGGTCCCTTTTTGGGACTTTGTGCCCTTGATTCCTAAACTTTGGCCCCAAAACCCTTTAAATGAATCCAAACCTTCTACTTGTGATTTTAAACATTGCGGTATAATTTCAGAGCAATTGAAATACTTGTAAACAAGTTATTATCCTGAAACTAGAAAAATGCTTGTTTTGGCCCCTTTTGGGCCCCTAATTCCTAAACGGTTGGGACCATCATCCCCAAAATAAATACCAACCTTCCTTTTGTGGTACTGAACCTTCTGAAAAAATTTCATAAAGATCTATTCACTTAAACTAAAGTTATTATCCGGAAACCAATGTGTCTTCGGACGACGACGACGCAGACATCATACCATTAAACGAACCCAAAATTTTTTTTGGGTCGTATAAAATTTAAGAATCTAAATACACGGTTAGATTTGGCATATCAAAGAACCCCGATAATTCATTTTTTGATGAAATCAAACAAAGTTTAATTTTGGACCCTTTTGGCCCCCAATTCCTAAACTGTTGGGACCAAAACTCCAAAAATCAATCCCAAGCTTTCTTTTGTGGTCATAAACCTTGTGTTAAAATTTCATAGATTTCTATTTACTTATACTAAAGTTATTGTGCAACCAGATGCTCCGCAGGGCGTAGCTTTATACGACCGCAGAGGTTGAACCCTGAACGGTTAGGGCAAGTATGGACACAACATTCAAGCTGGATTCAGCTCTAAATTTGGATTGTGATTAAATAGTTGACACAGCATAGGTTTCTGACACAGAATGAATGTGTTCTAATGAACTTAAATTTTTTGTTTCTCTTAGAGCAATTCACTATGCTGTTGAATATTAATCCTCTCAAAAAAATGTTTGAAGAAATTTTCTTTTTTATTTATGAAATTTCAAATGAGAAAAATTGAACCCAATTTTTTTAATCACATCCCCCTTTCCCTTATTCCAAAACTAATCTCAATTAAAATTTCTAATGGAGTTTGCAACAATAACTACTCATTTAAATACATCATAAAATATTAAGATGTAAAAAAACTGCTTGTTATCACTGAATGGTAAAGATTATTTTAATTTATCAGTTGGTAGTAAAAAGTGAATATACATTGTATATTGTATATAACAAAGATTTAAGTTGATTCTGGACAAAGAAAGATAACTCCAATTAAAAAAAAATCTTGCTATTGCACAATATTTTGCAATTAGATATTTCTTGCTTACTATTCTGGACAAAGAAAGATAACTCTAATTAAAAAAAAATTTGATATTTCACAATATTGTGCAATTAGATATTTCTTGCCATTGCGCAATACTGTGCAATTGAAAAGACTTGCTATTACACAATACTTAATATAATAATTTTAGATCCTGATTTGGACCAACTTGAAAACTGGGCCCATAATAAAAAATCTAAGTACATTTTTGGATTCAGCATATCAAAGAACTTCAAGATTTCAATTTTTGTTAAAATCAGACTAAGTTTAATTTTGGACCCTTTGGACTTTAGTGTAGACCAATTTGAAAACAGGACCAAAAATGAAGAATCTACATACACAGTTAGATTTGGAATATCAAAGAACCCCATTTATTCAATTTTTGATGAAATCAAACAAAGTTTAATTTTGGACCCCGATTTGGACCAACTTGAAAACTGGGCCAATAATCAAGAATCTAAGTACATTTTTAGATTCAGCATATCAAAGAACCTAACTGATTCATTTTTTGTCAAAATCAAACTAAGTTTAATTTTGGACCCTTTGGACCTTAATGTAGACCAATTTGAAAACGGGACCAAAAGTTAAGAATCTACATACACAGTCATGACAGTTAGATTCAGCATATCAAAGAACCCCAATTATTCAATTTTGATGAAATCAAACAAAAGTTTAATTTTGGACCCTTTGGGCCCCTTATTATGTTGGGACCAAAACTCCCAAAATCAAACCCAACCTTTCTTTTACGGTCATAAACCTTGTGTTTAAATTTCATAGATTTCTATTTACTTATACTAACGTTATGGTGCGAAAACCAAGAAAAATGCTTATTTGGGTCCCTTTTTGGCCCCTAATTCCTAAACTGTTGGGACCTAAACTCCCAAAATCAATACCAACCTTCCTTTTGTAGTCATTAACATTGTGTTTAAATTTCATTGATTTCTATTTACTTAAACTAATGTTATTGTGCGAAAACCAAGAATAATGCTTATTTGGGCCCTTTTTTGGCCCCTAATTCCTAAACTGTTGAGACCAAAACTCCCAAAATCAATCCCAACCGTTCTTTTGTGGTCATAAACCTTGTGTCAAAATTTCATAGATTTCTATTAACTTAAACTAAAGTTATAGTGCGAAAACCAAGAAAATGCTTATTTGGGCCCTTTTTGGCCCCTAATTCCTAAAATGTTGGGACCAAAACTCCCAAAATCAATACCAACCTTCCTTTTGTGGTCATAAACCTTGTGTTAAAATTTCATAGATTTCCATTCACTTTTACTAAAGTTAGAGTGCGAAAACTAAAAGTATTCGGACGCCGGACGACGACGACGACGACGACGCAGACGCCAACGTGATAGCAATATACGACGAAAATTTTTTCAAAATTTGCGGTCGTATAAAAACTAAGAAAAATGCTTATTTGAGACCTTTTTTTGGCCCCTAATTCCTACACTGTTGGGACCAAAACTCCCAAAATCAATCCCAACCTTCCTTTTGTGGTCATAAACCTTATGTTAAAATTTCATAGATTTCTGTTTACTTAAACTAAAGTTATAGTGCAAAAACCAATGTGTCTTCGGATGACGACGACGCCAACGTTATACCAATATACGACCGCAAAAAATAATTTTTTTTTGGTATCTCGTTGTCGTCGTCGTCAGTGTCGTCTGGGGACGGATGATTTCCAGTTATTAACTTTAGTATAAGTAAATAGAAATCAATAAAATTTTAACACAATGTTTATAACCACTAAAGGAAGATTGGGATTGATTTTGGGGGTTTTGGTCCCAACAGTGGTCCTGTTTTCAAATTGGTCTACATTAAGGTCCAAAGGGTTCAAATTAAACTTAGTTTGATTTTAACAATAATTGAATTCTTGGGGTTCTTTGATATGCTGAATATGAACATGCACTTAGATTTTTGAATATGGGTCCAGTTTTTAAGTTGGTCCAAATTGGGGTCTAAAATTAAACTTTTTTTTTAATTCAACAAAAATTGAATTTATGGGGTTCTTTGATATGCTGAATCTAACCATGTATTTTGATTTTTGATATTTAGGCCCCCTTATGAAATTGGTCCATATTGAGGTCTTAAGGGTCCAAAATTGAACTTTATTTGATTTCATCAAAAATTTAATTCTTGGGGTTCTTTGATATGCTGAACTTAACCATGTATTTAGATTTTGGATATTGGACCATAAAAGGTAAATGTCCATTTTAAAATTTTTAAGTTCTTAGACCACATTCATTCTGTATCAGAAACCTATGCTGTGTCAACTATTTAATCCCAATCCAAATCCAGAGCTGTATCAAGCTAGAATGTTGTGTCTATACTTGCCCCAACTGTTTAGGGTTGGACCTCTGCGGTCGTATAAAGCAGCTGAGCATTTTATTCCATTTGTAAAGGCGCATACATGTACATTTGTAACTCTAGAACAGTAAAAAGGACGCAACCAAAATTCAAATTTTAAAAGTGTTTTGTGGTTATAAGCATTGTGTATAAGTTTCATAACATTTGGTTGAGGCAAACTGAAGTTAGAGAACTGAAACCAATATTGGGACGGACGGACTAGGGAAAAACTATGGCGGGGGCATAAACATGAAAAATTTCAAATACATTTTTGAACTTGAATAATTTCAGAAAATAAAAATAAAAACTTTGGTAACTCTACTTATTTTCATTATACATACATGACAAAACAAAGTAGATAAATCAACAGTACAAACAGTAGTATCTTACAACATTAAATACATGTTATACATATTATATATATATTTTGCTTACTTTCAATTAAAATAAACTTAATATCCTTGATAAAAAAATAATAAAAAAAAAACTTTGACATAAAAACTGAAATCATTAACCAACAATGTCATATAATCAAGTCTAAAACATCTAATCACTGGTATCAATCAGTCATTTACAAAATAATGATCATGATTTATGTGTGTATTTATGATGGTTACTGTCAAACAGAAAATGTGGAATATTGGTGATCTTTGACACCTGAGTTTGTAGGTTCATCTTTGATTCCAGATGTTGATGCTGTATTCCCAGAACACTCGTTTTGTGAAACTGATCCAGCATGAGCCAAGAATAAGTCCTTCAACACACCTAGCTCTTTTGATAGAATTGTAACTTTTTGTTCCAATGTCTCATTTTCCTTTCTAAGTTTATCAACCTGATCCATTGTTTCCTTCGCTTTCTGTCGACTCTTTTCTCGGCTTTTTTTGACAGCCATATTATTTCTCACCCTTCTCATAACATATTCATCACTTCCTTTTTCTAATTTTTTTCGTTTGTATTTTGGTGAGTTATCATCCATGCTACTTCCATCTTCATCACTGGTAGTAAACTGTCTTTTAGAAAGATGTTCTTCCATCTTGCTTCTTTGTCTGTGCTAAAAAAAAAATTAATCAAGTGAATGAACATGACCAGATTTCTCAAAAACTCACTTTGAAAAATACAAAAAAAAAAGAAATTTGAAATAAATAAAATGCTTTGCTGAGCACAGCTGGATACGACTGCAAAGGTCAAACCCTAAACAGTTGGGGCAAATTTGGACACAATATATAGGCTTGATACTGTCTGAATTTGGAATTTGGTCAACTTTTTTTTTACATAATATAGGTTTCTGAATTTGACACAAAATAAATGTGGTCAAAGATCTTACAAATCCATTGCCTATTACTGTGCAATTAAAGATTTCTTCTTGAAACTTTTCAAAAATTTGAAAATTAAAAAATGGAAGAAAAAAAACCCACCCTCAAACTTTTAAACCCCCTGGAGCAACTACAATGTACCCCCAAACTCAAACTTAAGCCTTCCATTTGTAGTATAGAACCTTTGACTACAATTTTAGAGAGATCCATACACTTCACCACTTTTAAGTTATTGTCTGGAAACTAGCAAAATATAAAAAAAGATGTGGTATGATTGCCAATGAGACAACTGTCCACAAGAGACCAAAATGACACAGACATTAACAACTATATAAAATGCTTGTTTTTGGCCCCTTTTTTGCCCTTTCGTACACATTTGGGGCAATTACTCCAAAACTCAATCCCATCCTTCCCTGTGTCTCAGATATGGAAACTTTTAGTACATTTTCAGAGAGATCCATACACTTAAACACAAGTAATTGTCGGGAAACTAAAAAATGCTTGTTTTTGGCCCCCAATTCCATAACTCTGGTACCATATTCCCAAAAATCAATCTTAACTTTCTGTTTGTGGTATTAAATATACTGGTAAAATTTCATACAGATCGATTCACTTCAACTCAAGTTATTCATATTGTCAGGAAACCAAATATGTCTGTGTACAAAGCCGAAGATGACAATGATAGCAATATATATACAAAAGCAATTTTTTTGAGGTCGTATAAAAAAGCTTTTCAGAAAATGTGAATACTAGTTTTACATTTTGTACTGCCAAGCTCTTGTTTAAGGGGGACCATAAATGGTAACTTTTCCTTTCTTACTTTACATAGCAAAGAGTTTAAATTTGGACCTTGCAGAAAACACAGTCATTCTTATCTTTTAATCTTCTTATTTATGTTTTCATAACAGTGGAGATCTGTGAATAGTATATTAACAGGTTTAGATCTTAAAGGTTTTCTTATGAAGTCACCATATTCCTAGTTGTAGTGAGATTTGTGAGATTTGGAGAGAATGTTGTCAACAACTGTAATAATTCTAATTAATCATCAATTAAGTTTTCTGGTATCGATCCGTTCGCGTCCAATACACTTTCCCACCCTACACGTTCGCGCCCAAGGTCTGTTTGCACCCTACACGTTTGCACCCAATTTTAAATTCCAAATTCCAGTTGAATATTTGAAAATCATGATTGTTGTTTTAAATTGCTTTGATGTAAATCCAACTTTATTTTAATAGAAACAATGATAAAAAAGAATTGACAATACACTATCCAAAACATGATTAAGTTTTATTCAACACAAAAAAAAAATGTTGTCTCACTTTATTTTGAGACAATGACAACAAATATACTAATAGGAATACACTTGCCAAAACTTGATCACACACAAAACCAATAAAAATTGGGCACGAACGGACTTTGGGCACGAACGGACTTTGGGTGCGAATGTAACGGTTTATTTCTTCCTCCGTGATATTTTATCCTGAGGATAATTTGTCCCGGTAATTTTTTTCCAGGCATGGTATTTCACAGGTTGATTTTTTCCAGAGGAGTGAAAATCTATCTGTGTTATGCGGATAGTATGTACCGGTATATATTTGCCGTACTATATTTCACAGAACCGTGTGAAATAGAGTCCCATTAACTACTATGCAAGTTACTCACAATCAATATATACCTGACTATAATTATAAAATGTTTCACCAAGGTAGACTAAATTTGCATAATTTATCAAAGGGAGGTAATTATGAGCAATTTATATTTTAAAGACATTAATATAATATATTTCTGAATCTATTTTATAGCGAAATTTTTATTTGAATCTTATTTTTTATATATTCATTTATATAAAAAGATGACTTACAACTTGATTTAATAAGACAGATAACATTTCACAGGTAAAAACTATCCAGCTGTTAAACATGCTATTGTTCCAATATATTGTTATGCTACAATGTATGATCTATCTGATTTCCATATAATCAACAACTACATCTCTGTCCCCAGACAAAACTATTTATATAGTTAAAAATATCATCATAATCAAATTCTTCTATTACTGTTAACAGTAGTAATGCAACTATATTTCTACCTTACTTTTAAATTTATATTTGTACTGAGATCTGAAAACAACTCACTTTTACATGAATTTCACTAACCTTATTTAATCATGATATTATTTTCACAATTACGATCTTTGAAATTACTTCTGATTTTCTTCCCTATGTTTCATGATAATTTTCTTTTTAAAAGGATGATATTGACTTGAATATTTCAGAAAAATTTTTCAAGGATAATTTGTGAAATTATTTCCCATTATAATATATATTTTTTTTAACAATTTCGCTTTATTTCAAATACACTATTATTATTTCATTGTATTTTTAAAGGATAATTTTTTTCTAATAACTATTCAATAAGTTAACTACCCAGATAGAATTTCACGGCAAAGGATAAAATATCCCAGGGAAATAGTTTCCTCCGGATAAAAAAATAACAACAACTACTGTGACATTTTTTCCTCCGGATCAAATTTCACCCGGATATAATTTTGCTTTACACGAACGTGTAGGGTGGGAACATGATTGGGTGTGGTCGTGAATGGGCGCGAACGGACCTGGATTCCAGTTTTATTGGTATGATTTATAATTTGTCATTTATAAAATATATATACATATGTAAGTAAGTTTCAGGTTGATGTGATTTAAAGTGGAATGAGAAATATTGTTATGCCCACCAAAATCATCATCTTTTGGCACACTTCAATGACAAAATATAAGTAATTATGTCACTGTTGATAAAGTGTTGAATAAAGACAATGTATTCACTAAACAGGCGCGGATCCAGAGGGGGGGTTCCGGGGGTTGGAACCCCCCTTTTTTTGGGACGATCAATGCATTTGAATGGGGACATGTAATTGGAACCCCCCCTTTGTCCTGGGTTAGGAACCCCCCTTTTTAAAATGGCTGGATCCGCCCCTGCTAAATATTTTTATATTCTTATTTACTCTTATCTGACTTATCTCGACTCATCTTTTGATTGATTGGTATTTCACTATTTGCTTAACACACAGTGGCAGTGGCAAATATGCATTTACACAGTCGGGTATATTACACGTGTTAAGATAATTGTATACATATTACAAGTATAGAATGTTTACAAACATTTTGCTGGTACTATTTTTCCAGTGTTGTTGGTTTGTGTGATTGCGAAATCACTTCAAAACCAAAACAAGCCTGTACATACTTTCTGTTTGCTGATTTCGAACCAGAAAATATAGCAGCAGTCCAGAAATTTGTAGATGACACCAAGAAGAATAACGAATATTTCTTACCTAGGCCAGATTATGGCAGAACGTGAAAAATTAAGGATGCTGTAATAGAAAATTCTTTGAACTCGCTAGGTTTAGGTCTGATGCAATACTGTGATTGGCCAATCAACAAAGGAAATACCTTAGAAAAGACAGACCCGCATGTACGGGATTTCTATCAAATGATAAGTCTTTTGACAAGAAAAAATCTTAGATAATGTCTTTTGTCTTTTACAATATCAATACATATAAATAAGACATTAACCATTAAAATTTAATATTTAAATTAAATAACTATGGTTCCTGGTTGATGTTAAGAGTTATTGCGCAATACATCTATGTACCGCACTGAATGGGGTTTCCCAAAAGCATATTTTTTTTCTCAGACGAGTTTTGACTAGAGTCTTGACGTATTCCAAATGTACCTGGTGCAGGTCGTCATATCTTAAAATACTGACCAATCAAAGACATATTATACATCATAGGTTATTTATAGAAATTCATGACGTATAATGGCAGCCAAGAAAATATAATCCGTGGAAAACTAGATTTACTTATTTTTATAACACTCTTGCATATAAATTTGGAAGTATATTCCACTTTAATATATATATATATTGCAGTGAAATTTGTGATATTTTTTGTAAACGACGCTTGTTTAAAATTGTAAAAGACTTCATTCACAAAATTTTCACGCGTATGAATATAGAAATTTCCTCTATATAAGCCCGAATTTCCGAATGAAAGTTATCTTACTAGGGTATGTCTGAATATTACAGTGCTTCTGAAGTAACAGCAACACGCAATTTTGTTTTGCGTTCAGTGACTCCTGTGACCCCAGGGTCACTAAAATTTTCAACTACAGCAGATCCAAATAAGACGGATTTTACCGATTTTATATCAGAGAACAAAGAATGGCTCAAAGAAAATTCGACATTGCCGAACACGTTCCTGTACGACTCCGGTGTTGAAATCGTCACAGAAAGTGACCTCGAAGTTCCATTCGACCTGGATCCATCTTTTGAAGCATCAGTTGACATTCAAGAACTTTTAAAAGGAGCAGACGTGAATGAAGAAGAATTTGAAACTCTTGCATCATCGCTGGTGAGCAAAGAGGATACCACATTATTGGATTTGGTCCAACAGGCCAACGGAAGGTCAGCCATTGATACGGTAACGTCCAATACTTTTACCAACATTGTTTCAAGTGACAGTTTGTATAATAACATTTACTTTATGACCAACGACGAGAAACTTAATACTGAGAACGGGGTGATGTACCTAGATCAATTAGTCGATACAGTTAACACTAACGATCTCTTGGATTCCAGCCAAGATAATAGCAGAGATTCAGCTTTCTCGGATCAACTTGAGAGTGTTACATCCTCTGTTCCTTCACCACAAGAGTCCTTGGTAATTCGTCCATTTAGAAATAAGCCAGGACGTAAACCATCCGGCAACGGACCCATACGCCCAAGGAAACGCCAACCTGTTAAGGATACGGCGGAATATTTCGAAAAGCGAGAACGCAATAACGTGGCTGTCCGAAAAAGCAGAGACAAGGCAAAAATAAAACAAGTTGAAACTGAACAAAGAGTGCAGCAGTTGTCGGACGAAAACGAAACATTAAACAAGAAATTGGACTTGTTGACAAAGGAACTGAACGTGCTGAAGAGTTTGTTTATAAATGTTGGTTCCACTTTACCAAAAGAACTTGAAAAAATGCTCGCCAAGTGTTCCTGACGAACGCTCAAACTTTAGACTTTTGTTAGTTCACAGTTGTGTTTTATCATCATCATCATCATCACATATTTCTCATTTAACATCAATAGACAAGAAAGACGGGGTATCAAATGACTGCAGAAAATGTAATAATGGACATAGTACTACACATATTGGAGAAAGTGACATTATAAACTCAGTGAGATCAAATTTGACTAGTGAGAAATTCTGCATAATAATTCAGTTCTATGGATGTGATTCATACAAACTTTTTCATGAACAGAGATATTTACTTAACATAGATCATAGTAGTTGTATTTTTTCTAACTTTTGTAGTGATAAAAAGGTTTTGTCCCCGCTGCATGTGTATAAAGTATGGGACAAGACTTTAGTGTATATCTATAATATAAATAATTTAAAAGTTATATCGACTTTATTTACATTTTCTACCTGGTGAATAGAGGTTTTCAAGGATTAAAATATTTTACAAAGTTAAACCTGAAAGGTTTTGGTTTGAATTGAAAACTAGCTTATCAAAAGCAATATACGAAGACATTATTGATTTTATTTGAATTGTTTACTTTGGTCCTGAATTGTCATTGTAGGTGTTTGTTTTGTCCACAAACTAAAAATGTTCAGCTCAAATTGGTATTGGAAAATGACATGTGAACTATACACACACTCAAACGTGAACTTCGTTCTTCTTAACTAGAGTTGGTAGATTGGTTTGGTTAACAGGTCTTCATAGTTTCAGATTTCCATATTTGGTATCTATAATTGTCAAGATTTTGATTCATGTTAATGTTACCGGTCTGATATATGTATGGCTATTGATCATACATGTACAAGGGTTGGTGTACGAGATAACAATTTCTGAAATCTTTGAGATCATGATCACTCTTTTTCAAGCTCGGAAAACATGCATACAAATGAATTATAATGTTGGAAGTACTTCAACTATGGAATTTGAATGGTATTTGTTATGATATTGAAGCTTGATCAATCTTTAAAACGTTATGGACGAAATGAGACGACGACCTAACTATACATATAACATAGCTCAATTTGAGTACATTGTATACAACAATATATATAACTAAGATATCCGTAGTTCTATATTGTATAATATAATACAACAATCATGACAATACATATAACTAAGATATACACAGCTCTATATTGTATAATATAATAAAACAATACATATATACCTAAGATATCCGTAGTTCTATATTGTATAATATAATACAACAATACATATAACTAAGTTATCGACAGCTCTATATTGTATAATATAATAAAACAATACATATAACTAAGATATCCGTAGTTCTATATTGTATAATATAATACAACAATACATATAACTAAGTTATCGACAGCTCTATATTGTATATATAATAAAACAATACATATAACTAAGATATCCGTAGTTCTATATTGTATAATATAATACAATACATATAACTAAGTTATCGACAGTTCTATATTGTATAATGTAATACAACAATACATATATAACTAAGATATCCACAGCTCTATATTGTATAATATAATACAACAATACATATACCTAAGATATCCACAACTCAACCTATATTGTATAATATAATACAACAATACGTATACCTAAGATATCCACAACGCAACCTATATTGTATAATATGATACAACAAAACGTATACCTAAGATATCCACAACTCAACCTATATTGTATAATATAATAAACAATACATATAACTAAGATATTCACAGCTCTATATTGTATTACATTTATACAACAATACATATAACTTAGATATCCGCAGCTCAATTAATCTAAATTGTATAATATAATACAACAATACATATAACGAAGATATCCACAACTCGACCTATATTAAACGACAATGTTTCACACTCTAATCATAACAAGTCTAAAAAAGATGTTTATATAATACATAGAAACTGTCGCATTAAGGGGCATTAAAAATTAGAATAAAAATCAGTATACAAAAGACTTCACTCATAAATAACAACACTAGCATAATAACTGCAGTATGTATACCTCATCAAACAACATTTACAGTAGTTGAAAGGAACAAAGTTTCCCTAATAGTATAGCTAGAAGTTATTTTTTAGTCAGTTTCCCAGATCTCACCAGAAACCCATAACATATCTCCTCAAACACGGACAACGTATATGAGTATTGTCAGTGATTCAGTTATTTGTGAGAAGTAAAACAGTATCATATAATAAGTATAGAACTGTAAATTGTTTGTCACTGATAACAGAAATGGGTTACCTAATCGGACACCTTGATGAAAAATAAACAAATATACCCAGTTCGTAAAGTGATCAATAAACATTGATTATAATTAATGATAATCCTTAAGTGAGCTGCAAAATGCGTTATATATGTTTCAGGGTTAATGAATTCTTTAATAATTATTATAAGATATGCGTTACGAAGTTAGAGATATTTACCAGTAGACAGTACAAGCTACCAGCTGGTGCACCACAGTGACCACACTGATCAGTCCACTACTTGATTCATTCTAACATCCATATCAAAACCTCCCAAAATCATCCCATCTACCCAAAAGGATCAAGTTATAAATTTACACAGCTTACATGATCAACATACTGCCATGAAACACATGCTCTGTATTTGAATTTTCAGTCACATGCAAAGAAATCATCGCTAAAAATTCCGGAGGACCCCCTACACCCATCAGTATTTACAGATTTGATTTCATTCAGTAAACTAATTTATGACCTCATGTACGTGTCGACGATCACAACACATCCATATATATAAACAAAATGGTCAATATTAATCATCCATATATGTCATATGGGATGTTTGCAGAATTTGAACGGAGGCAATTTTTTGGCATAGATTGGTACCGTCTTTTATAGCGGCCCAACTAATCATCCCATCTACCCCGAAAGGTTTATAGCGGCCCAACTAATCATCCCATCTACCCTAAAACGTTTATAGCGGCCCAACTAACCATTCCATCTACCCGAAAGGTTTATAGCGGCCCAACTAATCATTCCATCTACCCGAAAGGTTTATAGCGGCCTAACTAATCATCCCATCTACCCCGAAAGGTTAATAACGGCCCAACTAACCATCCTATCTACCCCGAAATGTTTATAGCGGCCCAACTAATCATCCCATCTACCCGAAAGGTTTATAACGACCCAACTAATCATCCCATCTACCCCGAAAGGTTTATAGCGGCCCAACTAATCATCCCATCTACCCTAAAAGGTTTATAGCGGCCCAACTAATCATCCCATTTACCCGAAAGGTTTATAGCGGCCCAACTAATCATTCCATCTACCCGAAAAGGTTTATAGCGGCACAACTAATCATCCCATCTATCATGAAAGGTTTATAGCGGCCCAACTAATCATCCCATCTACCCCGAAAGGTTTATAGCGGCCCAACTAATCATCCCATCTACCCCGAAAGGTTTATAGCGGCCCATCTAATCATCCCATCTACCCTGAAAGGTTTATAGCGGCCCAACTAACCATCCCATCTACCCCGAAAGGTTTATGGCCCAACTAATCATCCCATCTACCCCGAAAGGTTTATAGCGGCCCAACTAACCATCCCATATACCCCGAAAGGTTTATAGGGGCCCAACTAACCATCCCATTTACCCTGAAAGGTTTATAGCGGCCCAACTAATCATCCCATCTACCCCGAAAGGTTTATAGCGACCCAACTAATCATCCCATATACCCCGAAAGATTTATAGCGACCCAACTAACCATCCCATCAACCCCGAAAGGTTTATAGGGCCCAACTAACCATCCCATCTACCCCGAAAGGTTTAAAGGGGCCCAACTAACCATCCCATCTACCCGAAAGGTTTATAACGACCCAACTAACCATCCCATCAACCCCGAAAGGTTTATAGGGCCCAACTAACCATCCCATCTACCCCGAAAGGTTTAAAGGGGCCCAACTAACCATCCCATCTACCCGAAAGGTTTATAACGGCCCAACTAATCATCCCATCTACCCCGAAAGGTTTATAACGGCCCAACTAACCATCCCATCTACCCCGAAAGGTTTATAGCGGCCCAACTAATCATCCCATCTACCCCGAAAGATTTATAACGGCCCAACTAATCATCCCATCTACCCCGAAAGGTTTATAGCGGCCCAACTAATCATCCCATCTACCCTAAAAGGTTTATAGCGGCACAACTAATCATCCCATCTACCCTGAAAGGTTTATAGCGGCCCAACTAATCATCCCATCTACCCCGAAAGGTTTATAACGGCCCAACTAACCATCCCATCTACCCTAAAGGTTTATAGCGGCCCAACTTATCATCCCATCTACCCCGAAAGGTTTATAGGGGCCCAACTAACCATCCCATCTACCCCGAAAGGTTTATAGGCGCCCAACTAACCATCCCATCTACCCCGAAAGGTTTATAACGGCCCAACTAATCATCCCATCTACCTCGAAAGGATTTTAGCGGCCCAACTAACCATCCCATCTACCCGAAAGGTTTATAGCGGCCCAACTAATCATCCCATCTAACCCCTCCCCTGAATGGTTTATTACATTACACAGTTAACATCAACATACTGCCATTGCTAACTATATGTATGTATACATTACAAACATGACCAATTTAAATGGAGGAATTTGTTTAATCATCGCATTTAAATTATACACCAATATCCCAAGGTCTGTCACGTATACATTGTAGTTGTGTTGAATTAAAGAAAATGGGTCACAACAGTAATAACAGTCAGATTAATGATTTGCGTATTATTAGTGTAAACATATATTATCATAAAGAGTAAATTTATTGAAAAAATCAAAAAGGGACAATATTTGTGAATATTACACATATTGTTTCCTTGAAACGGAAACTGCTATACTATAGTAGCTGCATATATCTGATATACTTTTATGCATATATTCCTGAGATATATTCTATGTTATTAAAACAACTGTTGGGTATTTGTTGCATGTGATTATAACTTCAGTATAGGTTATGTAATATTGGTCATGTTCTATTAGCATCTCACTCACAAAGCGGAGTAGTCAAGTCGGAAGACAAAAAAATGAAGATAACAAGGGGACAATCATAACCTCACGACGAAGAAAAACGGACAACCCAACAACTAGTCCGAGGTTGCTCTGACATCTAACTTTTTTTTTTCTCTCTAGAGAAATTTGCTAGGCAGTTTTGGACTACCCCATGACCTAAAAGAAAAACACAGAAACAAATTACTGAGATGTGTACTAGTTCAGTGAAAATGGACGACACATTTATAATAACTAAAAAACATATAAATGAAATAAAATTAAAAGACATAGAAGACTATCAAAGGCCAGAGGCTCCTGACTTGGGACGGGTCAAAAATGCGGCGGAGTTAAATATCTTAACTTGAGCTTTATATATTATACTTCATATCATAAACATTTAAATAGTATGCTAATATAACTGACAGTAAAGTTAGGTTCTTTTATTCAGATATATCATTATGCATTCCGATAAAATATCAAGATTTGGTATCACAGAGGAGCGAGCTCTGGCAGGCAGCAATCATGTATATAAACTAAAATTGGATTCACTCGAAAAAGAAGGCTCGTGTACTGAAACTTCTAAAAATAAATGCAAAATATCGAATCAACTCTGATAATGCAGGTCATCTCAGATTGTATACTTGTTGTTATAAATTAATTTGTTTTGTTTACACTGTTTTGTCATGAATATGTTTATACGCATTGTCTTACAATATTATATGTGCTTTATCCAATAACATATTTGATTTAATAATTTAATTATAAAATTCCAAAGTATGCCAGTTGAGTGCTTATCACCGCTTTCATATACCGGTATTATTGGACCTCAGAGTATTGGACATGTAGAGCTGGGTACCATTCTGGCTAATTAAAATATTGAAAGATATATGTACAACTGTTCATTTGGAAATTCACAAAGCGATGTTTTCTTTTGTTTTGTCCACAGACAATCCTTATATTACACTAGAAATGATACATCAATAAAAATTACACGAGATGCACACTTTAACCGGACAAGGGTTTGTCTCCTTACTTATCATCCGGCATACCAACCTTGTTTCATTCGACCATTAATTTCCGTTACTGACATCATGTATTGTAAAAAGTAACAGTCCCGACACTATCCATGCACAGTCAGTCCGTGATAATATGACCCTGTGTGTGATTTGCTCATTATTGAATGCAGTATGATGGTGACTGTGACCAGCAGTGTTTTGGTGTCTTTTGACTCAAAGACTATAATTGAGTCTGCTTAAATCTCATATATATCACAATATCTCCTTCAATTATACTTTTAAAAAAAAAACTGTTTGATCACTTTGAGATTACGATAAACTCTTCATACATTAACTAAGGGAGCAAACATTTAACTTCAAGGGAGTTATGTTTTGTTGTCAAAGTCAGAAAAAAAATTGCGCAAAAGTTGAATAATTCGATTTATTTTCAAAGCTATCGATCAAATTATTTCAAATGTAACACTACATGTACAAGGTATGAGGAAAATCTGCATTCAGAATATTTTTTGACAAATTGTGGCCTCTTCTTAAAAAGAATATTGTTTGTCGTCAATTTGGAAATCAGAAATTTTTAAGGAAAAACAAAACATAACCCCCTCCCCCTTTTTTTAAGTTTGCGAATGGTCGTTCTTTAACAATTGGTTATAAATTAAATGTAATCCAATTATTTTCTTATATAAATAGGTATTAAATAATTCAGATTTTTATTTAAATACTGTATTTTCAGTAAAAGTCCAAACTGGATGCCCACAGTGGCACTTTGGTTGTAGACGGTTGAAGCACAATAAGTTGCAGAGCTCTAGATGAGTAACCTATATTTAAAATCGTCCTATATGTTCAACTAATAACTATAAAATACACTGTTAAATGTGCACTTTAGAATGAAAACACACGTATGGTTAACCACCGGTATGTGTGTATTGATCGATAATAATGAATGGGAAATCCCAATGACGCGCTGGGGTCTAGAACGGAGCTTAATTAATTCAAATTTCATTTAAAGCGGAGAAAAGGAACATTCTGTAAAAAAAACCACGACAGATGTCATAGAAAACACGCCTTTTATATAATAATATATAAATATGATCAATGAACTAGTCTAATCTTTATTATCAAATTTAATTTAAAAAAAAGTTTGTGTCGTACGGTTGACGATAAAAGAGGGACGAAAGATACCAAAGGGATAGTCAAACTCATAAATCTAAAACAAACTGACAACGCCATGGCTAAAAATGAAATAGACAAACAGAAAAACAATAGTAAACATGACACAACATAGAAAACTAAAGAATAAACAACACGAACCCCACCAAAAACTAGGGGTGATCTCAGGTGCTCCGGAAGGGTAAGCAGATCCTGCTCCACATGTGGCACCCGTCGTGTTGCTTATGCGATTACAAATCCGGTAAATAGTCTTAATTCGGTAGGTCACATTCATGAAAGGGAAGAGGATTGTAGTTACGACGTAAGGAACATATCCGATATCATTTGTGAAACGGTTATTCCATAACGGTCAACCAACTCGTGATAGCGTCCGTAAAATTTACGAAGGGATGATTTAAACTTCACCATTTGGAACTCTTGGTTTAATAGCTTCCTTGTGAGCAGCAACCCTCTATCAATATAATTGCTTACTTCCAATTCACTGATTTGAAAGTCGGTAGACTGATTATATAGCAGAATTGTATAGGCCAAACAGTATAATGACCTATGTTTAAGCGTGTTTACTTTGCCATGTGGACTGAAACTATGATTCTTCTGTAGATGTATGGTTTTTTTATTATTTTTTTTTTTGTCATTGCCATACACCTCACATCTAATTTTATTCACATATAAGTTAATGGTTTCTAATATCATCCGTGTTTACCAAATGATGCACGAGTAAGGAGCGACGTATACCTAGAGGGTTAATTTAATTGATTGTGGTTCCTGTGGTTTCAGAATATATTGTACAATAATTAACTTTACTGTACTATGACGTAAATATTTACAATGTTTAAAATGAGAAAAAAACAATGAACAATGAAAATAACTTCTAGTAGATACAATTTTAAATATAGCGCAACTTTGGGAACTATGCCGTACAATAGAAAAAGCCTTGACAGAAAGACGTCCAAATGTGCAAACGAACTGACCATATTAATCATCCTTGACCTTGGCTCCGACAAAAATATGTCTAAAATAAAGAGGTAAAAATACCACTGGTGAATGGTTCTTTCCTTCAAAGCTCGTTATATATGTTTCGTCTGATTAACATTACTAAACTGTCACAGACCAAGTGGTGGAAAGGGGGGGCCGCTCCAGTCATGCTTCAATGATTCCCTATATAATCAACCAGGTTAGGGGGGCGCCCCCCTGGATCCGTCTATGCAGGGGGAGGGTTCCGCATGTTGGTCCCCATTGTTTGGACGATCAATGCTTTTGAATGGGGACATAATTTGGGACCCAATGTTTTAAATTAAATGGCTGGCCCCGCCGCCTGAGATCGTGGTGGATTCATACTCTTCGTCAGTTTTGAACAGTACAGCTTTAGACAAACTAATAAAACAGCCGTTTGTATAGAATTGGATCAATGTGACCCGTTTACAACAAATACAAGAAGGAAATATTCCCTTAGTTAAAACCAACTCTTTTCAAAACAGCTGCATACAAACTTGTCGTAGACATAATTAAATCTACAATTGAAATTTGTTTGCTAAAACGTGGTCATACTTCTTAGTTGGAATTGGCTCAATTTTAAGTAGCTTTTATATATACGATGAGAACTCGTAGATCGGTACCTTCAGTTGCTGTCTACTTGTTAGCTACGTGATTGGTGTTTTTTTTTTTACTGTTTGTTTCTTGCTTAGAGTCGATCTAGTCACGGGGGGGGGGGGGGGGGGGGGGGTAACTTCGATATTTTTTTGGTAGGGGTGTGCCATTTTTGCCTAAAAAAAGTACCCATTTTAATATAACATTCACTGAAATTCAGTACCTATAGTTATATAAATATTTAAGAAAGAATGACCTATACTTATATACAATATTTAAAATATGACCCATGCTTGTTATCCTTATATAAGCACTAACTCATCATCACTCATAATTTATAAATACACCAGCTACCCTTAAGTTTTTATGCCCCACCTACGATAGTAGAGGGGCATTATGTTTTCTGGTCTGTGGCTTCGTTCGTCTGTGCGTCCGTTCGTCTGTGCGTCCGTTCAGGTTAAAGTTTTTGGTCAAGGTAGTTTTTGATGAAGCTGAAGTCCAAACAACTTGAAACTTAGTACACTTGTTGCTTATGATATAATCTTTCTAATTTTAAAGCCAAATTAAAATTTTGACCCCGATTTCACGGTCCACTGAACATAGAAAATGAAAGGGGGAGTTTCAGGTTAAAGTTTTTAGTCAAGGTAGTTTTTAATGAAATTGAAGTCCAATCAACTTGAAACTTAGTACATATGTTCCCTATAGTATAATCTTTTTAATTTTAATGCCAAATTAGATTATTACCCAATTTTTACAGTCCATGGAACATGGAAAAGGATATTGCAAGTGGGGCATCCATGTACTTTGGACACATTCTTGTTATATATGAATTGACATCGTTTGGTGCACATATTAATAGCATATTTAAATATGATATGTAGATCATACCCCAAATCAATATACAGTTATCAAACGTAAATGCATTTTAATATAGGATGTCATTAAAAAGGAGGGTCATTTTAATATAAAATCTCGCAAAATATGACCCATATTTTTGGCACATCCCCGTATACCCAATAATAGGAAGTTACCCCCCCCCCCCCCCCCCGTGGATCTAGTAAGTCAACTTGAGCTTTTTCCAGCAGTAACTCGTTCAGTTGTAGTTAGTTTGGGGTTTTTTTGGTGTAATTACAAAAAGGGTTGAGAGCTCACAAACAGGCTTAAGGAACCATGCACACCACATTATTTGCTGAACCTGTATGCTAATTGATTGTCGTTTGTTGCTGCGTGGCGCAATATATTCGTGTTTTTGTTATTTTAGCTTAAATCCGTCCGCTAATTTTCTCCTCTGAATTTTTCTCGTGTGTTTCCCGTGTTTGCTAGTGTATTTTTTAATTAGTTATAAATTTATGGACTACTCGTATAGAGCATCATTATCAATACCACAGAGGGGGTAATCTAATACGCCGATTCAAAGTCTTGTGACTGAATTACGTAGCAAGGTAAAGGTCACATACAATGTGACGTAGTAGTGTCAAGGATGCTTCTGACGTCAAATCTCAAGTTTAATTTAATTTTTGTATTGTGTGTTACTTTAAATAGAATTTTCTGGACAAATATAGAAACAGAAATCTCTCGGTTGGTCTGGTTTAATGTATGATTTACGAATATAAACAAACAATGAGTCAAAATTAGATAAACCATAGGTCTTTTAATATACAACAAATCCAAACTATCACAAGATGTCTTATTCGTGTGGCCCTAAAGCCAAATATTGATGTATAGCATTCTTTTCAAATTCATACTAAATTTTCTTTGGCTGTTTTACTATACTTTCCGCTAGGGGCGTTCTTGACCTAAACACGATATAAAACATTTCAAACTCCGAATATGTTATAAAAAACTATATCGAATAATTTATTTTATATTTGATTATACATCGGATTATCGGGGGCAATGTTTATTTTTATATTGATCCTGTTAAAACCTGACATTTATTTATATACCTGAACTCTTATATTGTTAGGGTTTTATATTCCATTTAACTCGGTATCTTCCTAGAGTACAATGTAATTGGGGGGGGGGGGGGGGGGGGCGGTCATATCATCCCCTGTCAGGGTTTTTCCAGTTCCTTTTTACCATATTAAAAAGGCAGATCATTTTTTTCTTTATCTTTCTTGTTTTCGTGTGTGAAATATATGAATTGAAACTGAAAAAAACATTTCCGTTAACTGTTATTATATTTTACTTAGAGAAAGTGAGTAATGTAAAAAAGTGTTATGTGTTATCCAAAACAACCGGGTAGTGGAAACTTTTTATTTCCTGTAACCATGGCAATCAGCTTGTTACGTACTGCTGGATGTGACGTATTTTCGTCATACTATACAATACAAACAGTAAAGGCTGATTTTTTTCTTGAATTCCTTGTTGTTTGTACATGGTTCCCTGATAATCAGTGAATCAGTTGCATGGTCAATACGAAGTATCAATCCACCTCAGCATCAGGTTCATTCGGAACACTTTAGTACTTATGTTATAAATAGATCTATATAGTCATGGCGTTGATCTATGTCTCGTATACAAAAATATTATTCATTGATAAGATTAAGGGGATTCACCTACATTAAATGATGTTAAAATCAGGATATAACATATTTCGCTTTAATGATTATGTCGATAGCTAATAAAAGTACATATAATACTAAGGCTTTTCTACCTTAGGCATAGACTACCTTAGCTGGATTTGGCAAAACTTTCAGGAATTTTGGTCCTCAATGCTCTTCAACTTCGTACTTTATTTGGCCTTTTTAACTTTTTTGGATTCGAGCGTCACTGATGAGTCTTTTGTAGACGAAACGCGCGTCTCGCGTATATACAAAATTTAGTCCTGGTATCTATGATGAGTTTCCGGGAAAAGAGGGACAGGAGGATTTGTTTGCGGACGATATATTCATTACTTATTTTGCGATTTTTTTTTATTTCTGTACAAATCTTAATTATTCCTGCATTGTTTGGGGCAGATTGTTCATATTATCTTGTCTTTGGCCGTAAAGTTGTTTATTCTTAGTTACAAGTTTACCACGCAGTCCAGAATATCTGTTTCCCTTATCGTCCTGTTCCCTTTTGTTTAACCCTTAAGGAACATCAAGTTGTCGCCCCTTATTTCTGCGAGAACACTTCAAGGCTTGTTCCTTCCCGCATTATACATAATGTGTTATTAAAAGAGATGACTGATAAGAAACTAAGAAAAAAGTAAACCAAATTGGAACGCTCAATTAAAATCTGAAGCTCTTGATAAAACCAGTGGAAAAATTATGACACACAGGATACATATCTCAACGAACTCTCTGTACAAAGATTACGGGCACACTGGATAACATGTACAGCTCAACATACATAGTGTACAGACTACAGACGCACAGGGTAACATCTCAACAAAACACGTTGTAGAAATATTATTTTAATAACAGTACAATGATAACGTATGTAGATGTTATTCTTTTCCTCATTTTAGAACATTTATGCACACAAGCCTTGTGTGTTCTTTTGATACAGTATCCAAGCTTTAACTTATCGACAAAATATTGAAAATTCTATTACTTTTTTTTAGCCTTTTTGCCTTTTCGTCACTGATGAGTCTTTTGTAGACGAAACGCGCGTCTGCCGTAAATTACAAAATTTTATCCTTGTTTATTTTCATTCTGATGTCAAAAGGGAGATAAATCTGGTTGATATATTCATACGTACGGTTGTGACAATTGGGGAATTATTAATATTAATCCAAAGAGAAACTCTTTTTGGTATATTCAAAGACTTGGAGACGGAATAACTCCACTTCAAGTTTTGCAAATTTAATGTCCCTGTAAAAAAGACTGTTGTAAAATTAACATTTAATAACTATTGTTTATAATATAAATTATTGATAAAAATGGTTGTTTAACATTTCAATATATGTAGATACATTATTGTGCTATAATTCATTGAATATATTCTCAGATTTTGTTGAATTTGCATCTTATGTTTTAGTTAAAGATTGTAAATATTTGTCTAGTATTTGTTAAATAAGTGCTGAGATAAATAATTGTTCTCGGGTTGTAGTCATAAGCCATCTGGTAAATATAACAACCTCAAAAACAGAAAAAAAGAAAAAAAGGAAAAAGGAAAAAAAATATAACAACCTCTCATTTCAGCTTTTATATAAGAGCTTACTGGTCTTTCACAGACCCTACTGTCTAACTGGTCTTGCTTAGACCTCGATCACTATCTACACTACACGAAAGGTGTAATGCATTGTACTGCATCTAGACACGATGTCGCTTTTTGGTTTAGCATTATATATAATGCATCTAGACAAAGGTAAGAATAACAGATTGAGCTTTGTCCCTTTTATGTGAATTTTTACTTGCTTTTCATATACATGTGTCATGTTTTTATCTTTACAAAATTGTTGATATTTGTTGGTTTACAGTATGAATTTGCTTATAAACTATGAAAACTTGCTAGTGTTAAGTTTTCCAAGGCCAAATATGAAGGATCAGAGACTCAGGATCTAGCTTTGAACTCTTTAGGCAGACAGGGGTAAACAGTTGGTCAAAATATGTCGAGAATGACACGGAAAATACACCACTTAAAAACCCTACTGTTACAATATCAATTAATAACAACTTTTATCACAAAAAAAATCTGTTAAAGGGTGGCACTGATTTAAACTAGTGTCTCCTTCATAACAGTATTCTACATTAAAACTAAATATTAGATAAAAGACACAGGTATTTTTAGTGTTTGGTACAGGTTGGCTGTCACTGTGTACCACATTTCAACATACAAAACTATTGGGAAAAGTCAAAAAAACACTGTCAAACCACAGGCACTTGTCTCAGAATTTTTTTTCCTATATACCTTAATATTATTTTATATTAAGGTATGATAGGAAATTTATTTTCGAGACAGGTGCATGTGTGTCAAACATCCAAATATACTATTCTCACTGATCTGTGTCCACACTTGTATTAATGTAACATAATGTTAAATGATTGTTTTGTATGAAATGATGTGACATGTTTGCCTGTTACTTTCTTGTTTGTAATTGATTTGCCCTTACGGGCCCTTTAATAAGAATATATATATTTTTTTTATTTGATTTGTCCCAAGAACGCGGACCTCAAGGAGAGCACCCTAGTATCAACAAGTCGCATAGCAACCAAGGATAAAAGGATGATTTTCTATGTAGTTTTCGTTAACGCATCAGTGGCGGATCCAGGGGGGGGGGGGGGGGGGGGGGGTCCGGGGGTTGGAACCCCACTTTTTTTTGGACGATCAATGCATAATTTGAATGGGAGCATATAGTTGGACCCCCCCTTTTTACTCTTGGTTGGGAACCCACCTTTTTAAATTGCTGGATCCGCCACTAAGACTGATATTCATGCAGGTCAAATGCAAAAAAAGGGTAGCAACAATACAGGATCATACATCATCATGCCAAGAAATTGCCTCCGTTGAAATTCTGCAAATATCCCATAAAGCAAATTACATGGATGATTAATATTGACCATTTGGTATATGGTCGTGTTCTTAGCGAGACGTACATGAAGGTCATAAATTAATTTGCTGAATGAAATTAAATCTGCATCTACTAATGGGTGCCGTAGGAGGTCCACCGGAATTTTTAGCTAGGATTTCTTGGCATGAAATATCAAAATGGCACTGGCTACGGTTACATGGAAATGTAACAATAATAAAACATATTATTGTTACATTGGAGACTAATTGCCGGAATGCAAAGTTGGGTAAGGAACCGATTAATTACGAATGTAACAATAATTATTGAGGCTACGGTTACATTGCGTTATTGTTACATGAAAAACAGCAATGTGCGCTAGATTTATTAAACTTAAATCTTCTATACAGCTGTGTTGATTAATTCATTCATGTCTACTAAATAATACTTGTTATAATAATAAATAATAAATATTATTATTCAACAAATGGTGTTTAAATAGTTTTAGGTATTAATGGATTTGATGTTCTTAAAGATACTACTTCAAATTAGTAGTGCCAAAGGCGAAAAATAAAGTTCAATGGTTTATTGTTGAAAACTCGGGCTTAGAAAACTGTTCACTTTTAAGTATTAAACTGCACACCTACTCGTATTACTGACATTATACTTTGAACAAAAGATAAAGAGATTCCTATTACCAATTTTGTTTGGGTGAAAAATTTAAAACTTGCATGGGATGCGTTTGAAACGAAACTGAAACAATATCAAGACACAAATTTCATACAGCTATACAAACGCACTTACCAAAAATTGATACATCAAAAGCAAAGTCTGCTAACTGTGAACTAACACTGTGAACTTCTGTATACATGTATAAAATTGAGAATGGAAATGGTGAATGTGTCAAAGCGACAACAACCCGAACATAGAGCAGACAACAGCCGAAGGTCATCAATGGGTCTTCAATGTAGCGAGAAACTCCCGCACCCGTCGGAGGCGTCCTTCAGCTGGTCCCTTAACAAATACATGTATGCATACTAGTTCAGTGATAATGGACGTCATACTAAACTCCGAATTATACACAAGAAACTAACATTAAAAAATCATACAATAAAATTGAGAATGGAAATGGGGAATGTGCCAAAGAGACAACAACCCGACCATAGAAAAAAAAAACAACAGCAGAAGGTCACCAACAGGACTTCAATGTAGCGATAAATTCCCGCACCCGGAGGCGTCCTTCAACTGGCCCCTAAACAAATATATACTAGTTCAGTGATAATGAACGCCATACTAATTTCCAAATTGTACACAAGAAACTAAAATTAAAATAATACAAGACTAACTAAGGCCAGAGGCTCCTGACTTGGGACAGGCGCAAAAATGCGGCGGGGTTAAACATGTTTGTGAGATCTCAACCCTCCCCCTATACCTCTAGCCAATGTAGAAAAGTAAACGCATAATAATACGCACATTAAAATTCAGTTCAAGAGAAGTCCGAGTCTGATGTCAGAAGATGTAACCAAAGAAAATAAACAAAATGACAATAATACATAAATAACAACAGACTACTAGCAGTTAACTGACATGCCAGCTCCAGACTTCAATTAAACTGACTGAAAGATTATGATTTCATCATATGAACAGACTAACAAAGGCCATGCAAAGGCTCCTGACTTGAGAAAGGCGCAAAATTGCGGCGGGGTTAAACATGTTTATGAGAATTCAACCCTCCCCTATACCTCTAGCCAATGTAGAAAAAACAAACGCACAACACTACGCAGAGTAAAACTCAGTTTAAGAGATGTCCGAGTCCGATTTCAGAATCCATGGAGGACGTACTATAAAAAAATCAAAAAATTGTATGTTATACTTGTATGTATTGTAAATATAAGATAATGTCTTCAACTTTTATTATTTAGTACATATTACTAGTACCATCGAATATTGCTGTTTTTCATGTAACAATAACGCAATGTAACCGTAGCCTCAATAATTATTGTTACATTCGTAATTCGTGGAAGAAGAAATAGTGTGCGCCAAATCAGTTGAGAGCTTCAAAACATCTCTACAACACCGACAATAGGCGCTCTCTCTCCCGTCGAGTAAAAGCCAGTATTGGTACCTTCGACGTAACGATACAGATACAGATACAGATAATTAATCGGTTCCTTATCCAACCATGCATTCCGGCATTTAGTCCCCAATGTAACAATAATATTTTTATTATTGTTACATTTCCATGTAACCGTAGCCAGTGCCTATCAAAATTTCAACCAACTTCAATAGGAACATATATTAGATATCCTGACTGTTCCCAGGTTAAACATATTCTGTTAACATTTATCATACATCATGACAACAAAATAGAATAAAAATCAGAGCGAACGAACACAATAGACCCAGATGCTAGGGCGTACGTGACTCAAGGCGAACGGACCCGTTATTCTCTCTTTCGCTTCCTTTTAAATATTCGGTTAATAGATATCCCATAAAATCTCCCGGTCAAACGCGCCTTTCAAGGGAGACAAAGCAATAATAACAATAAATATTGACAGGTCGAGTACATTTGAACTTTACAAAACAAGTGTTGATGACTCCAAGCAACAGAGATGTGCAGTTGTTATTTCAAAAATCAAAATTTGTTAAAGTTGAACCTGACATTATTTCTATAAATGGTATTCCGTGTTAGAGTTTTTACCTTTTTAGAGAGTGATTTACAGAAAGGTGTAATATCTATTAATATATAATTTATATATATATATATAATATATATCAAGGACGTATAACTAATATACGTCCTTGTATATATATATAATTATATGACGAGGCCAGTTATAATATTTTCCAGAGTGGCAGCTACTTCATCTGACAAAAAGAACTCATCAAGTTAGTATTTTTAACGAGTTATATTCATGTTTTCACAACTTTTGTCATGTTATCAATTTGATGATTTATTATTAATGTTAATTAGTAATGTTTATCAACAATAAGAACGCCTGGTTAAAAAAATTTCAGATGATAAGCATGATAAGAATAAAACACCATACACTTTACAGATGTTACATGATCATTTTGTACATTTTACAGATAGCAATGGCAGAGTATGATCCCCAGTTATTTGGTGAAATTAGAAGCCTACTTTTACAGTCACAAAATAGACATTTAGAGGATAAAGCCCTAATGGAGCCCAGCCAACTTTCTGGATGTTTGTTTTACCTGGTGGACCTAAAGACCATTATAATCAGGTCTATCCTGGAATCATCATTGGAGACAAGTAAGTAAGATAAGATAAGATATTTTATTGGTTTAAAATCTAAAACTACAGGGTTGATACCAAGACAATAAATATTGGTTATACATAAGCATACAAACTGAGACCTCTTTATTATGTTGGTATATCATTGTTATAGTGTTTAGAGACCTTTTTAATTTGGTAATACCATTACTATATTACTCAGTAAGTAATTCTGGTTGACATGCTTGATATGTTTTGGAAAGAGACTTTGGTATTATCTAATCTTAATAACTATTCAAATTTATTTTTCAGAGAGATAGCCTCAAACATAGAAAAATTACAGAAAGAAAATATAACACATGTGTTGAACTGTGCTCAGGGGACCAAATTTAACCAGATAAACACTTCTTCTGGTTACTTTAAGAATGCAGGGATACAGTACTATGGAATAAAAGCTAATGACATATCAACATTTAAAATGGCTCCAGAATTTGATAAGGCAGCAGAATTTCTACACAATGCTCTAAAGGATCAAGGTATAAAAAGTAAAATAACAAAAATACCAAACTCCAAGGAAAATTCTAAACGGGAAGTCCTTAAGTAAATGCCATAATTAAAAGCTCAAACACATCAAACAAATGAATAACAACTGTTTAGCTATTGTATTAAAACAGTTTGAAGATGTATGTTTGCCAATGAGACAACAATTCATTTGAGACCAAAAGACGAAGATGCAAGCAATCAGTTACTACTAGACAAAATATTTTTTTGCTTTTAATCATAAGCGAAACCCTTACCATAGATTAATCTACAAACCCCACAGACATAAAAAAAAAAATTTAAATGGAGATTCCAACAATTTATGCTTAAAACATATGGCAGACAAATATGAACAACCACTGAATGACAGGCTCCTAACCTAACTCTGAAATCATTCTTTAAAGATCCCAGTTTCTGGAAAGGTTATGAATAAATTCTAACACAGCATATGATACTGCAGACCTCATTTCTAAAACATAATTCTGTAAAGGACAAAAAAATAGAAAGATATGTCCAATGTTACCATTGTTAAGGGTAAAAGTAGTAATTTTTCTTCTCAATGCTCACTCTTTTAAATCCAATTATCGGCAATCAATGGAATACCGAAAGATACATAGAAACATAGCTTTAGAAAACTACTGTATAATATATACATACTAATATTAATCATGTCTCTTGCTATGCTGAAGGTAGTTTAAGAATGTTCTATCATTTCAGGCAATAAAGTGTATGTACACTGTCACCAAGGAATCAGTAGATCAGCTACCATTGTTTTGGCCTTTCTGATGTTAAAACGTGGTATGATTTTAGTTGATGCCTTAAAGACAGTACGTGATAATAGAGCTGTTCATCCTAATGATGGATTCGTCAAACAACTTTGTATTCTGAACCGACAGTTGTATGAAAAGCAGGAGTGACTCATTTCCATCATTATTTTGTTTGAACATGTTGAAGAGGATGAATAGAGAATTATAACGCCTATTTCTACAGATTTTTCAAGCAATAAGAACTTTTGTACTTTCTTTAATGCTGCACATGATTGGTTGTGGTGTCTTCAAGTTATGTGATATTGTTTAGTCTCTATCTGGTTTTACTGATGGGGCTATGTTTTAAACTTGTCCTGCAAGTAGTAAAACGTCTGGGTTGAACACTCTTGAACTACTTTTTTTACCAAGTTTTGTATAAAAAATACTTGTAAAAAACTAGCTGTGTGATATTTTTTATATGTACATATTTTAGATAATTATATACTTATACTATTTATACCAGTCATCCCAAGATCTATTGATTTTAAAATATATTAAACACTCTATCTGGCTGGTCACCTCAGGTCATACTACTTAGTAATGAATTCATTTGATATTTTTTATCATCCTGAAACCTCTTGATATTCAGTTATCCATTGTACTTTATTAATTATTCCATTTTAGAATTGTTTTACTTTTTTCTATGATGGTATGTGATTGTATTTTGTATATGTTTACCTCTTGTTTCACACGTGTATGTGACAGTGTGTTTTTAGACAAGGCATATTGTATTAAGTAATTTATTTGAATGATATGTTTTACTTTTATTTATCAAAGTAAACCATAAGTTCTGGATTCAAGTTTGACAATATATAATAAGTACTAAATCATCCCATATAATGTGATTATATGTATATTTATCCATCAATATGTTTAGCTCTTGTAACCTAATTTTTTAATAGTGAGTGACTCCTGATGATGATGATTTGTTAAGTATGCGTTAAGACAAAAACAAATATTCCAAATCAATTTTAAAAATAAAAAATCATTTGATTGATAATATTGAAAAAAAACAAGTATTTATATAGTACTATACAAATCCTTGGAAAAAAAACAACCATGTTTTGCAATTTTAAACATATTTTCAAAGGAAAAATCGGTCTTGATTTGGGGATGTCCGGCGGGTGGGTGGTTGGTGTACTGCCAAACTGTGTCCGTTCATTAACATAAAACCGCTTTGACAAAACTTTTTCAAATTAAGATATGATGTTTCCTGTGACTAAATGAAGGTCAAGTTCAATTTTCACGATTTTAGCATCTCTCATTGTTGAGTTATTTCTCTTTCAAATAGTCAAATGTGGTACTTATTATGTGATTGAGTTATTTCCCTTTGAAAACAATATGGTTTATTATACATATAAAGCTTGATTACACTTATAGACAAGTTTTATAGATTTTTAAAAGACAATATATTAATGATATGTGACATTTTGATTTTTTTTCTTTTCTTTTGTAAATTATCTGATGAATTTTGTGGTAGGCTTGTTTGTTATTCTGTACAAACTAGTTTTCTAAATGCTATATATTTATATATAGATATATTTGATGCAGAGAACCCTTTAAAATCAAACTATTATTGTATATTAATAAACATATATTTAGATTTCTGATTTTGGTTTAATTTCATCAAATATTGCATTCAATGAGTTCTTTCATATATGCTGTTTACTTTAACAATTGTTTTTATTGGTTAAATTGTATTACTAATTTTATATGATTATAAAATTGGAAAATATACTGATATTTAACACTTCGTATATGATTAATTTATAGAACTATATTCAAACCAGAGGTGTCAATGTGCAACTCCTGGTCAAGTCAAGGTCAAAACTTGGTTTCAGTTGACAACCCATTGTCCTATGGTAATATATATGTCTGTCTATATCATTTGAACAGTTATTAATTGTATCAAACTTTTATTGATTAAATTTGAAATAATAAAATTTTTAACATCCATATAATTTTATAGAACTTATGTTTTATATCTAGGAACCTTATGATTGGCGTTTATATTGAATATTACCCAGGGTTTGTCTTGTACCAAATTCCTAGGTCATAGGTCAAGGTCAAAAAACTTTGGTTTCAGTTGAAACCATTGTCCTATGGTAATATCTGTCGCTCTATATTGTGATCAGTTATGATGTATCTAAATTTTATTGATAAATAATTTGAAAATATTATATTTAACATTCCTATATAATTTTTTATAGTAACTATATGATGTTTATCATTAGGACCCTACCGAATGGCTGGTCGCCCTATAGTGATATGACTGTCTGTTTGTCTGTACCAAATTGTGTCACCTCTTAAAATAGAGAACCATTATGATTACAAAGTTTATACTTGAAACGTATATTAACCAACACCTGAGGAAGTGTGACGTGTGTCATAATGTATGTACAAATTCCTAGGTTAAAGGTCAAGGTCAAAAACTGGTTTCAGTTAACAACCCAATGTCCTAATGATAAAGATTGTGTTTGCTCTATATCTTGTGAACCGTTATGATTTCAAAGTTTATACTTGACACACATATAAATCAATACCAGAGGGTGTGTCATAATGAATGTACAAATTCTTAGGTCAAAGGTAAAGGTAAAAATATACTGGTTTCTGTTGACAATTCCATGTCCTACAGTAAAGATCATGTCTGCTCTGTATCTTGAGAACCATTATGATTTCAAAGTTTATACTTGATGGGTATATTAACCAACACCAGAGGGTGTGTCATAATGTATGTCCAACTTCCTAGGTCATAGGTCAAGGTCAAAAACTTTGGTTTCAGTTGACAACCCATGTCCTATTGTAAATATCATGTCTGCTCTATATTATCTTGTGAACCGTTATGATTTCAGAGTTTATACTTGAAACACATATAAACCAACACAGAGGGTGTGTCATAATGAATGTACAAATTCTTAGGTCAAAGGTAAGGTAAAAATAACTTTGGTTTCAGTTGACAACCCCTTGTCCTACAGTAAAGATCATGTCCGCTCTGTATCTTGAGAACCATTATGATTTTATATTTATACTTGATAGGTATATTAACCAACACCAGAGGGTGTGTCATAATATATGAACAAACTGCCTAGGTCATAGGTCAAGGTCAAAAACTTTGGTTTCAGTTGACAACACCATTGTCCTATGGTAAAATCATGTCTGCTCTATATCTTGTGAACAGTTATGATTGTATAAATTTTATTGATATAATTTGAAAAATATATAATTTACAATCCTATATAATTTTATAGAACTTATGTTTATCATTAGACACCCGCCGAATGGCTGGTCGCCCTATAGTGATATGACTGTTGTTTGTCCGTACACAATTGTGTCACCTCTTAAAATAGAGAACCCTTATGATTACAAAGTTTATACTTGAAACGTATATTAACCAACACCTGAGGGTGTGTCATAATGTATGTACAAATTCCTAGGTCAAAGGTCAAGGTCAAAAACTGGTTTCAGTTAACAACCCAATGTCTAATGATAAAGATTGTGTTTGCTCTATATCTTGTGAACCGTTATGATTTCAAAGTTTATACTTGACACACATCTAAACCAACACCAGAGGGTGTGTCATAATGAATGTACAAATTCTTAGGTCAAAGGTAAAGGTAAAAATATCTGGTTTCTGTTGACAATTCCATGTCCTACAGTAAAGATCATGTCTGCTCTGTATCTTGAGAACCATTATGATTTCAAATTTATACTTATGTATATTAACCAACACCAGAGGGGTGTGTCATAATGTATGTCCAACTTCCTAGGTCATAGGTCAAGGTCAAAAACTTTGGTTTCAGTTGACAACCCATTGTCCTATGGTAAAATATCATGTCTGCTCTATATCTTGTGAACAGTTATGATTTCAGAGTTTATACTTGACACACATATAAACCAACATCAGAGGGTGTGTAATAATGAATGTATAAATCCTCAGGTCAAAGGTCAAGGTGAAAAAAACTTTGGTTTCAGTTGACAACCCCATGTCCTACGGTAAAGATCATGTCCGCTTTGTATCTTGAGAACCATTATGATTTCAAAGTTTATACTTGACACATATATTAACCAACACCAGAGGGTGTGTCATAATGAACATACAACTTCCTAGGTCAAAGGTCAAGGTCAAAAACTTTGGTTTCAGTTGACAACACCATGTCCTATGGTAAAGATTGTGACCGCTCTGTATCTCGAGAACCATTATGACTTTAAAGCATTTATACCTGAAGCATATATTTACCAACAACTGAGGGTGTGTCATAATGTATGTACAACTTCATTAGTCAAGGTAAAAAACTTTGGTTTCAGTTGACAACCCAATGTCCTATGGTAAATATCGTGTTTGCTCTATATCTTGTGAACCATTATGATTTTATATTTATACTTGATAGGTATATCAACCAACACCAGAGGTTGTGTCATAATGTATGTACAAAAATAGAGGGACGAAAGATACCAAAGGGACAGTCAAACTCATAAATCTAAAACAAACTGACAACGCCATGGCTAAAAATGAAAAAGACAAACAGAAAAACTATAGTACACATGACACAACATAGAAAACTAAAGAATAAACAACACGAACCCCACCAAAAACTAGGGGTGATCTCAGGTGCTCCGGAAGGGTAAGCAGATCCTGCTCCACATGTGGCACCCGTCGTGTTGCTTATGTGATTACAAATCCGGTAAATAGTCTAATTCGGTAGGTCACATTCATAAAACTGCCTAGGTCATAGGTCAAGGTCAAAAACTTTGGTTTCAGTTGACAACCTATTGTCCTATGGTAAATATCATGTCTGTTCTATATCTTGTGAACAGTTATGATTGTATCTAATTTTATTGATTATAATTTCAAAATAGATATATTTAACATCCAATATAGTTTTATAGAACTATATGTTTATCATTAGGACCCCGCCGAATGGACTTTTTTTTAGTTTTATCTAGCAGGGAGGAAAAAGTACAGCCACACACACAGCATACCTACCCTCGCTTCAGTTTTAAATGACCGTATTTGTCCTTTTAGAATCAAAATAATTATGAAAGCCATAGATTGTTGGAAATTTACACATGGCCTGGGCCGTGATATACGTTAATGTAATCCCTCACTAACGCTCAGGATAAAATTCGAATTTCACGGCCCAGGCCATGTGTAAATTTCCAACAATCTATGACTTCCATGAATTATTTCTTTAAAAACAACTGAGGGTGTGTCGTAATGTATACATGTGAGACAATATCTAATTTTTGGCAATTAGAAAAAACAAAAAAAATGTCTTTAGACCCGGTATTTTAATATCACAAATCGAAGAACACACATTGAGGATCTAGGAACTGTTGTCTGTAATTCAAACAATTGTTTAATGTGGAAACAATGGCAGTTTTAAAAATGATACAAAAAAAATCCAGTCCTTTCCTATTACCAAAGTGAATCAATTTTAAAAAGTTTCTGATGGGAATAAGGAATAAGTTCAAGACACTATTTGTGGTTTACTAGTATATCATGCGATAGTTTATCAATCTTGAGTAATAGGACAACGGTAACAGGACAGAGTTGGTAACAGAAAGGATTTTTTTCACCAAAAACATGCTTTATTTTATAGTTTAAGAAAAATACATAATTTCAGATTGGTCACAATTGGAAGATAACAGCAAACAATTTCATTTATCTGTATTTGCAAGATGAAAAATCTGCCTAGGTAATGAAAAAATTTAAATAAATTCCTTTCTGTTACTATCTACTATACTAGAATTGCACAATGTTCTCTGCTGTTATCAAAAGCAAAAAACCTATTTTTTCATTCAATGTACTGTATATTATTTTGAAATTTATTTAATATGGTGATGATAACTTATATTAAATGAAATGGTTGGCATATAGTAGATTAACTTTTTGATTCATCAGTGAAATTGTCTTGAACATCCTTCCTGTTACTGATTATGGTTATGCTGTACTTTTTATCAGGCAACATGACAGAACGTAACAGAAAGGAATTACGCAGTATTTTTTGTTCATTTACCCGAAGGTGTGTCGTAATGTATGTACAACTTCCTACCTCAAAGGTCAAGGTCAAAACTTTAGTTTCGATTGACATCCCAATGGCCCATGGTAAAGATCGTGTCTGCTCCTTATCTTGTGAATCGTTGTGGTTTCAAAGTTTATACTAGACAAATATATTAACCAACACCAGAGGGTGTGTCATAATGAATGTACAAATTCCTAGGTCAAAGGTCAAAAACTTGTTTCAGTTGACAACACAATGTCCTACGGCAAATATCGTGTCCGATCTGTATCTTGAGAACTGTTATGATTTCAAAGTTTATAATTGATACATATATTAACCAACACCAGAGTGTGTGTCATAATGCATGTACAACTTCCTTGAATAAAGGTCAAGCTCAAAAACTTGCTTTTATTGAAAACCCCATGTCCTACGGTAAAGAACGTGTCCACTCTGTATCTTGAGAACCATTATGTTTTAGAAACATAAGCTGTCAGAAGTGACAGAAAACCGGATTTTATACAGAGGTAAAACCATGAACAATTGAGCAAGTATGGACACTACTTTTAAAACAGCTCTGAATTTGGTTTGTAATTTAATCTTTGACACAGCATAGGTTTGTGACACAAAATGAATGTAGTTGTAGGACTTAAAAATTGCAAATCATTTATCTATTACAGTCCATTTTTCAAAATCTATCTTATGTTTCTAAAACACCCCCATCCCCTCTCTGAAGTTACTGAATGGTTTCTGCCTTAACTAACATTCATTGTCTGTCCATTGTGAAAGTTTTTAACGCAAGTGAGATTTTTTTTATCAAAATAGTAAGGGTAATTTTGCTAGCCAACCAAAGTTCTAAAATACTATCTTTTTTTTAGTGACATCAAAATATTAGACCACTTACCTGAAAAAGAAAAACAACTTCTACATAGTACCACATCTAACAACTACATTGTACTACATCGATAGTACCACATCTAACAACTACTAGAAACTACCACATCTAACAACTACTACATAGTACCACATCTAACAACTACTACATAGTACCACATCTAAAAACCACAAACCCTATCTCCTTTTTAGTTCACCTGGCCCAAAAGGCAAAGTGAGCCTTTCTCGTCACTTGGCGTCCGTCGTCGTTTGTCACCGTCTTTTTCTTTTTGTAGAGAACAACTGATTGGAATTATACCAAATATGGCATAAATGTTGATAAGGTGCTCACCAAGTGTTTTTAGCTTGTAACTGATCAATCATCCAAAATCCAAAATAGCCGTCAGCAGGGGACTTCATTCAACTTAGGAACCTATGAATTCAACAATACATACCAATGTCTTCTTTTTAGGGAACCACTAAATGGAGTGAAACCAAACATGGCATGCATGTTTCTTATGAGGTGCTGACTATTGAATTATTGTTACTTTGAATCCGATCCATCATCAAAGATGGCCGCTAGAGGGGGACTAAGTTTAACATACTTCTACTTACCTAATTGGAAAATACATACAAATTCTTCTTTTAGACAACCACTAAATTAAATGAAATAAACATGGCATGAATGTTTTATGAGGTGATGACCTTTGAACAATACATAAAAATGTCTCCTTTTAGAGAACCACTGAATGGAATGAAAACAAACATGGCATGAATGTTTATTTTGAGGTGCTGACCAAGTGTTGTTACTTTATAGCTGATTTGTTATCAAAGATGGCTGCCAGCAGGGGAAGTAAGTTTAACATAAGATCTTATTGGAAATAATAAATGTGTTCTTCTAGATAACCATCATATAGAATGAAACCAAACACGGCACGAATGTTCCTAATGAAGCGCTGACCAAGTGTTGTTTATTTATAGTCTAACCATCATCCAAGATGGCCGCCAGCAGGGAACTAAGTAAGACACCACGTGAAATACATAATAAATGCTTCTTCTGGAGGAGAACTGAATGGAATAAAATAAAAAAGGCAGCAGTAGTATACCGGCGTTCAAATGTCATAAATAGGTTTAGAGAAAACAAATCCGGGTAACAAACAAAAAACCGAGGGAAACGCATCAACTATAAAAGGAAAACAAAGGAACAACAGGGACACTGAAGTGCAATTTTTATAAATTGAGATATACTGTAAACTGAAGAAAAAAAATATCAAGAAAAAAATCGAAAATCTAAACATAAGTAAACATGAGCAAATTGTCTTTTGACATCTTGTTGAAAATGTTGGAGCTATTGTCCTTGTAACGTCATTTTCTACAATATCAATTTACTGGTAATTTTTTGGATACTTTACAATGTTCTTCTGTAAACTCATCGAAACTTTAAACAAACTTATTAGTAAAGCCTTAAAGATTATTTTTATTACCAATGTTGTAATAGATCTTTGAACATAGTTTTTTTTTTCACTACACAAATGCCTGATAAATGTACAATAAGACAAATTAAAAGAAATAGTGAATGTTAAAGCAACCAATAAAATTGAGAATGGAAATGGGGAATGTGTCAAAGAGTCTATTCAGATATCCTCCAATGCGTTAAACATCATTGATTTGAAGTTTTGTCCTTGTTACAAATTTTCTTCAACGTATAAAGGTTTGAATTCATTAAGGGTAAGATGTCATGTGTTTGACTTATCAACAGATAGGGTTAAGTATGCATGCATATATAAATGATAGACCTCATTATAGGAGCTAGTTTTAGAGCCTTTTTATAAAATTTAGTTATGGACCATATGACTCCAAGTTAAGTCTGAGTGAACACACCCTTTAAAAAGATGAAAGGCAGACGTTATCATTGCCAGTCCAAAACAAGATCTACCGGCATCAATAAACATACAGACAACTCCATTGCAACAAAGACAGTACTAAATTCTCATTCTTAGAAAAACAATTAAAGATTGGAATAAATTACCACCTGAATTCAGAAATTTCAAACCAAACCTCTACAGACAATTTTAAGGATGCACTTACCCATAAAGTCCTCCTTAAAACATTAACTCACTTAAACTGGATGTGCCTTTAAAAAAATATATAAAAAATGTAAAAAATAAATTAAAGATGATTAAAAAATTGTACATTTGATAGATAATAGGTGAAAATGTAATTAGCTTTAGCATGTTTAGAGCAACCTCACCCAGGCATGCACCGAAAATTAATCTTCAAAATGTTGATCATGGTTTTCTGTACCGGCCGATGCTAAAAGAAGGAGAAAAGAAGAAGAGACCAGAAACTCTGTAAATTTTGCAATTGACTTGTCAGAGGAATAATAGATTTGCATTAAGAGTCGCCACTATGGACTGGCCGATGATTTACTTTTCGATCTGAATACAAGTAAGTAAGCGAGTTAGCAAGTGAGTAAGTAAGTAAGTAAGTAAGTAAGTAAGTAAGTAAGTAAGTAAGTAAGTAAGTAAGTAAGTAGTAAGTAATAAGTAAGTAAGTAAGTAAGTAAGTAAGTAAGTAAGTAAGTAAGTAAGTAAGTAGTAAGTAAGTAAGTAAGTAAGTAAGTAGTAAGTAGAGTAAGTAAGTAAGTAAGTAAGTAATGAGTAAGTTAAGTAAGTAAGTAAGTAAGTACATCTACATCTACACCTATGTCGTTGAAATGCAAAGGGTCTAAGACCCATCACGCAAGTACTAATTTGGTCATTCAATATGGTGCTCATTAAAAACGTATTTACATGTGAAATTAAAATCAAATGTTTGTTGCGTGACTACTCTGTTAAATAAGATGTGAGGCTGTTCTTGAATGCATCTGCATCTTCTATATTTAACAGTCTTATTGGTAGAGTATTCCAGTCTTTGATGGTACGTGGAAAGAAGCTGTATTTGTAGGTGTTTGTTGAAGTTTGAAGGTTTCTAAATTTGCTTCGGTGGTATTGCCGTGTTGTCCTGCCTTGTTGTTCTACATAATCTGGTATATTTATGGCTATCTTTTTATGTAAAGCTTTGTGAAACAAGCAAAGCCTTTTTATTTTCCGTCTTATTTCTAATGATGGTAGTTTTAGCTTCTTCAGTAGACTAGTAACTGACCGCGGTTCTCTGCTGTATTGATGTTTGATGAAACGTGCTGATCTTCGATTCTTTGCACCATTTCTATCTGTTTGATGTGGTTTTTTTGATATGGATCCAATGCACTGCTTGCATATTCAACGTTTGGTCTGACAATGGCTTGATATGCTCTTTTCTTAATTTCTTCTGGGAATTTGCCGATGTTTCTCCTCAGAAAGCCTAATTATTTATTTGCCTTTGCCGCGCAATTTTCACTAGTACTCAAAACCCTCCTTCCTTGATGGGTGCATTTTACATAGACAAAATAAAATCGTATAATATAATCAAAATGAGGATGTTAATTTGATGTATGCCTTTTTGTGCTTCTTCGTTACATTTGTTGTTTTTATAGTGATTAAGATGATAACACAATGTTGACTGCTGTACCCCTATTTTTGACATTTTTACCTATTGTGTCTGTTTGTTTTGTTCACGCATCGGTGACAATATAATGGAATTTGATGCGACTGTCATACAAGTGAGAGGTTTAGCTAGCTATAAAACCAGGTTCAATCCACCATTTTCTACATTTGAAAATGCCTGTACCAAGTCAGGAATATGACAGTTCTTGTCCATTCATTTTTGATGCGTTTTGTTATTTGATTTTGCCATGTGATTATGGACTTTCCGAATTGATTTTCCTCTGAGTTCAGTATTTTTGTGATTTTACTTTTTGCTAGGTATAATAGGCTGCCATCTGCAAAGAGACGCAACTTTGACTTGATGTCATCCCCAATATCATTGATGTACAAAAGAAACATCAATGGACCTAAAACTGTACCTTGGGGTACTCCTGATTTTACAAAGGCATTTGTAGATGTTTCGCCTTCAACTGATACACACTGCTGTCGTTGTGTGAGCCAGGCCTTTACCCACTCTATTATTTTGCCATTTATTACATAGTGCTCTAGTTTCCGCAGAAGCCGTATGTGAGGCACTACATCAAATGCTTTGCTGAAATCTAATATTAGCATATCCACTTGCTCTTTTTTATCTAGATGTTTTGCGATATCTTCAATTGTTGTTACTAATTGAGATTCGCATGATCTTTTCTGTCTGAAGCCGTGTTGGTAATCGACTAATATGTCATATTTTTCAAGATGTTGCATAATGTGTTTGAAAATGATGTGTTCCATGATTTTTCATGTAACTGACGTCAATGAAACAGGTCTATAATTTACTGGCAAGCTTTTGTCTCCCTTTTTAAAAAGTGTTGTGATGATAGCTGTAATCCAATCGTTTGGGACAGCCCCTTCATCATATGTTTTCTTGAATAATGTTGTTATGTATGGGGATATACTTGTAGCACATTCCTTTAGGACTCTGTTCGGTATGTTATCTGGTCCATTTGCTTTTTTCGGATTGACATTACTAAGTAGCTTTCTTACTCCTTCTACTGTTATCTCTAGATGGTCTATATCAGGCGATGGGCTGCCATTTAATTTTGGTTGACTTGATGTATTTTCATCAGTAAAAACAGATACAAATTGATGGTTAAGTGCTTCTGCTTTCCCTTTGCTGTCTTCCATAAGTTTTCCGTTTGAAATAAGTGATGCTACTCCACATGAGTCTCTTTTCTTTGATTTAACATATTGCCAAAACTTTTTTTCAACAACAGGTGTTTTTCTCTCACCCTCTTCGTCTACTTCCAATAGTTTAGATATGTAGTTTTGATGTGCTTCTTCTAATTTAGTTTTTACTGTTTTTCTTAGGAGCTTAAATTCTTCCCAGTGTTTTTCATTATTGGTACGGTTTGCCTTGTTGTAAACCCTTTGTTTTTTTCTGATCATTGTTTTGATCTCTCGATTGATCCAAGGTACATTCCATCTGGTTGACAATATTTTAGTTGGGATATTTGATATTATAGCCTGGGACAATATATCTTTAAAATCATTCCAGCATTCTTGTATGGTACTTGTATTTGCTTTTTGTATAAAATTAAAGTAAGTAAGTAGTAAGTAAGTAAGTAGTAAGTAAGTAAGTAGTAGGTAAGTAAGTAAGTAAGTAAGTAAGTAAGTAAGTAAGTAAGTAAGTAAGTAAGTAAGTAAGTAAGTAAGTAAGTAAGTAAGTAAGTAAGTAAGTAAGTAAGTAAGTAAGTAAGTAAGTAAGTAAGTAAGTAAGTAAGTAAGTAAGTAAGTAAGTAAGTAATAGTAAGTAAGTAAGTAAGTAAGTAAGTAAGTAGTAAGTAAGTAAGTAAGTAAGTAAGTAAGTAAGTAAGTAAGTAAGTAAGTAAGTAAGTAAGTAAGTAAGTAAGTAAGTAAGTAAGTAAGTAAGTATAAGAATTATGTATTATTTGATTTGTCTTCGAGTAGGTCTGTTGATGAATGGATAGTTTCTGAACTCCTCCCGCTACAGTGTCCCGTGGTCGTTCAAAAATAATCGTCTATCATAAATCTGATCATAACCTACACTGTTACACGTGCTCCTGTTACAGGAGAAAGAAAATCAATATAAGAACGAATGTGATGCATATAGTTTCGGATATATACAGTATTCTCCTTGGGTGATATTCCCTAAATCTGTTTAAACATTTAATTGAAGTTTTTGATTCAAAATTCTTGATAAGTCTGGTCTAAAGAAAAAATATGTTTTAAGAAATATTCCATTATCTGATAGTTTCGTAAAAGTTAAATGTTTCGTAATGCGAATCAGAAGTGTTTTATAATAACAAAAAAATATGGCTCATAGGTATATGGTGCTCGCTAAAAGAGGAGAAAGACTCTTACAAAGTACTTTATCCAGAGGATGTTCAGTTTATCAGGTAAAGTATACACAACGAATTGTACAATATGTTATATCAACATGCAATATATTTTGTCCCAAGTCTTGAACTTGATAACTTGCAAAAGTGTCATCAGCCGGCAGACGGAAATTAGTTTACGAATATGTCGATAAAGTAATTTCTTTCTGAACAGGAGATCAGCCTAAAATGATAAATCATAAATATTTTTTTTGTCTTTCTTGAAAGCTTGAAGTTGAAAATAACGTAAACGTTCCTCAAATTTCTAAGGCCAGTGGTCAATCCTCTGTCATGAAATACCGTTGTATAATTAATTATAGACACCTTGACACAGGTATGAAGTTGTCCCAGCACAATTTTCCCTCCTTCCGACAGTTCTGTATCGAAACAAATTAATGCATGAGATAAAAACAAAATAAAAAAATTGATAATGGAAGTGGGGAATGTGTCAAAGAGACAACAACCCGACCATAGAGCGGACAACAGCAGAAGGCCACCAATTAGGAGATAACTGTATACACCTTATCGCTATTTGTCTGCCATTGCTGGATATCACACAGGTTCCCGTAAAATTTTGACGCTTAAAACAAAAATCTGACGCCACAATGGAAAAGTGATTGTTGTACAATGTATGCTTCAAAACTGCAAGCTGCCGGGTCAGCCGGGATTAGCGATAAGGTGTATTGTATTTTAAGCTCCGGCAGCATCAATTGGTGATTTGATGGTTGCAAATAAAAATTACTGGCGACGCGTTAGCGGAGACAAGAAACGGGTATTTGCGACCATCAAATCCCCAATTGATGCCGTCGGAGCTTTAAATACAATATTGTTATCTCCATTCTAATGAAACTGACAGAAAACAACTTTAAAACATGTAATTAAAATCTGTCATATGCCGTCTGCGCTTGCGTGTACGTCCCATAGCATCAATTGTCTCAACCCTCCCCCTATACCTCTAGCTAATGTAGAAAAAAACAAACGCACAACAATACATACATGTACCTGTCAACCTGTGATGGTGAAAATGCAGGTCATGACCTGCATTGAAGAATGAAATCTAAGGTCATAATGCATACAAACATTTTGAGCTGAATTTCAGTATTTAGGGGTCATTTTTCTTATAATTTAAATCAGTTTCCAAAACATGTTCACTTGGGCCACGTTTTTTTAATTTGTTGGTTTACGGATTTTCCCCATAAACAAGTCGAATCGGTCGGTTGGGAAAAAAAATGAAAAAAATATCTTTCAAGACAGAAAAATATGCAAAATACCGATATGGCCGATATTTTTTTATTATCTATGAAACAAGAAAATTTCAAATGATTTGTTAATATTCAGTACTTTAACTTGATGTAGTCCACCTGTCCACATTTGGACAAGTCTATTTCTATGAGATGATGCATCTTACGGACTGATGACAAATACATGTAAGGGAAACAAACTTATTGTGTCACATGTGTGTAATTGGTTTTAAACACAGGTTTCGTTCCGCAAAATTATTTGCGTAAACAACATTTCAAGGTCAGTTATAATTGATTTTTCTATTTTTAGAAACGTAAACTGGAAGTTTTATTTTTTCACAACAGAAATTGTTATCAATTTTGTTAGTGATTAATGCATTTCATTTCATAAAAAAAGAACATTTCAATTATTTTTCAGGGATAATGCATTTGTTAGGGTTGGCGGGAATAAAAAAGCATGAAAAGTTTTATTTTTATTCTGAAAATCAGCAAAATTGGGTCAGCGGATCTGTAAACCAACAGCATGAACAAATTAAAAAAATTGTGGCCTTGGTTAAGTAATTTAAAATTTTATTAAGTATTTTTCCATTGCACTTTAAAAAGCTTTTGATACATTTGTGTTACACTAGCTAGTGTTCTTTATATACATTTCCAGCCTCACTTATCAACACATAAAAACTTTCTACAATTGAAGAATAAGTAAGAAACTGGCTATTTAGCCTTACAAACATCAGATGAATAGGTTGGGTTGAAATTAGAGTATAGTAAAATAAAGTTAAACAGTTAAAGGAAGTATAGATGAAAAAAATAATTTTCACAATTTTTTGATAATTGTATAAAAGGTATGAAAATAATGAAAAGTTATATTTCAATATGTATTTGAATTCTATTCATTATAGATTTAAACTTTTTTTACTAAATAACAACGTAAAGATAAGGAACAATTTTGAATGGTGACAAAAAAGGGGAAGTAACTTGAGTTAAAAAATGGTTGTTAACAACAGGGAAATTTATTTACGACCTAAAGCTAAGGTAATTGATGTTAATTAACAGTGTGTTTGGGCCATGCACTTAATGGGTCACTTAATTTGACCTTTTACATAGCTAGCTGAACTTCCTGTTCATGGAAGAATTACGAATTTGTGTGTATTTCAAAGGAAAATCACTTATTAAATCAATATCAAGGCTAAGAAATCCAGGTGAAATCGAGTCATTTTCGGAATTCCCGGGTTATTCAATGACCAGGACGGTGTCCCGGGTGATCCCTCAGAATCGTGAAAATCTAAGGTCACACCCGCAGAATATGGGTCAGTTGACAGGTATGACAATATGCTTAGTAAAACTTGGTAAACATGAATTTGGCAGCTAGTGCCCCTTTTATACTCAATTTATTTCACTTGACTGGGCGGAGTTTATCCAGTTCGCTCATAATAAACCAGTCCATCTATAGATAGGTGTTTTAGGATACACTCATCAATGCATTGTCCAGTTATTCTTTTGTAAATTCCTTCGAGGTCACTGATAGGTGATTAGAAATCAGTAACAACTATAACGGCAATCATCGTAATCACACACATTTTCAAATCGACTGTCCTCATGCAAATTAAAACGTAAGCTCCGCCCGATCAGTTGAAATAACATTGGTAATAACATGTTTAAATAACACAAAAGTAAATATGAAATAATAACGAAAATAAGGAAGCTTTCCAGAAAAATATACTCACCAAATTGCCGTTTCCGGTAAAAAATATCGTCAGTTTTAACTAAGCATATCTAGACGGCGATTATTTTCTACGCAATAAACCAAAAGGCCACTTGTAGAGCTATGCATATAACCGGACAATTTAACATAAGATGAATGGGAAATGGTTTAGTGCAGGACAAAATTATGCAATTAACCGAATTATGCTATTAAGCGGTATGTAATTAAGTGAAATCTACTGTATTTATTAATGAAAAATTACAAGAATAAAATATTACAATACAATGTTACATGAAGTTCAAATATTCGGAAATAAGTTTGAAAAAACTTATATAAATCTGTCTTCCAAATAACTGTTCTACTTGTTCTATGGGTTCTTTTGTTATCACTACGTATCAATTTGTGTATATAAATGTAGATGTATGTAAACTTGTCAGTTAATAGTATAGAATATTTCTTTCTTATGTATTACAGTTAAGACGCAGCATTAGTTTGTTCACAAAATTATCACGTTCCAAAGGTTTCAGAGGTTTATTGGAAGAATTTCAACTCTGGAACAAAGATGTACCAAAAGGATTTGAAAAGTATTTCAAAGAGGGCAAATCAAAGGCTCCACCAAGAAAAGAAACCAAGGTTGAAAATAAAGGTAGTATTTAAATCATTCTATACTGAAAATTCTGAAATTTTATCATGCATTGCTATTGCTTAAAAAATGGGGGAAATATTGAGAGATTTACTAATGCTATTAAATAAAAAAGTATAATGCTATCAAAATTTGAAATGAAAATATTTATTGTTTTTGCTAACTCTATCATGTCTATATATATCTCATCCCAATTATCAAGGATTCTAGCTACATCACAAAATTTGTGATTTTTCAGTATTTTTTTCAGGTACAGCTAACTTACAAACCAAATGTTTATATGCATGAAATAATTTAGTTAAAGTTTAAAGTTATTTGTGATAACGAAATCCTTGACTTATTTATCAGTTGTTCATAGATTTTGTAAATTGAAATATAATAAGTCACTACAGACACTGGCATAACAAACACATGGGGATATATATATATAAACACCATAAGATGGTACCAGAGGAATCTCCCTGTCCAAGAAAAGGAAAATTAACAATAAGGACCAAAACACAAATAAAAACATAATCATGTACACAGAGAGAATCAGAAAATCAAGGACTGCTATATATGTATTGAACAAAACATAAACAAAAGAATAGAGTTGGGTTAAAAAACATGCACACAAGAACACCTTGAAAATTAAACCCTTTAAAGAGAAGAAAACTGTATCATTGATAAAGTTAAAATGGTTAAGTCATGTGTAAGTAGAACACTGTTAAAAAAAATTAGATTACTTTATTTTTTCTTTTCAGATCCTCCTTTGCCTCAGCGTTCTTCAAGATCCTCCAGTAAAAAGACATCTAACAACCCATTTCCATTCCTAGAATTCAAAGCCAAATTTGATCCAAAGTAAGTACAGGGATCCACCCAGATCTTGGAGTGAGAGGCTTTTAAACAACCCATTTCCATTCCTAGAATGTAAAGACAAATTTGATCAAAAGTAAGTACAGGTATCCACCCAGATCTTGGAGTGAGAGGCTTTTAAACAACCCATTTCCATTCCTAGAATTCAAAGACAAATTTGATCCAAAGTAAGTACATGTATCCACCCAGATCTTGGAGTGAGAGACTTTTAAACAACCCATTTCCATTCCTAGAATTCAAAGACAAATTTGATCTTAAAAACAGGTATCCGTTTTGATCTTGGAGTATGAAGCCTCATAACAACCTATTTCCATTCCTAGAATACAAAGCCAAGTTTGATCTAAAGTAAAACCTAGGACACATGATTAGAATATGTATTTTTAATAGGTCTAAAAGTATATCTGTTGTTTATTGAAGCATGACTTATCAGTTTATTACCTGTCTTGTGTATTGTAGAAGACCTAGGACACCGGATCAGAATATGTATTATTTAATAGGTCTAAAAGTATATCTGTTGTTAATTGAAGCATGACTTATCAGTTTATTACCTGTCTTGTATATTGTAGAAGACCTAGGACACCGGATCAGAATATGTATTATTTGATAGGTCTTGGAGTAGGTCTGTTGTTAATTGAAGCATGACTTATCAGTTTATTACCTGTCTTGTGTATTGTAGAAGACCTAGGACACCCGATCAGAATATGTATTATTTGATTGGTCTTGGAGTAGGTCTGTTGTTAATTGAAGCATGACTTATCAGTTTATTACCTGTCTTGTGTATTGTAGAAGACCTAGGACACCCGATCAGAATATGTATTATTTGATTGGTCTTGGAGTAGGTCTGTTGTTAATTGAAGCATGACTTATCAGTTTATTACCTGTCTTGTGTATTGTAGAAGACCTAGGACACCCGATCAGAATATGTATTATTTGATAGGTCTTGGAGTAGGTCTGTTGTTAATTGAAGCATGACTTATCAGTTTATTACCTGTCTTGTGTATTGTAGAAGACCTAGGACACCCGATCAGAATATGTATTATTTGATTGGTCTTGGAGTAGGTCTGTTGTTAATTGAAGCATGACTTATCAGTTAATTACCTGTCTTGTATATTGTAGAAGACCTAGGACACCAGATCAGAATATGTATTATTTGATTGGTCTTGGAGTAGGTCTGTTGATGATTGGATCTTTTCTGAACTCCTCCCGCTACAGAGAAATAACATGGAAAGAATTTATAAACAATTATTTATATAGAGGCATGGTATGTATTAAATTGAGGTTATATTAACATACCAGATGTAGAGTTATTGATTATCTAGGGTTTTTGAAACTAGAGAAAGTTTCTCAGCTACAATCTCATCAAAGTGTGGCAGTGTCCTTAATTATTCCCCAACCCACCAAGTAGAAGGGGACTTTAGGTTTGCAATCTGTCTGTTCATCTGTCAGTCCTGCAAATAAGTTTTCCACACTTTTTTTCTTCGTGCTTAAAGATGTTGATTTGATATTTGGTATATTATTTTATCATGACAAGTTACATATCAAGTTCAAATTTTGTTGCGGTCTGGTGATATTGTGCAGAGTTATGGTCCTTGGACTTAGAAAATTCACTCAAATAATCAGTTTTCAGCCTTTTTTTAGTCATGCTTGAAGGTATTGGTTAAATAATTGGTATATAGTTTTATCAAGACAAGTTACAGATCAAGATCTAATTTTGTTCCTGCCTGGAGGTTTTGTGTAGAGTTATGGTCCTTGGAGAAAATTCACTCAAAAAATCAGTTTTTCACACTTTTTTCCGTCTTGCTTGAAGATATTGATTTGATAACTAGTTTACAGTTTAATCAAGATAAGTTACAGATCAAGTTCAAATTTTGTTTCAGTACAAAGAAATTTTAACCCCTAGGGGACTATGTATTGCCATGCAATTCTCTCAGAATGCTTGTTTCTATGATAACTTATAAGATTTCAGATATGATGTACTCAAAACAAAAATAAACACTGCACAAGTTCAAAAGAACTGAAGATGAATTGTACAAAGTTAATCAAATGAAATCATTAAAAAATTACAAAAAGACCAAGGGATATTGAAATAAGTAATATTTTAAATACAAAATCCATAAGAAATAAGGAAATGAACTGAACTCACCAAAATTTTTAGCTCCTCCATGATAGAAAACGAAATTGTCAAAAATATTCCTCTAAATTTTATCATTAAGACTGATACAGTTTTCATTATGTCAAGTCTTTATTGCATGTTATTAATATCACAACATTGTATTTACAGGTAGAATTAATATCACAACATTGTATTTACAGGTAGAAAAGTTAGAGGTCCATGATAAGGAGTGGGTAAAGATCAAGTTACTCCCTGGATCACAGGTGGACCCTGGGTAAATATAGGATAATTATTCTTATAGGATATATATCTACAAATACTTGAATCAAATTGGTCAGTTAAAATATTTTGCTATTGCTTACGCTCCAATAAGCTATGTTGCAGGAACTACTTTTGTAATCTTCACACTCTTGCATAGGATCCAGTAATTCTAAAATAATTGAGATTAAAAAGCAAATACATAGCTTTTATATCTTTTTTAAAGTATAAACAAAGAAAATTTTGTAGTTAAGTTTAAAATAAATTCCTTGAAATATCAATGATAATAGCTTGTTAACGTCATGGCAAAACATAGGGTGACCTTTCACAGAACAAATGACAACTCTGAGGCTAATGATTATTACCATAATTATGTTACTGGTATGCTTCAAATTCAGATAATATCTCATTATAATGATATTTTTGAGGTAGATGTTAAATTTCATTTTAGATTTTAAACCATTAATCAAACAGTTATCATAGTTTAATTTTCCTGACTAATAATTGTATGTTATTTTACAGTCTGTTTTATGGTTCAGTATTGGAAGTATTGATTCATTTGAGAGAAACTTGGAAGCAACACAGATAGAGAATAATGTAGAGCCAGCTAATTTTGTTAATGTTATATATAAAAATGAACCAAGCAAGTAAGTGTTGTAGTTTATAATATGTTTTATACAAACACTGTTTTATCTGTTTCTAAATTTCAGGAAAACATCATTTAGAAATAATGGACATTGACAACAGATAGCAAGAAAATTATTCTTTGATAAAATGTTGTTTATATCAGCCTATTTAATAACACATTCAGGCTCTGAACAAAAATTGTAAAAATTACAAGGGAACAAATGTAACAAATAGAAAAAAAAGACATAATAGAATTTTGAAATTGCTCATGTATGAAATGCTTAAAGAAAACATGGGGTTGCTAAACACAAATTATAAGATTAATTTTCTGGCTGTTATTATTTTCTTGTCACAATATAGCTATTTCAACCATTCATAAATCATTAAACTTACGCTAGGATGTCTACCATTATACATGATATAAAACAATTGACTGTAATTTGAATAAGCAAAATATAAGTTCTATACAAGTAAAAAAAATCTATACAAGCAAAATATTATGAACATGGTTGCTAATTGTAGTCAGAGATATAAGTTGGGTAAAGATTGATTACTGCCTTTTCTCAGCTAGAGGGGAGAGAAGATTGTTGTTAAACTACATTACTAAAGTATGCCATTTAATGTTCTGATTTTACTTATTGCTTTTTCAGAGGAACAGTACTAAATATTCTTTTGACCACAGTTTTACCAATTGCAATTTTGATTTACATGACCAGAGGCATTTTGAAGGTAAAATAAAAAATTGCTTCACTTATAAATTTTGTTTAGTAGAATGATAAATGCTGTTTGGAAGCATTCTTACTAAGTTGTGCACATTACGTAAAATACCTATGTTACAATTCTGCAGTGTTCTCCCCAGAAATTTGGGATAGCATCACATATGGCGTAAAAAATAAATTGTATTTTTTCAATGTAATTTGTAGCGTCGTGGCAATGCTCTATTTCCTTTATGTTATACACGTTATTGTTTATTACAAAATGTATTATATTGTTTGTATGCTATAGGCCCTTATTAGGTGAATAAAATATTCTATTCCACCCTATTCTTAGTGTCTATATTGTTGAATTCATAACTGAGAATACAATTAAACTATAACCATGATAACAGTTTTTCAGTTTATGTTTTCTATATTCATTTACAGTTCCAGAATTATTTTTTTTCCTCTTGGGCCAAATAAAAATATATGTGTGGTTCCAGTTACCCTACCTACCCAGCTAAATTAATGAATGGTCTATTATAGTGCAACCTGTATAAATACAATTGCACTAAATATGTTAGAAAAAAAACCAATGGTTCTTATAAAAAAAAAAGGGAAGAGAAAGTATCATGTAGCAATAAAATTTAAATTAAAAAACTTTTTCTTAATCATGTCTATGAAATATATTGGTTAAGGTACTCAATTAAATAGTCCCAGTTGTTTCTTTTTATCAAAATGTTATATATATCTATTTAACAAATAGTCTGTTAATACTTAGTTTTCTCTTTATGTATCATTGTTTTCTGTCTACTGTGTCATTTGTGCATATGTAGTTATTAACGTAAAATGCGGATTTTTGTCATATCTGGTCTGGTTCCGATCAGTAGTTTACACTAAAATAATCAATGGCCGCTGAAAGCAATGAAAAATACGAAAATAAACAATGTTTGACAAGCGATTGGGAATGAAAATAGCGTTTTTAATGCAAAACTAAAGCCAATTATGATCACTTTCTAAAGAAAGTTCAAAACTTATTTAGATCAAAATCAAAAATTTTCACTCTCGATTTACAAAAAGTAATAGGAAGAGAAAGAAAGTAATACTAATATTTTGAAAGTCATAAAAAGATACAACTCAACCTCTTTTTAAAAAAGAAAAAATGTTTGTTTGATTTTTCATTTTGCAAACATATATATTTCGATTTTTTTAATGATTTTCTGATTACATTTTCTCCTTGTCGAAATTTGCAATTGCAGACCATGTGGTATTAATCATGTCACAAGTGACAGCTTGGGGTATTTGTATCCAAATAGTTATCACCCAAAGGGCAATTAACACCTATTTAATCACTCTAAATTGCTTCTATTGTCCGACTTGAGGGATAACAACTAAAGGTGATATATATTTTTATGATCATAAGCGGTAATAAGATGAAAGTTCAAAATTTAGGACATAGCTTTGCAATATAGAAACGAGAAAAATAACATCCTGAAAATAATTATAGCCTCGCGGAAATTATTATAGTCTCACGGGAAAAAAATATAGCGTTGTGGTACCGCGACGCTAAAAAGGCCTGGGAGAACACTATATTCTGCCTTTAACAATGAGCAAAACCCACACCACATTGTAAGCAAGAAAGACCTGGACATGACAATTGTCAAGCAAAGCTAACATGAAAACTAGCAGCCTAATTTATGTACAAAGCAATTAATGAAAATTAGATATGATGTACAGGAAAAAACCACAACTACTTAACTACATAAGCAAATGATATCAGAGGACAAGACTTACAAATTGTCAAGCAAGGCCTAGATGGTCTCTCTGATCTTACTGAATATATACCCAATTTTCACAAGAAGAATATTGTGTCTTAGCCTATAGAATATTTGGCCCATTTTTTCAACAGAATATTTGATTATTTCTTTATTTATAGAATATGCAGAAAGGTGGTGGTCCAGGTGGAATGTTTGGATTTGCAAAATCTACAGCTAAAGTCATTGAGAAAAATATTGGGGTTACTTTTGCGTAAGTTTTATAAGAAATCTTTCTGCGAAAAAAAGTTATCTTTCTTGTCTATGAATGAAAGGCAAACTTCAGGGTGTTTCACAATAAGACTGCAACCGAATTATGATTTAAAACTTAAGGTGTAACACCACTAATTCGGGCCCGGCCAGAAAGCACATACCAGAAAGTAGTACATATTTAACACAAAATAGTTCCTACGCATGAGTGTAACTTTAGAAATATGTAGAATATTTAGATATTTTTGGTATCAAATGAAAGCTGAAGGACTGGTGATCACTGTGGAACACTTTTGGACTTTTAATTTTGAATATTAAAAAAACTGCACCAAATTTTAAAAAGAGGGTACATTTTGTCTGTTTGTCAAATCTGAAGTACCTGTTTTGGTACATCCGAAGTTCCAGGAACCAGTTCTTTCTTATATGCCGTTAAAGGTATGTTAATTTTTTCAGTACAAGACACCATAAAGTGTTGCTTTGAAATGCAATGTTTGCCACTTTATTTGAACTTAAAACAAAAGAGGTGTGCCTGCTTGAAACGGAGGAATTTAACATAGAAAGCAATGGGACCATTAATTAGTGGTGTACTTCCTTAAGAAAGATATCTGTCTGTTATAATCAAGGTTGTAATGATGTAACAATGGCAGAGCTGACAGTGAAGAATTTTAAACTTATTTATCTCCCTTTGATTTTACAATGATGTTACAAGCTATTAATTTAACATCAATTTATTTCACCTTGATTTTACAATGATGTTGCAAGCTATTAATTCTATTTGATTTTACAGGGATGTAGCTGGCTGTGAAGAAGCTAAAATAGAAATAATGGAGTTTGTCAACTTTCTTAAGAACCCTAACCAGTATCTAGAATTAGGAGCTAAGATCCCTAAAGGAGCCATCTTAACTGGTCCCCCAGGAACTGGTAAAACCCTGCTGGCTAAAGCTACAGCTGGGGAAGCTGGTGTACCTTTCATTACAGTGTCAGGCTCAGAATTCCTGGAAATGTTTGTGGGCGTTGGTCCTTCTAGGGTAAGCATGTAGAACAAGACAAGCTTAGGATATTTTGAAAAATGTTACTTGATGAAATTCTTCATATTTCTCCTTTTCTTGACCTATTGATAATTTTTATTTGATCAACATGTGGTTCGTTTGATCTATGTTTTCATTGGTCAAAATTAAATTATGGCATCACTTTTTAATGCTTTCCTATGAATTTCCTATTGTGACGTCATGTAAAAAGGCAACCATGTCTGATGACCTCACATAGAAAGAATATCTTTTAAGCAGATCACTTAAAAAGAAGGATTGAGTTTGTCTGCATAATGTTTAAAAGTCATTAGAAAAACCACCACCAAATCTTGTGCAATACAAAATTTATCCACTCTCGACAGTTAAATTTTAAATATTTACAATGCTATTTCTAACAATTTCATAATACAGAAATTTAAAAGTCTGGATTTCCTACTGTATTAACTACCTTGACCATTGGGCCATTCAGCTAATGTTTTGTTTTTATTGTAGGTCAGGGATATGTTTGCTATGGCAAGGAAAAATTCTCCATGTATATTGTTTATAGATGAAATAGATGCTGTTGGTCGAAAAAGAGGAGGAAAAAATTTTGGTGGTCACAGTGAACAAGAAAATACATTAAATCAGTTATTAGTAGAAATGGATGGTAGGTTAACTGTAGGGGGCACTGTAATAAAGAAAAAACATTAAATCAGTTATTAGTAGAAATGGATGGTACGTTAAATCAGTTATTAGTAGAAATGGATGGTAGGTTAACCGTAGGGGTACACTAAATCAGTTATTAGTAGAAATGATGGTATGTAAACTGTAGGGGTACACTAAATCAGTTATTAGTAGAGATGAATGGTATGTTAAATCAGTTATTAGTAGAAGTGAATGGTATGTTAAATCAGTTATTAATAGAAGTGAATGGTATGTTAAATTCATTATTAGAAATGGATGGTATGTGAATCAGTTATTAGTAGAAATGGATGGTATGTGAATCAGTTATTAGTAGAAATGGATGGTATGTGAATCAATTATTAGTAGAAATGGATGGTATGTGAATCAGTTATTAGTAGAAATGGATGGTATGCTAACTGTACTGGTACACAGATTTGATTCAATGTAACAAAAACAAAAACTACAATTATATCATATAAAAAAGAAGATGTGGTATGATTGCCAATGAGACAACTGTTCACAAGAGACCAAAATGACACAGACATCAACAACTATAGGTCACCGTACGGCCTTCAACAATGAGCAAAGCCCATACCGCATAGTCAGCTATAAAAGGCCCCGATATGACAATGTAAAACCATTCAAACGAGAAAACTAACAGCCTTATTTATATAAAAAAATGAACAAAAAAACAAATATGTAACGCATAAACAAACAACAACCACTGAATTACAGGCTCCTGACTTGGGACAGGCACATACATAAATAATGTGGCAGGGTTAAACATGATAGCGGGATTGCAACCCTAACCTGGGACAGTGGTTTAACAGTACAACATAAGAACGAACTATAAAATCAGTTGAAAAAGGCTTAACTCATCAGTTGTTTAATAGAAAGTGGTACCTATATTTTATGTGTACTGTAGTGAGAAGTTAAGGTAGAAGTCATTGATACTACTGAACAAAATTTACTTTACCTTTAGTCACCAGCTTTACAGAGATAAGATGTAAAATGCTTCTAGAAATTGTCCCCGACCTTATTCCTGTTTGCTGATACTTTGAATTTTTCAATATAGTGACTGTTGAGTCAACCAGAAAATTTCTACATAACATTTCTTGAGTACTACAAATGAGAAGGACTATTGAGTCAGTAGCAATTATAAGATACAACATATGCAGTCTTGATAGGTCTGTAATCTGATACTTTATTTTACTAGTGATGATATGCTTAGATTGACCATGCATGTGGTCCAGCTTTGCTAGCAGTGGACTAAAGATATTAGTGGCAGTAATTGAGTGATCATCACACATCACAATATAGGCACAGATCACATTATTTCTGATTTGATATTTTTTTAAGAGATTTATGATCTTACAAATAAATGCATCAGAAAGAGTTATCTTATGCTTATTTTAGGATATTTAATAATACATGACTTTTACATTTCAGGGTTCAACACACAAGCCAATGTTGTGATATTAGCAGCCACAAACAGAGTAGATATATTAGATCCAGCTTTATTGCGTCCTGGTAGATTTGACAGACAGATTTATGTTCCATCCCCAGATATTAAAGGGAGGTAAGTAGATATATTATATTTAGCTTTAATTCATCCTGGTAGATTTGATAGATTTATGTTCCATCCCCATATATCAAAGGGAAGTAAGTAGACAATTGCAGGGTTGTATACACAGAATTAAGTGAGACACATTAACCTATTCATTATGATGTGAAATTTTGAAAGATATATGCCTAATTAGGATCCTCAAAAGATTTGCCAGCTCAAAAAACATGGAAATAAGATCGGGAGATGAGCTATGGTGTCCTATTAACACATATTTTTATGGCCCCGCAACGAAGTTGTCGGTGCCATATAGTTTAACCCTTGTCCGAAATTCCATCATTCCGTAACAAACCATTATAATGAGGCTTTTCTAAACGCCTTCAGATATTGGGCTAATTTATGGTATGTGAGTTAACCATGATGAGTTACAGATCAAGTTTAAGTTTCGTTCCGCTCTGCTAATTTTTGTCGAAATTACGGGCTTTGGACTTTGATAAATTGTTAAAAATCATAGTTATACAGACTTTTTTTCTAAATGCCTTCAGATATTGGGCTGATTTTTGGTATGTGAGTTAACCATGATGAGTAACAGATCAAGTTTAAGTTTTGTTCCGCTCTGCTAATTTTTGCAGAAATTATGGACTTTGGACTTTGATAAGTTGTTGAAAATCACAGTTATACAGACTTTTTTTCTCAATGCCTTCAGATATTGGGCTGATTTTTGGTATGTGAGACTACCATCATGTTTGTGTCCACATGTGTTATTCTAATTGCAAATTTTTCAACTTTTTGGGAGCGGGCCATTCGTGTCGCTTTGACACATCTAGTTTCTTTCTGTTTTATTTTGATATTCTGTTAATATATTAGTAGATAAACTAATGTGAAAGGCAGTACTTTTTCCATTTCTGTAAATGTAAGTGAATAGCAAACATATACATAAAAACAAGATGAATTTTAATACCTTCTTGTTCAAGACTAAGGGGGCTCATAGGTATAAATCCATTTTTTTTTCTAATATAGGATTTCGCTATTTTTTCTATAAATAAACTTTATCCTATACCTAATATAAAAATAAAATAAAAATATGAGGTCACTGTTCATTTAAGCTCTCAATCTGCCTTCATAAAAAAGCATGCGTTTTTGTATAGGTAATTTTTTTTCTGTTGAACTAATAGGAGAAAAAAAGGTAATATTGAAATAAAAAAAAAGAACTAAATTACAGAGATCACGTAAATTTTACAATAGTTTAGTTTAAGTACAGCTCATTTGAATAAAATAATAAAAAATATAGGTCACTGATGAGTTAAAAAAGATAATTTTAATGCCAAAAAAAAGGCATTTTTTCACCTAAGGGAGATAATTTGAAGCTTTTTCAATGATATAAACATTTAAAAAGTCATCTAGGGCCAAAACGAATTGATTTTGTTTGTTGATTTTTGTACCATATCATTAAGTAACAACTAAAAATGTAATTAATAAAATTTGCAATGAAAAAAAAAATATTTGCTGAACTTTTTGTACCCGCGAGCCTCCTTAAGGTTGTATATAGTTGTATAAAAAATGCTGAATTGACATAAATATATTATGTTTTTTTCTCTTTAGTTGATCTGATTTTGAGTTTTGACCCTTGTTTTTAATATTTTACAAATTAATTTTTACAGAGCATCAATATTTAAAGTTCATTTATCTAATTTAAAAACCACTCTGGATAAAAATGATCTGTCTAGGAAGATGGCTGCCTTAACTCCAGGATTTTCTGGTAAGTCTGTAATATGATATATAACTGGAATGGTCAATGTAACAGTCAACCTCCATAGATTTAACAAGTGTTTAGAATTTTGAAAGGACAACATACATTTTACATGACAAATATTTCTAATAGCTTCTTTAATTTAAGTTAAGATAATTGTTGATTTAATAGTCAATAATAAAAAGTATTGTGGCCATGTATTAATACAATAAAAAACAGCAGTTGTTTACAAAGGCAACAAGTGAGAAGAATTAGCACTAATGTATTATTGTATTTTCTGTGTTAAAACCAATGATTTTTTTCCTGTACAGGAGCTGATATTGCCAATGTTTGTAATGAAGCAGCGTTAATAGCAGCAAGAGATCTACAGACCACTATCATACAGAAACATTTTGAGCAAGCTATAGAAAGAGTTGTAGCAGGTAAATATTCAGACATGTTATGAAGTAGGTCTCTATTTATACACAAACATTCATTAATAGCAGCAAGAGATCTACAGACCATTATCATACAGAAACATTTTGAGCAAGCTATAGAAAGAGTTGTAGCAGACTTGTTATGAAGTAGGTCTCTATTTATACACAAACATTCAGACATGGAAATTGAATGAAGTAGAACTCTTTAATACAAACATTCAGACTTGAAATGAGATAGAACTATATAAATATTACACAAACATTCACAATTTTTTTTTTTTTTAAATCATGCAAATAAATGTTTCAACATGTAATGCTGAAGGATGCTATTACACAAAATGCTGTATGACAAATTTTAGAAAGAGACATAGCAAGTAAGTTCAGACTTGTAAAGAGGCAGAACTGTTATAAACACAAACAATGTTTATAGATGATGCAGATAAAAAATGTCTGAATTTTGACAAGTCAGAAAAAATCTTATCATATAGAAAGCTATGAAAAGAGATGTTGCAAGCAGGGCTTCCAAAAGAGTTGAGTCTGCTGAACCTTTTCAATTCTGTTTGTAATCTCTTTAGATTTTTAAACTAAAGGCAATCAAGGTTATCATTGTACAATCAAAGACAATCGTGATTGTGTTCATGAAAATGAAAACTTCATACTTATGATACGGATTTCATGAATTGACATTAGTTTGTACATAGATCTAGTTCAGTTAACTGACAGTGCATAATTTCATGTATGGAACTTCAGCCCATTTTTATTTGTGCTTTACTCATTTGGAAAGAACTCTAAAACAGCGATATAAATTGGAGGAAAAAAAACCGGAAAAACTCAAATGCTTGATTAATTTTTAAGCATAATCCATTTTATTTCTTCAAGTAAATATTTTAATTAAATAACAGATACATGGTAGGAATTTTGTTTTCTATTATTTCGAAAGCATGCATAATTAAATGTCACATTTGTGCCAAATTCAGACTTGTACAGATCTTTTCATTTGAGATTTATTTATAAAATATTTCTGTATTATAGGTTTGGAGAAAAAAACACAGGTTTTACAACCTGAAGAAAAGAAAACAGTAGCCTACCATGAAGCTGGTCATGCAGTGGCTGGATGGTACTTAGAACATGCTGACCCTCTACTAAAGGTAAGAAAACAGGTGTAAATGGTTGCCTGATTTGATGTGTCTATGTGATTCTTAGAACATGCTGACCCTCTACTAAAGGTAAGAAGCCAGGTGTCAATGGTTGCCTGATTTGATGTGTCTATGTGATTCTTAGAACATGCTGACCCTCTACTAAAGGTAAGAAGCCAGGTGTAAATGGTTGCCTGATTTGATGTGTCTATGTGATTCTTAGAACATGCTGACCCTCTACTAAAGGTAAGAAGTCAGGTGTCAATGGTTGCCTGATTTGATGTGTCTATGTGATTCTTAGAACATGCTGACCCTCTACTAAAGGTAAGAAGTCAGGTGTCAATGGTTGCCTGATTTGATGTGTCTATGTGATTCTTAGAACATGCTGACCCTCTACTAAAGGTAAGAAGTCAGGTGTCAATGGTTGCCTGATTTGATGTGTCTATGTGATTCTTAGAACATGCTGACCCTCTACTAAAGGTAAGAAGCCAGGTGTAAATGGTTGCCTGATTTGATGTGTCTATGTGATTCTTAGAACATGCTGACCCTCTACTAAAGGTAAGAAGCCAGGTGTCAATGGTTGCCTGATTTGATGTGTCTATGTGATTCTTAGAACATGCTGACCCTCTACTAAAGGTAAGAAGTCAGGTGTCAATGGTTGCCTGATTTGATGTGTCTATGTGATTCTTAGAACATGCTGACCCTCTACTAAAGGTAAGAAGCCAGGTGTAAATGGTTGCCTGATTTGATGTGTCTATGTGATTCTTAGAACATGCTGACCCTCTACTAAAGGTAAGAAGCCAGGTGTCAATGGTTGCCTGATTTGATGTGTCTATGTGATTCTTAGAACATGCTGACCCTCTACTAAAGGTAAGAAGCCAGGTGTCAATGGTTGCCTGATTTGATGTGTCTATGTGATTCTTAGAACATGCTGACCCTCTACTAAAGGTAAGAAAACAGGTGTAAATGGTTGCCTGATTTGATGTGTCTATGTGATTCTTAGAACATGCTGACCCTCTACTAAAGGTAAGAAGCCAGGTGTCAATGGTTGCCTGATTTGATGTGTCTATGTGATTCTTAGAACATGCTGACCCTCTACTAAAGGTAAGAAAACAGGTGTAAATGGTTGCCTGATTTGATGTGTCTATGTGATTCTTAGAACATGCTGACCCTCTACTAAAGGTAAGAAGTCAGGTGTCAATGGTTGCCTGATTTGATGTGTCTATGTGATTCTTAGAACATGCTGACCCTCTACTAAAGGTAAGAAGCCAGGTGTCAATGGTTGCCTGATTTGATGTGTCTATGTGATTCTTAGAACATGCTTAACTGCTTCTGAATGCGAGGAAAAATAAAGTCAACAGAAGTTTTGAAAATGAAGGGTAAAGATGACAAAATTTAGAAAAAAATATCACTTTAGAACAAAATAAGATATGGTATGATTGCCAATATGACAACTATCCAACAGACTCTAAATGATGTGGACTAATATACTAGGTCACTGTACAGACTACAACAATTATCAAAAACTATACTGTATATACAGCTATAAAAGAACATGACAAAATTTGAAACAGTTAAAAAAACAATTACTTGATTTATGGCAAAATCTAAACGAAAATAAGATACAATGGACAGCAACACAAGACAACCATACAACTACTGGCCAGACAGGCACACATACAGAATATGGACGAGTTAAACATGTTGTTAGTGCCTAAACCTCACCAAAACTGAAACAATAAAGTAACAGCAAAACCTTACAAAGAACAGTAAAAATCAGTTGGAAATGGATTGACTTATCAGCACAGCACAAAAAACAACAAAAAAACCAATAATACCAATCATACAGTGCTGCAGTAACTACAATGGTTTTAGTTAAAATTTATTTTTTGCATTTTTCAGAAAACTTTGATTCATATCCTTATATAGAATGAGTTTTAGTTTATGAAAATTTGAAATCAATATCCTTATATAGTTAGGATTATAATAAGATTGTTGTTTATTGTAGGTGTCCATTATACCCAGAGGTAAAGGTCTAGGATATGCACAGTATCTACCTAAAGAACAGTTTTTTATACACAACAGAACAGGTAACTAATTTTTACTTTTTGTCCTGTGTAACACAATGCAGGGGACATGAAAATACTGGGTGTCCGTCTATCCATCAGTCTGGCCTTGTTAGCGCTCTTACAGGTACAATTCTTGTCCAATTTTTATAAAACTTATACTATAGGTCTAGTATCACCAATATTCTGACAAGTTCTAAAATGGTGGTCGATCAACTTTTTTGAGCAGAGTTATGCCCCTTAGAAATATTAAATTTATGAAAAATGGTCTTGTTAGTCCTCTCACCAATAGAATTCGTGCTAGATGTTTATGAAACTTAAACTATAGGTTAATATCAGCAATATCTCCATCGTTAAATTTTCATCCAAGGAGATCCCTGATTTACAGTATATGTATACAAATAAAAGAGGTTTAAATCCAATTAATTGATCTATGATATCACCATTATGATAATATACAGTATACAGTATAAAACAATTTTCATTGTATTTATCTATATTCCACTTATTAGACAGAATGTGTATGACTTTGGGACGGAGAGCTACAATTTCCATTGTTTTTATCTGTATTCCAGTTATTAGACAGAATGTGTATGACTTTGGGAGGAAGAGCTTCAGAGGACATATTTTTTGGCAGAATAACAACTGGTGCACAAGATGATCTGAGAAAAGTTACACAGAATGCCTACTCACAGGTACAAATTATACTGTATAATGACGCTCTTATACTAATACCATTTATGTCAATAGTACCCCATTGATTCTTTCGACCACTCTGAAGGTATGTTTCCATCCTTTAGCACTTTATATTGATTTTAAGTGGGTGTCCTACAGTTACCAATCTGAACGTTTCGTATCCCTCCATTAGTATTTTATATTGATTTCAAGAAGATCCTTCTAGATACTGATTGCCTCAACCAAATGTTACGAAACTTATAACAAAACTAATTACTACAAAACTCAGATCAATATCAAATTTGGGTAGCATCACTTTTACCGTTCTTCAGTGAAGTCCCTTTATAAATTTATATGATATGAAACTGGGGGATCATCTGTGTCTCCGGTGACACATTACCCATTTATTCTAATTATATGTTCTGTATTATCTATTTCTAATTTATGAAGTGACCATGTCTAACCTCTCTACTTTGATTTAAGTGACCATGTCTAACCTCTCTACATTGATTTAAATTCACATGATACATTCTAGTATATTATAGTTTATTGTAATTAATAGATCCAGTTATCATTTTAAATAGAGCCCACAAAGTATATAAATGATAAACTGTAATAATAGGTAGTCCATTTCGGAATGAATAAAGAAATAGGTCAGTTATCTTTTATAGGTAGTCACTTTTGGAATGAATAAAGAAATCGGTCATTAATCTTTTATAGGTAGTCACTTTTGGAATGAATAAAGAAATCGGTCATTTATATTTTATAGGTAGTCACTTTTGGAATGAATAAAGAAATCGGTCATTTATATTTTATAGGTAGTCACTTTTGGAATGAATAAAGAAATCGGTCATTTATATTTTATAGGTAGTCACTTTTGGAATGAATAAAGAAATCGGTCATTTATATTTTATAGGTAGTCACTTTTGGAATGAATAAAGAAATCGGTCATTTATATTTTATAGGTAGTCACTTTTGGAATGAATAAAGAAATCGGTCATTTATATTTTATAGGTAGTCACTTTTGGAATGAATAAAGAAATCGGTCATTTATATTTTATAGGTAGTCACTTTTGGAATGAATAAAGAAATAGGTCATTTATATTTTATAGGTAGTCACTTTTGGAATGAATAAAGAAATCGGTCATTTATATTTTATAGGTAGTCACTTTTGGAATGAATAAAGAAATCGGTCATTTATATTTTATAGGTAGTCACTTTTGGAATGAATAAAGAAATAGGTCATTTATATTTTATAGGTAGTCACTTTTGGAATGAATAAAGAAATAGGTCATTTATATTTTATAGGTAGTCACTTTTGGAATGAATAAAGAAATCGGTCATTTATATTTTATAGGTAGTCACTTTTGGAATGAATAAAGAAATCGGTCATTTATATTTTATAGGTAGTCACTTTTGGAATGTCTAAAGAAATAGGTCAGTTATCTTTTGAGATGCCTGAGGAGAGAGGACAGATGTCGTTTGATAAACCTTACAGTGAACAAACAGCTCAGATGATAGATCAGGAAGTCAGAGAAATAGTCAAGAACGCTTATAAACGAACATATGATCTCCTTACAAAGTATAAGGATGATGTAGAAAAGGTACAAAGTATAGCTTATAAACGAACATACGATCTACTCACAAAGTATAAAGATGATGTAGAAAAGGTACAAAGTATAGCTTATAAACGAACATACGATCTACTCACAAAGTATAAGGATGATGTAGAAAAGGTACAAATTATAGCTTATAAACGAACATAACGATCTACTCACAAAGTATAAGTATAAGGATGATGTAGAAAAGGTACAAAGTATAGCTTATAAACGAACATACGATCTACTCACAAAGTATAAGGATGATGTAGAAAAGGTACAAAGTATAGCTTATAAACGAACATACGATCTACTCACAAAGTATAAGGATGATGTAGAAAAGGTACAAAGTATAGCTTATAAAACGAACATACGATCTACTCACAAAGTATAAAGGATGATGTAGAAAAGGTACAAAGTATAGCTTATAAACGAACATACGATCTACTCACAAAGTATAAGATGATGTAGAAAAGGTACAAAGTATAGCTTATAAACGAACATACGATTACTCACAAAGTATAAGGATGATGTAGAAAAGGTACAAAGTATAGCTTATAAACGAACATACGATCTACTCACAAAGTATAAAGATGATGTAGAAAAGTACAAAGTATAGCTTATAAACGAACATACGATCTACTCACAAAGTATAGATAGGATGATGTAGAAAAGGTAACAAAGTTATAGCTTATAAACGAACATACGATCTACTCACAAAGTATAAAGGATGATGTAGAAAAGGTACAAAGTATAGCTTATAAACGAACATACGATCTACTCACAAAGTATAAGGATGATGTAGAAAAGGTACAAAGTATAGCTTATAACAACACATACGATCTACTCACAAAGTAAAGATAGTTAGAAAAGTACAAATTATAGCTATAAACAACTATACGATCTACTCACAAAGTAAGTAAAGGATGATTAGAAAAGGTACAAAGTAAGCTTATAAAACGAATAACGATCTACTCAAAAGTATAAAGATGATGTAGAAAAGTACAAAGTATAGCTTATAAAGGATAAACAAAAGATCTACTCAATATAATAAAGATGATGTAGAAAAGGTACAAAGTATAGCTTATAAACGAACTAGATCTACTACAAATATAAAGTATTAGAAAGGTACAAAGTAAACTTATAAACGAACATACGATCTACTCACAAAGTATAAAGATGATGTAGAAAAGTACAAAGTATAGCTTATAAACGAACATACACTAACTCACAAAGTAAATATAAGATGATGTAGAAAAGGTACAAATTATAGCTTATAAACGAACATACGATCTACTCACAAAGTATAAGGATGATGTAGAAAAGGTACAAATATAGCTTATAAACGAACATACGATCTACTACAAAGAAATAAAGATGATGTAGAAAAGGTACAAAGTATAGCTTATAAAGAAATACGATCTACTCACAAAGTATAAGATGATGTAGAAAAGGTACAAATATAGCTTATAAACGAACATACGATCTACTCACAAAGTATAAAAGGATGATGTAGAAAAGGTACAAAGTATAGCTTATAAAACGAACATACATCACTCACAAAGTATAAAGATGATGTAGAAAAGTACAAAGTATAGCTTATAAACAAACATACGATCTACTCACAAAGTATAAAGATGATGTAGAAAAGGTACAAAGTATAGCTTATAAACGAACATACGATCTACTCACAAAGTATAAGGATGATGTAGAAAAGTACAAAGTAAAGCTTATAAACAACATACGATCTACTCACAAAGTAAAAGATGATGTAGAAAAGTACAAAGTAAGCTTATAAACAGAACATACGATCTACTACAAAGTATAAAGATGATTAGAAAAGTACAAAGTATAGCTTATAAAGAACATACGATCACTCACAAAGTATAAGATGATAGAAAAGGTACAAATATAGCTTATAAACAAACATACGATCTACTCACAAAGTATAAGGATGATGTAAAAAGGTACAAAGTATAGCTTATAAACGAACATACGATTACTCACAAAGTATAAGATGATGTAAAAAGGTACAAATATAGCTTATAAACGAACATACGATCTACTCACAAAGTAATAAGGATGATTAGAAAAGTACAAATATAAGCTTATAAAGAAACATACATCTACTCACAAAGTAAAGGATGAGTAGAAAAGTACAAAGTAAGCTTATAAACGAACAATACGATCTACTCACAAAGTATAAGATGATGTAGAAAAGTACAAAGTATAGCTTATAAACGAACATACGATCTACTCACAAAGTATAAGGATGATGTAAAAAGGTACAAAGTTATAGCTTATAAACGAACATACGATCACTCACAAAGTATAAGATGATGTAGAAAAGGTACAAAGTAAAGCTTATAAACGAACATACGATCTACTCACAAAGTATAAGGATGATGTAGAAAAGGTACAAAGTATAGCTTATAAACAACATACGATCTACTCACAAAGTATAAGATGATGTAAAAAGGTACAAATATAGCTTATAAACGAACATACGATTACTCACAAAGTATAAAAGATGATGTAGAAAAGGTACAAAGTATAAGCTTATAAAACAACATACGATCTACTCACAAAGTAAAGGATGATGTAGAAAAGTACAAAGTATAGCTTATAAACGAACATACGATCTACTCACAAAGTATAAGATGATGTAGAAAAGGTACAAAGTAAGCTTATAAACGAACATACGATCTACTCACAAAGTATAAAGATGATGTAGAAAAGTACAAAGTAAGCTATAAACAACATACGAATCTACTCACAAAGTAAAGATGATGTAAAAAGTACAAATATAGTTATAAAGACATACGATCTACTCACAAAGTATAAAGATGATGTAAAAAGTACAAAGTATAGCTTATAAACGAACATAACGATCTACTCACAAAGTAAATAGATGATGTAGAAAAGGTACAAAGTATAGCTTATAAACGAACATACGATCTACTCACAAAGTATAAAGATGATGTAGAAAAGTACAAAGTATAGCTTATAAACGAACATACGATCTACTCACAAAGTATAAAGATGATGTAGAAAAGGTACAAAGTATAGCTTATAAACGAACATACGATCTACTCACAAAGTATAAAGATGATGTAGAAAAGGTACAAAGTATAGCTTATAAACGAACATACGATCTACTCACAAAGTATAAAGATGATGTAGAAAAGGTACAAAGTATAGCTTATAAACGAACATACGATCTACTCACAAAGTATAAGGATGAGTAGAAAAGATACAAAGTATAGCTTATAAACGAACATACGATCTACTCACAAAGTATAAAGATGATGTAGAAAAGGTACAAAGTATAGCTTATAAACGAACATACGATCTACTCACAAAGTATAAAGATGATGTAGAAAGTACAAAGTATAGCTTATAAACGAACATACGATCTACTCACAAAGTATAAGGATGATGTAGAAAAGTACAAAGTATAGCTTATAAAGAACATACGATCTACTCACAAAGTATAAAGATGATGTAGAAAAGGTACAAAGTATAGCTTATAAACGAACATACGATCTACTCACAAAGTATAAGATGATGTAGAAAAGGTACAAAGTATAGCTTATAAACGAACATACGATCTACTCACAAAAGTATAAAGATGATGTAGAAAAGATCAAAGTATAGCTTATAAACGAACATACGATCTACTCACAAAAGTATAAAGATGAGTAGAAAAGGTACAAAGTAAGCTTATAAACGAACATACATCTACTCAAAAGTTAATATGAGTAGAAAAGTACAAAGTATAGCTTATAAACGAACATACGATCTACTCACAAAGTATAAAGTTTATGAAAAGCTACAAGTATAGCTTATAACGAACATACGATCTACTCACAAATTTATAAAGATGATGTAGAAAAGATACAAAGTATAGCTTAAAACGAACATACGATTTCTACTCACAAAGTATAAGATGAGTAGAAAAGGTACAAATTAGCTTATAAAGAACATACGTCTACATCACAAAGTATAAAGGATGAGTAGAAAAGGTCTAAGTTATATGCTTATTAAAAGAACATACGATTACTCACAATGTATAAGATGAGTTAGAAAAGGTACAAAGTTAGCTTATTAAACGAACATACGATTTACTCACAAAGTATAAAATGATGTAGAAAAGGTACAAAGTATAGCTTATAAACGAACATACGATCTACTCACAAAGTATTAAAGATGATGTAGAAAAGGTACAAAGTATAGCTTATAAACAAACATACGATCTACTCACAAAGTATAAAGATGACATAGAAAAGGTACAAAGTATAGCTTATAAACAGAACATACGATCTACTCACAAAGTATAAGATGATGTAGAAAAGGTACAAAGTATAGCTTATAAACGAACATACGATCTACTCACAAAGTATAAAGATGATGTAGAAAAGTACAAAGTATAGCTTATAAACGAACATACGATCTACTCACAAAGTATAAAGATGATGTAGAAAGTGCAAAGTATAGCTTATAAACAACATACGATCTACTCAAAAGTATAAAGATGATGTAGAAAAGGTACAAAGTATAGCTTATAAACGAACATACGATCTACTCACAAAGTATAAAAGATGATGTAGAAAAGGTACAAAGTATAGCTTATAAACGAACATACGATCTACTCACAAAGTATAAAGATGATGTAGAAAAGATACAAAGTATAGCTTATAAACGAACATACGATCTACTCACAAAGTATAAAGATGATGTAGAAAAGGTACAAAGTATAGCTTATAAACGAACATACGATTTACTCACAAAGTATAAGGGATGATGTAGAAAAGGTACAAATATAGTTTAAAAAAAAAAAAAAAAAAAAAAAAAAAAAAAAAAAAAAAAAAAAAAAGGGGGGGGGGGGGGGGGTACAAAGTATAGCTTATAAACAACATACGATCTACTCACAAAGTATAAGATGATGTAGAAAAGGTACAAAGTATAGCTTATAAACGAACATAGATCTACTCACAAAGTATAAGATGATGTAGAAAAGGTACAAAGTATAGCTTATAAAAGAACATACGATTACTCACAAAGTATAGATAGATGAGTAGAAAAGGTACAAAGTATAGCTTAAAAGAACATACGATCTCACAAAGTATAAAGATGAGTAGAAAAGATACAAAGTATAGCTTATAAACGAACAACGATCTACTCACAAAGTATAAAGATGATGTAGAAAAGGTACAAAGTATAGCTTATAAACGAACATACGATCTACTCACAAAGTATAAAGATGATGTAGAAAAGTACAAAGTATAGCTTATAAAGAACATACGATCTACTCACAAAGTATAAAGATGATGTAGAAAAGGTACAAAGTATAGCTTATAAACGAACATACGATTTACTCACAAAGTATAAAGATGATGTAGAAAAGATACAAAGTATAGCTTATAAACGAAATACGATCTACTCACAAAGTATAAGATGATGTAGAAAAGTACAAAGTATAGCTTATAAACGAACATACGATCTACTCACAAAGTATAAAGATGATGTAGAAAAGGTACAAAGTATAGCTTATAAACGAACATACGATTACTCACAAAGTATAAGATGACTAGAAAAGGTACAAAGTATAGCTTATAAAAGAACATACGATCTACTCACAAAGTATAAAGATGAGATGACATAGAAAAGGTACAAAGTATAGCTTATAAACGAACATACGATCTACTCACAAAGTATATGTATAAGGATGATGTAGAAAAGGTACAAAGTATAGCTTATAAACGAACATACGATTTACTCACAAAGTATAAAGATGACTAGAAAAGGTACAAAGTATAGCTTATAAACGAACATACGATCTACTCACAAAGTATAAAGATGATGTAGAAAAGGTACAAAGTAAAGCTTATAAACAAACATACGCATCTACTCACAAAGTATAAAGGATGATGTAGAAAAGGTACAAAGTATAGCTTATAAACGAACATACGATTACTCACAAAGTATAAAGATGACATAGAAAAGGTACAAAGTATAGCTTATAAACAACATACGATCTACTCACAAAGTATATTAAAGGATGATGTAGAAAAGGTACAAAGTATAAGCTTATAAACGAACATACGATCTACTCACAAAGTATAAAGATGACATAGAAAAGGTACAAAGTATAGCTTATAAACGAACATACGATCTACTCACAAAGTATGTATAAGATGATGTAGAAAAGGTACAAAGTATAGCTTATAAACGAACATACGATTACTCACAAAGTATAAAGATGACATAGAAAAGGTACAAAGTATAGCTTATAAACGAACATAGATCTACTCACAAAGTAATGTATAAGATGATGTAGAAAAGGTACAAAGTAAAGCTTATAAAAGAACATACGATTACTCACAAAGTATAAAGATGATGTAGAAAAGGTACAAAGTATAGCTTATAAAGAACATACGATTTACTCACAAAGTATAAAGATGACATAGAAAAGGTACAAAGTAAAGCTTATAAACAAACATACGATCTACTCACAAAGTATAAAGGATGATGTAGAAAAGGTACAAAGTAAAGCTTATAAACAAACATACGATCTACTCACAAAGTATAAAAGATGTATGAAAAGGTACAAAGTATAGCTTATAAACGAACATACGATCTACTCACAAAGTATAAAGATGATGTAGAAAAGGTACAAATTATAGCTTATAAACGAACATATGATCTACTCACAAAGTATAAAGATGATGTAGAAAAGGTACAAAGTATAGCTTATAAACGAACATACGATTTACTCACAAAGTATAAAGATGACATAGAAAAGGTACAAAGTAAAGCTTATAAACAAACATACGATCTACTCACAAAGTATAAAGATGATGTAGAAAAGGTACAAAGTATAGCTTATAAACGAACATACGATCTACTCACAAAGTATAAAGATGATGTAGAAAAGGTACAAAGTATAGCTTATAAACGAACATACGATCTACTCACAAAGTATAAAGATGATGTAGAAAAGGTACAAAGTAAAGCTTATAAACAAACATACGATCTACTCACAAAGTATAAAGATGATGTAGAAAAGGTACAAAGTATAGCTTATAAACGAACATACGATCTACTCACAAAGTATAAAGATGATGTAGAAAAGGTACAAATTATAGCTTATAAACGAACATATGATCTACTCACAAAGTATAAAGATGATGTAGAAAAGGTACAAAGTATAGCTTATAAACGAACATACGATTTACTCACAAAGTATAAAGATGACATAGAAAAGGTACAAAGTAAAGCTTATAAACAAACATACGATCTACTCACAAAGTATAAGGATGACATAGAAAAGGTACAAAGTATAGCTTATAAACAAACAAGTTAAATTAATATGAACAAATTCCCCTTCTTTGTGTATTTTGTATTAGGACATTGCATAGTTTTTTTGTAGAGGCAAGTAGTCTTAAGTTAGAAGTTATCTTTTCTGATAATGCCATATTTTCACATAATTTCAATATTTTAAGAGATTGTTGTCTAACTTACAGCAGCCCATATCCATTTTATTTCAATCAGTTATAAAGGTAGACATTTAAGCTTTATTTGACATAGGTATACAGTCACAAACAAAATGGGATAAAATACAAGATGGTTATTGGCTTTTGTTCATTGAAGAAGGCTAAATGTTGACCTGTAGTTGTTTACACTGTAGGTTTTAAGTTGATAGTTGTCTCATTTGCAATCTGAAGGTCCATTTCCTTAATCTTGAAAGAAGAAAACTTGTGAGAAATAATTTTAGAGACAACAGTTGTTTACATCTTAGTCCTTTGGAAATATCTCATGAACATATCGAGGCTTAATAAATATAGATTCTACCCTTTCATAGAATATTTTTCTGCTCAAGACAAATTGAGACCCCAAGGCTTTTCAAGTGTTGCAAGTATTTTTAAAATTTAAATATCAAGGAGTGAAGAAATGTGATGTAAAACTAGATGAAAGTTTTAGAATTTCTCTTATTATGTGACATTATTGGCCTTTTTTGTGATTTTAAAATCATCAGAAGACAGCAAGAAAATATGACATAAAAAAAAATTAGACTAATGAACAACAAAGATAACTAAGGTTCCTGGTTTCGATTCCCGTTTGGGATGAAAATTTCAGGAACTGAATTTTCGGCTCTCCCTTGACACCATTTGCGAGTATGGTCTTGAGGAAACGATGATAGTCCGTCGGAAGCGGACGATAAATGGCTGACCCGTGTTAAGAGAGAGCCATATCTCTTGCCCGTTAAAGACACCCTTGTAGATTTCGAAAAAAAGCAGGCTAATGCCGCTACAAGGCAGCACTCGCACCCGCAAAGTGGAAAGGGATTAATATAAGTTGCAAAACTGGTTTCCCAATCCACTATAAATAAATATGTTTAAACTAAACAAAGATAAAATGAACCACATGTATGTTGATTAATAAAAAATATTCAACAGGTCAGGAAAAATATAAATCTAATCTAAAGAATTAGAGAAATATAAAAAAAAAAAAAGATAAAGTTTTAAATTTCAATGTAACATTGTTGTATAAATTTCTCCATTCTCAATTTTATTTCTATGATTAAAATAAAGAAAGTTTAGACTGAATCCTAGCAAAGATAATGTACATTATAGCTCTGTAGTTATAATATATAATTCTATCAACTGCAGGTGGCACTTAGACTTTTAGAGAAAGAAAAGTTAGATAAAGATGACATGGTAGAATTACTTGGTAAAAGACCGTTTGCAGAGAAATCAACTTATGAAGAATTTGTAGAAGGAACAGGTCTGTATATCAGAGAAATGTGGGAATAACAACCTTGCATTTCTAATTTGTCATTTATCATGTTTATAGAAAACATTTTTGATTCAGTTATTTTCTCATATTTGATAAATTTTGTGCTGTCCAAGAGAGCACTTACAGTTGGAACATAAATGAGACATCAGATCAATTAGAAAGTCTTTAAACAAAGCAGTTCATTGTAATACTGCATATATAAAAGTTGTATATTAGAGTAATGTTTGCCTTTTTGACTTTTGAACTATTACTTAACAAGTAAATCATTAATTGAGAGAAGTATTGAAAATATATGAGATTTCTATGTATAACATACCAATGCAAAGATTTAAGCCATAACAAAAAATAAATAAATTTGTATACTTATACTCTGCTTTGATAAATAAAAAAATTCCATGAAACTTCCTGCTACCCTAATATTATCATAATATGCTTTGATGGTTAAAACAAACAAATCTAAACATTTAAATTAAAATTAAATCTAAATCTAAATTCCTCTTGTTCTCATTCTAGGATCATTTGAAGAAGACACCACATTACCAGAAGGCTTAAAAAGTTGGAATAAAGAGAAACAAGCTCCTCCCCCTAAGACAGAGACCGAGCCAACACCATCTTCTTAACTAGTCATAATAGTTGTGTGATTCATTATTTATAAGTGTCACATGATAACCATGTGACCATTGGAACCAGTATTTGATTGGATGATCTGTGATGACCTCAGATGATGCTTAACATAAATAAACTACAAGAACTTGATACATGTCAAACATGTTATGTGATGTTACAAACTCATTTGTCAACTATGTATATTTATTCACTTAGTTAATGAATTAATGTGGAGAATGAAACTTATTCTTACAGATTATTGTCATACTATTGCAATAAGAGTCTGAAAACAATAGTTGTAATAGGCTGATTAATGTTCATCAGAAATTATAATGAAAACTGTTTTTCAAGACTTGTATCTTTCATTTGTTAAGGCAATAGTAAAAAAAATAAAACTTTTTTTGAAAAAAATCTATTTTTTTTAAATTATTTTTCAAACTCTTCTTTTCCTGTGTTTTATAAGTACAAACAATAAAGTACAGTAAGGTTTTTATTCTCTAGATATATCTACATCTAATTGAAAGAACTTATCAGATATCCAATGAACCAGATGATGTGTTATACATGTGTGTGTATGTTTTCTGAGGAACAAACCTGATTACACAAAACTCAACTAACCAATGATCCATCAAAATGAGGTCAGGGTCATATGAATCCTGCCAGACATCATATACATACTGCTATCATTCTATACTATAGTTGCTTATTGCTTATAGTATCTGATAAACTGACAAAACCATGAAAGCTTAACATTTACTAATGAAACATAAAAAAAACTGTCCCCTGCTATTTATAGTATCTGAGATATTGACCAAATCACAAAAACTAAATATTGTCCAATGAACTATGAAAAATAGTTCAGAGGATATCTGCAAGACAGACATATACACCTTGCATTCACACCACACATGAAATACATCCAATATATTGCTTATAGCACCTCAGAAACAGACCTAACCAGACTTAAGGAGGCTCGAGGGTATAAAAATTTCAGAAAAAAATTAAAACATTTGTTTTTCATTACAAATTTTATTTATTACCTTTTGTAGTTGTTATTTTATCATATGGTACAAAAAATATTCAAAACAATTAATTCGTGTTGGCCCCAGATGACTTTTAAAATGTAAACATCATTGAAAAACTTCCAAATTATCTCCCTTTGGTGGAAAAATGCCATTTTTTGGCTTTAAAATTGAAATATCTCTTTTAACTCATCGGTGACCTATATTTTTTAATATAATTTCGATATATGCTGTACTTAAACTAAATTATTGTAAAATTTTAGCGATTTCTGTAATAAATTTCATTTTTTATTTCGATATTACCTTTATTTCTCCTGTTAGGTCAACAGAAAAAAAACACTTTTACAAAGATGTATGCTTCCTTCGAAGGCAGATTGTGAGCGCAAGTGAATGGTGACCCCATTTTTTATTTTATTTTTCTATTAACTATAAGATAAAGTTCATTTATAGAAAAATATAGAGAAATCCTATATAAATGATTTAGACCCGCGAACCCCCTTAACCACCAAAACTTATCATTGGACAATGAACCGTTGAAATGAGTTCAAAGTCAATGGAAACCTCAAAATCATTCTACACACCAAAAATATAACCTATTGCTTATAGTATCTGAGATACAAGGTCATGAAAACTTAACCTCGATCACTGAACTAAAGACAAACAACAATATACAAAACACATCTTTGAAATCAAAGACTGAGCAAAATGAACCAAAACAAATTACCATCTGTGTAGAAATAGCATATAAACAGAGAAAAGGGATGAAAAACAAAATGTATCTGTCAATGAAATAAACTATTATCTTATGTTGTACACATGCTCAATTTCCATGCTTCTTTGTTAATTGTTTACTACAGATGACAATCGGTATACTAAGTCTTCAAAACACAACAACTAATTGGCTGCCCTATTTTCACATCATAACAGACCAATATTATTTTTTTTTACCATTATATGATATGGATGCGTAAAAATGATAAAATCCTGCACAGATGACTTAGTTTATGATATATATGCATTGGTTCAAAAATTGGATAAACATTATTTTTCACCAGTCACTTATATGACCTTTCTTATTTATTCAATATTCAAAAAAGGAGTTTAAATAATTGTAAATGATTGATCTGCACTGTTTTTCAAACTCTTCTGAGACATTGAGCACTGATATAAGCCTTAAGTATGATATAAGATTTATAAAAATCTCTCAAGAATTGTATATGTGAGAGTGCCAAAACAACAAGTGGAATGGACAGACGCCCAGTAATTCTAATTCCTTAGCAACATGTTGCAAGGGAGACAACAACAAACAAAAAAATGATCTAGAATGGTATTGAATCATTACAGTATATAGTAGAAATATCATTTCATAAATTGCATGCATCTGAAATGCTTTCCTGGATTTACCTCTGTAAGGAATGTTCAGAGCCATAAATTGAAAAGGCAGTGGTGTGTAATAAAGACCTGAAACTGATAATAAGCTGTGTAAAACTGTAATTTATGACCATGAAAGGGCATCACTCATTTGCTTGGGCATGTGTCTGCTGTGATGGTTTAGATTTCAATAAATGTTATTGTTATCTATGTATTACTTGTGAATTTTAACTAAGTCAGCAATTTTATAACCGCAAATTACTTCCATAGACATGATAGATATAAAGATTTAGTTTAGAAGTTTGGTTGTACCCGTCGAAAACTTATTTCAAATGGGAAAGTGCATCCTAACTTTTACAGTGATGTTGTTTACTGAGCCAGTAAATTAAAAAAATATCATTTCATTCTACGATGAATCAGAATTGTATTGATTTGATTAAAAATTATATATTCAGAAATATTGCTCGTCTAGAACTATCAACTTTGAAGTCAACAAAAATGGAATAAATAAAAATCTAGAATTTAGAGTTGACACTATAAGTTGGAACAAAATTAGCCAGACAATTTTGATAGGTGCTGACCTTTTTGAGATATTTAATTTAAAAAAAAATGCTGGGTTTAGCTAACTATAAAACCAGGTTCAATCGGGCATTTTCTACAGAAGAAAATGCCTGTACCAAGTCAGGAATATGACAGTTGTTATCCATTCGTTTGATGTGTTTAAGCTGAATTTTGATTTTGCCTTTTGATTACAGAAGTTTCATTTTTTTTGTTGTGATTTTACTTTTTTACCTTATATTGGCATTGGTATTATTTTGGTCTCAAATCGAAAGAAAAGAAATGGTAAATGACATTTTATGAGTTAATGAAGTCATATATATAAAGGAAAATAGGTGTTATGGCAAACATTTTACCCTGTATTAAAGGAAAAGAATGAAGGAGTTCCAGCTTCTGACACAAATTTCTAATCATCACCTAATAGGGCTCTTCAAGGTTAGTTCAGCCATATTGGATAGGGGCAGATTTTTTTGAAAGAGGTGGAAATAATATGAAAGTTTGGGAAATCCTATGAATGTTTCCAAGCAACTGCTCTGTTTTAGTGATGTTTTCTCGTATTTTTCACACCATTTTTACCTGCATTATGAAAATTTACCCCCTATCCAATATGGCCGAATTAACCAAGAAGGGCCCTATTTGCTTCGCATCACGGTGCAGAGCTATAAGTTTCAGTCGAAATACGTGTACGCCATCTTGAATTAATTACTTATCGCGTATATATTCTGATTGGTTGTATTATTAATGAGGCTGATATACAGCAACAGCTATTGTCTTAAATGAGAAAAAGAATTACTGACTTTTCTCGTCCAGGATAAGACATCAAATGCCTTAAAATTAACTATGTGTATTTCAGTTCTGATCAACTATCATTAATTCATGTTTGTTTTATTATGCATACATTTCACAGATAAATTCAATATTGAAATATCAATTGTTTATTATGCATACATTTCACAGATAAATTCAATATTGAAATATCAATTGTTTATTATGCATACATTTCACAGATAAATTCAATATTGAAATATCAATTGTTTATTATGCATACATTTCACAGATAAATTCAATATTGAAATATCAATTGTTTATTATGCATACATTTCACAGATAAATTCAATATTGAAATATCAATTATTAATACGTGTTTAATTGCTTTGTTACTCTGCAATTTGCATGTTTTTCTTTGCTAAACAATGTTCCTATACAATGTTTACAAAAATGCATTATCTGTATTTTGTAACTTCTGACAATATTGGCACACCTCCAGACAGGCAGTCTTAATTTATAATTGTTTTAATTTTCAACAAGAAATTTATATAAAATTTTTAAAAGCATGGGTGTATAAAGCACACTCTTAAAGTACATCCATTTTATATCAATCAATATCTAAAAATACCACATTTCCAATACTAATTTAACAACTACATGCACACATATAACCTTAAATTAGTGTAGAGCGAAGCAGTCCATAGCTTTTTAGAAAGCTAAATAAAGGCAACAGTAGTATACCGCTGTTCAAAACTCATAAATCCATGGACAAAAAACAAAATCGGGATAACAAACTAAAACCGAGGGAAACGCATTAAATATAAGAGGAGAACAACGACATAACACTAAAATGTAACACATATAGACAAAATCCCACGAGAATAACAAATATAACATATATATATAACATCAAAACCAAATACATGAATTTGGGATAGACAAGTACCGTGACACGTCTTATCGCAATGTGAATTTACACTCAAAAATAAGAGAAAACAAACGACACAACGTTATTATGTAATACACACAGAAACGAACTATAATATAACAATGACCATATTCCTGACTTGGTACAGGGCATTTTTAAAGGAAAAAATGGTGGGTTGAACCTGGTTTTGTGGCATGCCAAACCTCGCACTTTTATGGCCATGTGAAATATAACATCAAAATGACAACACAGGACTACAATATAAATAAATTGGAGAACACAATTGACAAAGAATCACACGAAAACTTGTACATCTTTAATTTACCTTTTTAAAAGAACTGCTAGAATCAGGAACATATATATTAGATATACTGTTCCCAGCTAGAATCAATTAAACAATTGCAATTTTAAACAGTCCCTCACATTATAATTTGATTAATGGCACGCACAATAAATAGTGTTTGTTCGAGTTAATTAAATACCGTTTGCCGCCGGGACTCATGGTATCTTTTTAATGAACCAACACGAATTCGTGTCATTCATAGTTTCTCTTATGATTGCATTGCAATCGGAAATTGCTATTTTCGGATCTCTCGGCATTCCCCATATCGATTTCAAACGTTAAATCTAGAGAGAATAAATCAACACCGAATTTTCTACAACTTTCATTCTGTCCTTATTGAGTCAGAGGATCATTCGCTTTTGGGAAAACTGTGTAAGTCCGAACGCAAAGTTTTATTATTATCTCAATTTATTCATTTTCTTCCGAACTCAAAAAGAACTCAATAACAAAAGTAAGAGAATGATTCAAAATCATGCATTTTAAATTTTAGTCCGAATAAATATCATAATATGACGTCGTAAAAACGGCAATTCTATTGTATTGAGGACTGAGTCTGGCTTCGAAAGTCATACTTGTGTGAGTTCGTAATCTAGTGGTTAAGACCGATGGCTACAGTACTGAAGGTCCCGGTTTCCATCCTGACTGGGGGCACTGGAAATTACAGTTCTTCACTGTCATCAGTGACAGTGATCACAAGGGTGTTTTTAACCCTCCCACACACTTCTCTGGTACCCAAAGTGCAGTTTAAACTAGAATTGGGACTTTGGGGGCCTCTGTTGGTCAACATTATCCCCTACTCTTAAGCTGAAGATCAATCTTCTGACATATCTCTCTGGTTTGTCTGTTTAGGCCAAGTGGCTCAGTGGTTCTCTCCGAGTACCTCAGCTTCCTCCACATAATAACAGACTTCTCAGTGTCCTAGCACTCCCTTTGTGTTGGGTGGGGATTGATTGTCCTTGTAATAAATTGTCGTATATGTGACCTGTAGTAGCTAGCCTGTACCTCATTTCACCGATCAGTGATTGAGGTTAAAGTTAGGTTGTCAAGTCCGTATCTCATATATAGACTTAGTTATAAAAAAGTAAAATCAGATAAATACTGAACTATAAACAATAGCATGAATAGCTCAACTATATTTGGTTAATAGAGTAAAGTGTACACAACTGAATGGCCTTGACCTCAATTTCATGGTTCATTGGACAATGTTTAGTTTTAGTGGTTTGGTCCATTTCTGGGATACAATTTTAATAAGCAATATAATATTGCCACTATATTAGGTGTATGGAATGATCATCTGACCTTAACAACACTTTCATTGTTCATTGGACATTGAATGTTTAGTGTTTGTGTTTGGTCTATTTCCCAGATATTATATGCCATAGATTAATTATATTTGGTGATTGAAAAGATTGATACCAAGACAATCATTTGACAATACACATTGATTATACACAAACAATAGAGATGGAATCTTTGCTAGCCAAGGATTACCATCCAGTCCCCTCCTCTCAACATGGATTGTAATTCTAGGTTATTAAAAATGAGAAAAATAGTAATAACATGTAATGTAGGAGATGGTTAAATTGTCATATATCTCATGTATCTGAAATACTGACATATCATATTAGATGATTTTTTTTTATATTTCCAGAAATATGAATAGTATTGTAAAAAGTGGATACTTGAAGAGGCATAGTAGTAAGTATAAAACAGACAATGCATTTATGTGTGTCCACACCTGTGTAGCAATTTTTAAACAGTTTAATTATTTCTTGTTTTCAAAAACTGAAACGAAAGATGTCGATATAGACAATTTGAACTAACAGCAGTAAACCGATGTTCCAATCTCAAAAACCCATTCTAATCTAGCAAAAAAAAAACAAAAAACAGAGGGAATCAGTTTAAACTTTTTCTTTTTACCTTGATACTTTTTATCCAGTGATTATCAGGAAAAACAAATTTAAATTTGAATAGGATATATAATTTTACTTGCAAGAATTTCAATCGCTGAATTTGATCATAATTTTTTTCTCAGAATTTATATTTAGCTCCTTAATTGATACTGACACTGAGTATTCTGTTTGTTTGGTCATTTATATGCTATCCTGTGTGGAGGTTTCAATGATGCAGATGGTGCTACATGTTGACACTAAATCTTCAATTATTTATTTTGTAGAAGGTTTCCTGTCTGGAGGCTGGAACAATGTATGGGTTGTGTTATACAATGACAGTAGTTTGTGTGTTTATAAACGACAAGGTGATAATGAGATTAAAGCAAAGGCTTACATGAAGGTAAGATTGGGTTTATGTTACTGATTATTGGGCAAAAGCAAAAAGTCTTTCATCACATGGCACCATTCAACATTCATTCTACACATGAGTCTTTACACAAACTCATTCTACACATGGCACCTTACTCTTCAGGAGCACCTGTAGAGATCACCCCTAGTTTTGGTGGGGTTAATGTTGCTTAGTCTAGGTTTCTATGTTGTGTCTTGTCTACTATTAGTAGTCAGTTTGTCTTTTATTTTTTTTAGCCATGGCATAGTCAGTTTATTTTCTATCTATGAGTTGACTGTCGCTCTAGTATCTTTGGCCCCTCTGTTACAAAAGTCATCCTACGGTACACATTAGACCAATTTAAGGTCATATTTGTATGTCCACACTTTTATTTCTAATTTTATGAAGTATGTAAACACTTTGCCTATGGAAACTATACAGAAGGAATGGTTCATACTGCAGTCATATTTGTGTGTCCATACTTTTATTTCTAATTTTAGAAAATATGTAAACACTTTGCATAGGGTGACTATGCAGAAGGAATAGTAGATACTGCAGTCACATTTGTGTGTCCACACTTTTATTTCTAATTTTAGGAAATATGTAAACACTTTGCCTATGGACAATGATGGAGACTTTACAGAAGGGATGGTAGCTACTGCAGTCATATCTGTGTGTCCACACTTTTATTTCTAATTTTAGGAAGTATGTAAACACTTTGTCTATGGAGACTATATATACTGAAGGAATGTTTCACTCTTCAGTCATATTTGTGTGTCCACACTTTATTTCTAATTTTAGGAAGTATGTAAACGCTTTGCTTATGGAGACTATACAGAAGGAATGGTAGATAGACCTGATATACCTGCTGGGTATAGCTTTAAACAAATGTTAGCCATACCAGTCAAACCAAGTCATAAGGCTAAGGTCCTATGGTTTCTATGTAGAGATGAGGCAGAACTAAGGTGAGTAAATGTCAAACCAAGTCATAAGGCTAATGTCCTGTGGTTTCTATGTAGGGATGAGGCACAACTTGGGTAAGTTAATAGACAGATTCTCTAATAGTCTATGGTAATTATAATCCCTGCTTTAAATTATACCACTGCTCTCAAAAAGTGTTGTATTATTCTGTGTTACCTCTGTCTGTCCATTCAGATTGACAGAAACTTTTAAATTAAAAATGACCAGAGTAATAAGATTTTCAAATAAGTCAACATGACCAAAATAGACATTTGACCTCTTATCATGCTTATAGCATGTATAGGAGCAGTTGCTTTTGAATGATTATTTCACCCTTTTTGCATTTTTCAGAAATTATAGAAGAAACAGAGAATCTACTAATAGGTCAAATGACCAAAATTGTTTATTTATCCTGTATAGGAGTTATTGGCCGTAAATAATGATTTTACCCCTTTGCATTTTATTCAGAAATTATATAGTACAAATAGAAAATCTTGTAAGCAGATAAAAATGATAAACAAATAAGATTAACAATATTTGGTGAATTTCTTTAACAGAAACTGTACCAGATAGAAAGTAAATGAAATAAGGCGAAATGTTTGTATAAATTAAATCTACAAATAAGTCAACATGGCCAAAATTGTTCAACAACCCCTTCTATTTCCAGAGGCCTTTTGAAAGATAACCAACAATGTCTTATTTTTTCAGTGAATGGATGAAAGCAATTTGCAGTACTGTAAGTTAATATTAAACGGAATAATTTGCACTATGAATAAGTACAATATAGTAACAAATTACACCCTACATCCATCATGAATTCAAGATGTACTACATTAAATTCAAATTTGATCAAGATTAATGACAGTTTACCTTACCGTTTATACTTGAGGCAGAAATAAAAAATGAACAAAAAATTAAAAAAAACAGCATTAAAAATTGTAATTTAAGGGGGGCACACAATAGATTTTCCTTTTGAAAATTAACCAGAAACGAAGTATGTTTACTTTTGTCGCAGAAAGCTCTACATAGGGATAGTGATCTGTTGGTGGCAGCGTTAGCTAACTTCTTACAAGCTTTTTATTTCAGAAGGTGGAATACCTGGATGCTTCATACTTTATATATAGATGCCTCATTTTAGGAAGTTTTGTCAGTCACGTGTCCAATGTCCTTGACCTCATTTTCATGGTTCAGTGACTTCTTGAAAAAAAAGTTAAGATTTTTTTGTAATGTTCAATTCTCTCTTATTATAAGTAATAGGATAACTGTATTTGGTATGTGAGTACCTTGCAAGATCATCATGCCCGTCAGACAGTTTCACTTGACCCTGACCTCATTTCATGGATCAGTGAACAAGGTTAAGTTTTGGTGGTCAAGTACATATCTCAGATACTATAAGCAATAGGTCTAGTATATTCAGTGTATGGAAGGACTGTAAGGTGTACATGTTCAACTGGCAGGTGTCATCTGACCATGACCTGACTCTCATGGTTCAGTGGTCAAAGTTAAGTTTTTGAGTTTTGCTCTATTTATCTAATTATACTTTATGCAAAAAGTCAACTATATTTGGTGTATGGAAATATTTTATGATCTATATGTCAGTCGCTCAGGTTTTATTTGACCTTGACCTCATTTTCACGGTTTATTGCTCCGTGTTAATGTTTTTGTGTTTTGGTCGATTTTTCTTATACTATAAGCAATAGGTCAACTATATTTGTTGTATGGAAGAATTGTAAGAGGTACATGTCTGCCTGGCATAGTTTATCTGACCTTGACCTCATTTTAATGGTTCAGTGGTCAATTTTTAGTTTTCTTGGTTAATATTAAGTTTATGTGACTGTTGTAATAAAGCTTTATATTTAAGACTATCAACATAATATCAATGATTAGTAAGGAAGGCAAGACATTTCAGCGTGTGCACTCTTGTTTAATCCTAGATGTTACAACAGCACTGTATTCAGTGCTGTAAGCCATATCTAACTCAGGCTTTGACTGTAACAAATATATGGAAATCGCAAGCAGTGCCATATACAATTTACAACTGTAGTAACAACATGTAAAGTGCTGTTAATCTTTTAAGATTAAAAGTAACACAGAGCTGTACTAGAAGATCACAGGATATAAATTACTAGTTGACTTTTATCGTTATTCTTTAACATCTGTAGGCTGCAGTTCCACTTTCTTTTCAATTTAGATACAAATTGTACATTTAATAGTCTAGTTCTTTTTGAGAGCAATTCATCAAATAATTCTTTTAGAGATAAACCTTAAATATTACAACATTTAATACTTCTTTACAGCTCCCACAACCAAGTTCTAATCAACAGGGTCCACCACCCCAACAGCCCATGCACCAACAAGCTCCAGTCCACTCAGCACCTCCACCCTACACACCTGGACCAGCTCCATATCCTGCTCAGGCCCCAGGAGGTCCAGCTCCATATCCTGCTCAGGCCCCAGGAGGTCCAGCTCCTATAGGATTTGCTGGTTTAACAGGTAAGACAACATGAATAGTTTTACCTGTTAGTGGTTTGTCTTCAGCAGCTTCGTTTTTATTAACAGGGGTTAGAGCACAGATTTTGTTTGCTTGATTGGTTATTCTTAGTCTTAATGGCGGTAGCATTATCATTATTTTACAATATCAATTTACAGTCGAAACTTCGTTGTGTCGAAGTCGAAGGGTCCGGACCAAAGTATTCGACTCATCCGAGGTCTAGTGTGTCGTCATAAATTTGGAATGCATGAAATACGGTATGAGATTTGTGTCAACTAGATACTATGAACAGTGTGCCTTTTTTCGATATGACACGTTATGATTGTGTATTTAATCTTCATTTTTGGTCCTTTGTGATTATTAAACACACAAGTACATATACAAATCATGCACAAATAAAATCAATAGTCTACACAAATATTTACAAAGGTAAGTCACTATAAATGATGAAATCACTCGCGGCACGAAATAAGTTCATAACGGTCTCTGATGAGGTCGACTGCTTTCATTAAATTATCATGAATTTATTATAATTGTCCTAATCCTTTTATTTATTGTAATTAATAAATTTTAAGTCTAATGATTCATTTAATCTTGGCTTGGGTCTTTTAAATTCGTTTCGTTTTTATTTCAGGCGAAAAATGTTCAAAACACTAACATTCCGCTTAAACCATCAAAATAAAGGTATTAATCAGCTGTCACCATAAATATGTCAAAATTAAACTGTTATATAAACAAGTATGTTTACTCACCTTTATCTATCTCTTTTGAAAATGATTAGGTGACATAAGAAATACATCCGATTTGAATTTTTATCATTAGGTCTGCATCTATTGAAAATTTTTACTTTCGAACTTCAAGACATCGGGGACAATTAACATTAATTTTACTTCGACGGGACTATAAAATTTACTTGACTTAACCTAGTATTCAAGTCAAACGAGTTCGACTCATCAGAGGTAATTATGCATTGATCAAACAGGAATTTTACCAGGACCCAGAAATTACTTCGACTCATCCCAGTTTTCGATACAACCAAGTTCGACACAACGAGGTTCAACTGTATTTGTATCCTGAAATTTTGAAGTGGGTATACAGACTTACAGACTTTTGTGTTTAGATTTGATACATTTATAATTCTTTGTACCATTTTGCGGATTTTCAATTGAAAAATTATGTTCTCTTCCATTAAATATTAAGCACAAATATATTTTTTCATTACAGGTGGTCCTTCTCCTAGTGGATACCCTGGTTACCCACAGCAACCAATGGCTCAGCCTTATCCTCAGCAGCCTTACTCACAGGGATATCCACAGGGTTATCCCACACAACAGTATGCTCCTCCTCCACAACCTGTATACCACCAGCAAGGGTATGCTCCACCACCACAGGGATACAGTCAGCCTCCTCCAGGTATGTATACAATCAGCCTTATCCTCAGCAGCCTTACTCACATGGTTATCAACAGGCACAGGGTTATCCCACACAACAGTACGCTCCTCCTCCACAACTGGTATACCACCAGCAAGGCTATACATTCAGGACTATAGTCAGCCTCCCCAATTTAAGTAAACCTTCAGCTGCAGATTTGTTAGTCTCCTTAGGTAACAGTTTCACAGGTCAAACTTCTCTGTCTCTGTAATACACTTTTAATCATACAGTGATTTTTTGATAAAATTTTGGCATACAAGCATCCGTGCACTATGGACTCATTCTTGATAGACATTTGTGGTCTTTGAGTAGAAATACTTAACTTTATTGTTGCACAGATATTAAAATACAAGCTGTTTTTATGCCCTATCTGTAACAATAAACATAAGTTTAACCAATGTCTGCCTGTGTCTATATGTCTTTCATTTTCTTGCTATTCAACTTGAAATCATTATAATATAATGTAAATAATGTACTATGCAGAACGTGTTACTGTGAGCAACTCCATACACATTATATAAGTTTCAGACTTATATATGACTACAGAACCCCATCCATAACACTGCCTAAGAAATGCCTGTGCAGTACTACCCAAAAACTTATAATTGGATATTAATTAAACTTGTTCTACTAACTAGTTCCACAGTTACTAAAGATAGAAATAGAAAAGGGTAAGTCCAAATATAACAAAATAGAAATAAATTTAATGAGGTTTATATATTAAAATATTAATACATGCTTGTCAATGTTTTATTTGATTATCAAGTTAGATAACAAATCTGCCTACAATATTTGGGGACAATAAATTATGTTTTTAGGTTAACTTCATTGAAAAGATATCAAAAGATTTGAATATGTATGGGGTTGTGCGTTAAGTTGTTGTTGATGTTTTTCAGAAGGTCACAAGGTCACACCTGATGTTTTGTCCTTGATTATCTATTTTTCATTTCCAGATGATTGGTAAAATTATGTTGCAAGTGTATAACTAGGTAAATAATGTTATCCAATTATAATTGTAGGAGCCTACGGTTACCAGCAGCAACCAGGCTATTACCAACAGCAACAACCAGTTGTAGTCCAACAACATCATAAGAAAGGGGGTCTAGGTAATAAAGGCAAACTAGCTGCAGGTAATTATACTCATCAGTTGTAGTCCAACAACACCATAAGAAAGGGGGTCTAGGTAATATAGGCAAACTAGCTGCAGGTAATTACACTCATTTTTATATTGTTCAATTTCTAAATGTTGATGACATGTTCTACATGAAGGCTTGACAGAGAAAACATTTACCACTCTAATCCAATGCTAGAGTAAGGTTATCATTATGAAGCAGACTTTAAAACCACAGTGCTATCACATGTTAAAAATCCAACAAAGTCTTAGGGTTATTTTTGCTAGAAAGTCTTTTTTTTTTTTAAATTAATTGGTAAATAAATCATCTTTTCTACAAGCTGTGTTGAGGTTATAATTAGTTATTGTGATGCATTCCCCATTATTTTCAGGTGTATTAGGTGGTGCTGCTCTGGGATACGGAGCCAGTCGGATGATGGGTGGAGGGCTTGGTGGATTCGGAGGTCCATTTGGAGGATTCGGTTTAGGTCACCATGGAAGTTGGAGTTCTCTAAGTAGTTTTGGTAGTTGTGGTAGTTTTGGAAGTTTTGGCAGCTTTGATTAATATTGAACAAGATACAGAACTAAATACTGTGTTATAAACTAGCTGTGCTTGATGATCTGCAAAGAAGAAATACATTTATGTAAACCCATGAAATTTGAAGGATTTGTCAAATATAGATCTATATGAATACAAAAAACCTAGTTATAAGTGTATGTTTTGCAACTTATGCATGATATATATACAATATACAACTTGCTTCTCCAGTTATGAAATTTCATTAAAATTATACAAAAATATACAAATATTTTTAATAAGTTGATTTCTTAAAATTTGAAATGGAATTTTGTTAACATTTAGGTGATATTGTATCTGGGTATTTGAAAAATGAAACATGTTGAATTTATACAACCAAATTATATTGTGTGAAAAAGATCTATAAATTGATAGAACATGTGTGAAAGTTACTATAAATATGCATATTTTTATTTAACTATATAAAATAACCAATTCTGTAAATCTTGGGTTGTACATAGACAAATGTTTGATTTATGGCTATGCAAGTTTATTGCAAGTAAACACAAAAAATTGACAAAGCTGAAATCTATTTATTACATTTGACTTTTTTTTGTTTAGAATTATCCTGAAATCTATAGAAGAAAAAACTAAATTTACATATAAATAATCAAAATTAAAACTTTCCAATAAGTAATGAAATTAGCAAAGTAAGTATTTGCATTATTATAATCATTGCTCAGGGCTTGCTGTCAGTTTTGTGGTATTTTATTTTTATTTTTCTACACTTGATATTTACTGCATGTTATCATATCAATCTGTTAAAAAATCGTTGTTAGAATTTGTAACAATTTATTGTTTTTGGGTAACTTAGGTTCTCATCTAGAGGTGTTAGGTTTAGAATGGACAATAAATCATCCACATTTTGAAATTAATCTTATTTCATTGCGGGTAAATTATGATTTTGTGATAGGTTTAAAAGTGTCATTTGATGACCCCCTATGAATTCTTAGGGGGTTAGTAAATTTTATATGGGGTTCATGACGTCACATCTTCTGTTAATGATGGCTTCATCTTTTAATTTTGTTGTGTTTCATTGTTTATGTTTTTTACAAGATGCAGCAGAAATTCCTTTGTGTGATAAATTCATTGTATGGTTTTCTACGCATAGTTATGGAAATTTTTAGGCACACCTTGTAAGGGGAAGCCATTTTGCACTCTCCCTGCACTCTCTTGCCAAAAAAAATCATATTGTGGCTAGCAACTGATATTTAATGTGTAGAAAACCCAATAATCTAATATATTTATTTGCATAATCATTTAAGTCTAGAAACAGTAGAAAGGGAAAGTCCTTTTACATTTATGTAAAGGTTAAATAACCCCTTTTTAGCTCACCTGACCTGAAAGGTCAAGTGAGCTTTTCTCATCACTTGGCGTCCGTCATCCCGCGTCCGGACAACCTGTTCTTGGGTTGCTACCCCTGAATTGGTTATTTTAAGGAAATTTTGCAGTTTTTGGTTATTATCTGGAATACTATTATAGATAGAGATAAACTGTAAACAGCAATAATGTTCAGCAAAGTAAGATTGACAAATAAGTCAACATGATCAAAATTGTTAGAGGACCCCTTAAGGAGTTATTGCCCTTTATAGTCAATATTGAACAATTTTTCGTCATTTTTGTAACTTGTACAAAAATCTTCTTCTCTAAAACTATGGGCCAAATTTAACCAAACTTGGCCACAATCATTACTAGGGTATCTATTTACAAAAAGTGTCTAATGACCCCGCCTACCAAACAAGATGGCCGACATCAGTAAATACAGTAACAGGTGAGCAATACAGGCTCTTGAGAGCCTCTAGTTCTTTATCACTGAGATTTTTAGTTGACCTCTATTTAAGTTTGTGTCTTCTTTTGTTACTTTACATATACAGTTCATTTATTTTATTCAAATAGTTATGTAGTTTTTTATTTCATCAATATTATTTATAACTTTGTTTTCTTAATATATATTTTTATGTTAATTCAAAAGCAATACATGTATAACAATAACAGGTTTTTATACGACATTTTTTGGTCGTATATTGGTATCACGTTGGCGTTGTCGTCCAAAGACATTTGGTTTTCGCACTCTAACTTATTTAAACACAAGGTTTATGACTATAAAAGGAAGGTTGGGATTGGTTTTGGGTGTTTTGGTCCCAACAGTTTAGGAATTAGGGGCCAAAAAGGGCCCAAATAAGCATTTTTCTTGGTTTTCGCACAATAACTTTAGCATAAGTAAACAGAAATCTATGAAATTTTAACATAAGGTCTATGACCACAAAAGAAAGGTAGGGATTGATTTTAGGAGTTTTAGTCCCAACAGTTTAGGAATTAAGGGCAAAAAACAGGTCCCAAATTAGTATTTTTCTTGGTTTTTGCACAATAACTTTAGTATAAGTTAATAGAAATCTATGAAACTTTTACACAAGGTTTATGACCACGAAAGGAAGGTTTGGATTGATTTTGGGAGTTTTGGTCCCAACGAATCAGGGTCCAAAATTAAACTTTGTTTGATTTCATCAAAAAATGAATCATTGGGGTTCTTTGATATGCCAAATCTAACCGTGTATTCAGATTCTTAATTTTTGGTCCTGTTTTCAAATTGGTCTACATTAAGGTCCAAAGGGTCCAAAATTAAACTTAGCTTGATTTTAACAAAATTTGAATTCTTTGGGTTCTTTGATATGCTGAATCTAAACATGTACTTAGATTTTTGATTATGGGCCCAGTTTTCAAGTTGGTCCAAATCGGGGTCCAAAATTATTATATTAAGTATTGTGCAATAGCAAGAAATTTTCAATTGCACAGTATTCCGCAATAGCAAGAAATCTTCAATTGCACAGTATTGTGCAATAGCAAGAAATCTTCAATTGCACAGTATTGCGCAATAGCAAGAAATATTCAATTGCACAGTATTGTCCTGTTTTCAAATTGGTCTACATTCAGGTCCAAAGGGTAAAAATTTAAACTTTGTTTGATTTCAACAAAAATTGAATATATGGGGTTCTTCAATATGCTGAATCTAACCATGTATTTAGATTTTTAAAGGCAGTGCTTTAAGGCCTGACTTTTAAGTCATGAGGTTCATCTTTTCATACGCAATCTATGCAGGGGGTCTTTTTGCCAGAAATAGATCCGGAAATGTTCGAATTTCTCCTCTTTTTTTTATGGTATGATATGGTTTTTGTTTCTTTCATTTACATTGGGGACTAAAGAAACGATCAGTGTGTATTGTTCGTTTTATAGAACTTGTTATTAGTGTGTATTTTGCATTATAAGCAGTCAACCTGACTACAAACTATCATTATGTGTATTCCGTGTGGAAAGAAGTCGGGTCAATTTCGAGTGTTATCTGACATCTAAAGATTCTTTCGGACGTTGTAAAACAATGAAAAGTCGACTGAACATGATTAATATTGCATCTTCTATAAATCAAAGCGGAATTCGGTTTATGAACGAGAAACCGTAAAGCGTTTTCAATTTCGGTATTAGTTATGTATGTTGTCTACGTATTACCCTGGTTCCCGGTACTACGTTCCGGGTATTAGCTATTTGATATATGTGATGTGTAACATTACGATCGGGTACCAGCCAATCTACGTGTGTATGTGTACATGATTTCCCGCCAAAATGACCGACATACAGCTATGGAAAATAGTCCATAAACGTTCCGTATAATGATATGCAAATTCATTATTAATCGTAACTTTTTTTTATCTTTGTATAATAAATATAACAAAATGGATTCCATAAAATTGAAGATAGCATTATTTTACGAGGATTTCTCATATTTTTCTCACTTCCGGGCGCAGTAATACGTATGTTTTGAAGAAGTTCGAAGAATTTGACAAACTGAATTGAGAAGGAAACGGATAGATATACGTCCTTGCTATCAGGTAAATTAAAACAATTTAAATGTACAGAACAAACACATTTACTTCACACAAATAGTACAGGCTTAAGCTTTTTATTGTCTTATACACGACTGTAGTCTAGTATTTAAACGACGGCGGTGACCTACAAGGTACGGGTCATACTGGGTCAAGTCTAAATATGTAAACGAATCCATGACAAGTCGCCCCACTGGCAAGTCGCCCCACTCCTAGTCGCCCCACTTTTTCACCAACTCGCCCCACTTTAAAAAAAAACGCCCCAACCTGGATCACCAACTCGCCCCACTTTTTAAAAAATCGCCCCACTTGTGAAATGTGCCGATAATATTACTCCTGAAAACTCGCCCCACTGAATGGAAAACGATAAAATCTAGATTAACATATTATTAACCAGGATGAATGTAGTAAAGCCAACTCGCCCCACTCATGGAAAAAGATGTTATCCCGTTGTATATAACTTAAATTCCGTAAATATTACTCCTGCCAACTCGCCCCACTTATAGAAAACGATAATATCTAGATTAATATATTATTAACCAGGATGAATGTATATGAATGTATTAATGCCAACTCGCCCCACTTATGGAAAAAGATGTTATTCCGTGAATATTACTCCTGCCAACTCGCCCCACTTGAAAGAAAACGATAATATCTAGATTTATATTATATTATTAACCACGCTTATGGTAAATGAATGAATAGGCATTTTCTTTGATATTTACTTGAAAGAAACATTTGCCTTTCTCTGATTGCTCGTTAGTGTTGAATTATTCTAAATTCAGAGACAAAAGTAATCAATCTGGTAATTGCTACGATAACAAATTGCTGTTAATTGAAATCCGTAAAGTATTATGATATATTGCATTATGATACAATTAACAGGTTTCTTTTCAATTGTTATGCAAATAACTAATCTTAAAAAAATACAGTTATTCTTCAATAATACGAAAATTATTTTTAAGTGGGGCGAGTTTTTATATTTTAATTTTATATCTAAATATTACCGTTTTCCATTAAGTGGGGCGAGTTGGCAGGAGTAATATTAAACATGATTTAACTAATTTCACATGTGGGGCGATTTTTTAAAAAGTGGGTCGAGTTGGTGATCCAGGTTGGGGCGTTTTTTTTTTAAAGTGGGGCGAGTTGGTGAAAAAGTGGGGCGACTAGGTGTGGGGCGACTTGCCAGTGGGGCGACTTGTCCTGCTTCCATGTAAACATATCCACGTGCTATTAGGTAGAAAGCATCGTTATGCAATATCTACAATTTTTCCTCCTTTATACATCGTTTAACAAGATATATTTCTCTTTCAAATACACTTATAAAACACGGGTTGTATGTACGTATCTTTTCTAGTGTTTTCTTGTCCTTATTAAAGTTCATTTGTTGATGTTTAAATATTTTTGAACGACTGAACACAGGAGTGAATGAATGCAACAATTGTATATACTGAAGACTTGGGCTGTACAATGATAGTGTACGTATATCATGCTGATAATTATTCTAGCAGTAATTATATTAATTTAGGATGTAATGACAGGAATTCATGAGCTATGCCTCAGGCTTTCTGAAAAAATATCAATGACAATGTAAGCAGGAACGAAACAATTACACGAATGATGCTCTCTTCTATGTTATAGTTATTTAGGTATGTGTGTTGCACAAGTTTCAAAAAAACTTAAGTTATAAAACTTTTTTTCAGGGCACAAACCCACATTAAAGAGACTTTTGTCTACTGCCATACCCATCCTATTTTCATGCACCATTTGCAAGCAAGAGACTGAATGGTTTGCAAAATTAAAAATCAGGACGGTGTCCAATTAAAACAAAAGAACTAAACTGGATGAATATTGTAGGAGAAATCTAGAGGAAAGTTTTGATTTGTGAAATTGGTTTTCCTGAAAAGTTATTCATCCTAGCCTGCAGGAAGGAACTATAACTGTCCACCACCAACTGACGAGCTAATCTTGAGCTTCACATATGGAATTACTCAAATACCATCAATGTCTATGTTTTCAGCAGATTTCACAAGTTATGACACAGCTGTGCTTTTTTTATACCTGTTAAAGAGTTGTATACTAAATTTTATTTTTTTATCAATAAATATATATTGTGTCATTTAAGAACTTGTATTTTGCCAAAAGATGCATACTATTATGATACTAGTGAATGAAAGTGGTGCAGTTCATTTTGCTTTGGTATATAGAATTGAATTACAATTGTTCATGTTATTGGAATGCTTATAAAAATAAGGAGATGTGGTACAATGTATATGATATTTAGTGAGTTTATCAAGCAAAAATGAATAAGAAATAGGTATAAGCAGTTACAGGTACTACTGTACAATCTCAAACAATGAGAAAAACTCATACCGTAAAGAGAATTTCATATTTACAAGTAAGTTTTGTTTTTGCGTTGAATAATTTTCTTCTATTGTTTTAATTGCAAATATGGGAAGTGGTTAAAATGCTAATGAGACAGCTGTTATGGCCACAGAGCCTTAATTGAAAACTTCTTTTTCATTCATACCGGTAGATTTTGTCTGGAGTTAGAAACATATCTGACAACTTTTCAAAATGCACATGGGGGTTTTATGTGAAAGATGGTTCATATAGTCATACAAAACCTTCAAATGGAAGCAGGACAAGTCGCCCCACTGGTTAATCGCCCCACTTTTTAAAAAACCGCCACAAACTGATTTATCAAATCGCCCCACATGTGAAATTGGTTAAATCATGTTTAATATTACTCCTGCCAACTCGCCCTACTTATAGAAAACGGTAATATTAAGATTAATATATATATAATTAAAAATAAAAACTCGCACCACTTTAATGAAAACTAATCTACACAGAATACAAACAAACCGAAAATTAATTTAATTACTATTATTGATATATACTGAAATTATATATAATTCTAAAAAAAAACTGATTGTTGAAGAATAACTGTAAGTTTTGAAGCTTAGTTATTTGCATAACAATTAAAAAGAAACCTGTTAAATGTATCATAATGCAATATAAGGAATTGAACTTATATTCAATGGGATAACATCTTTTTCCATAAGTGGGGAGAGTTGGCATTACTAAATTCATCCTGGTTAACAATATATTTATCTAGATTTCACCGATTTCCATTAGGTGGGACCAGTTGGCAGGAGTAATATTAACGGGATTTAACACAGTTCACAAGTGGGGCGATTTGGTAATCCAGGTTGGGGCAGTTTTTTTGTCAAGCCTGCGACTTTTTTCGCAGAAAGCTCGACATAGGGATAGTGATCCTACGGCGGTGGCGATGTTAGCTCAGTTCTTAAAAGCTTTATATTTTAGAAGGTGGAAGACCTGGATGCTTCATACTTTGTATATGGTTGCCTCATGTTACAAAGTTTCCGTCAGTCACATGTCCAATGTCCTTGACCTCATTTTCATGGTTCAGTGACTACTTGAAAAAAAAGTTAAATTTTTTTTGTAATGTTAAATTCTCTCTTATTATAAGTAATAGGATAACTATATTTGGTATGTGCATACCTTGCAAAGTCCTCTTGCCCGTCATACAGTTTTCACTTGACCTCTACCTCATTTCATGGATCAGCGAACAAGGTTAAGTTTTGGTGGTCAAGTCCATATCTGAGATACTATTAGCAATAGGTCTAGTATATTCGGTGTATGGAAGCAGTGTAAGGTGTACATGTCCAACTGGGTGTCATCTGACCTTGACCTCATTATCATGGATTAGTTGTTATAGTTAAGTTTTGTGTTTTGGTCTGTTTTTCTTATACTGTTTGCAATAGGTTTTCTATATTTTGTGTATGGAATGGTTGTAAGGTGTACAAGTCTACCTGGCAGGTGTCATATGACCTTGACCTCATTTTCATGGTTCAGTGGTCAAAGTTAAGTTTTTGAGTTTTGGTCTGTTTTTCTAATACTATATGCAATAGGTCAACTATATTTGGTGTATGGAAATATTTCATGATCTACATGTCAGTCGCGCAGGTTTTATTTGACCTTGATCTCATTTTTTACGGTTCATTGCTCAGTGTTAAGCTTTTGTGTTTTGGTCTGTTTTTCTTAAACTATAAGCAATAAGTCAATTTTATTTGTTGTATGGAAGAATTGTTAGCTGTACATGCCAACCTGGCATGGTTTATCTGACCTTGACCTCATTTTCATGGTCCAAAGGTCAATGTTTAGTTTTCTAGGCTTATGTTAAGATTATGTGACATTTGTAATAAAGCTTTATTATTAGGACTATCAACATAATATCAGTGATTAGTAAAGAAGGCGAGACATTTCAGTGTGTACACTCTTGTTTTTAAAGTGGGGCGAGTTAGTGAAAAAGTGGGACGATTTGTCATGGATTCCCTTCAAATATATTCTAATGTGGTTTTTGGCTTCTTCGTGCATTAACAAGCTCATAGCCATTGTTAAATTAATTGTTTTCTTTAAAATAGTCGACAAAATTGCTCTTACAAAATTGCCATTTGGGAGCCTCGAGCTCGATGGGGGAAATACTCTGCAAATACTGACAGTTGGCAGGTATGGTCATCAAAAAAGTTGACATGTTTCTATGTACATTTACCATTATGTTACTTGATGTTCTTGCTATACACACAGTACAGAGACTAGTCAATCTTTGTGAACTATTTTTTATGGGAGTCATAGAATATGCGTATACAATCAATAATTAAAAATAGTCTATTTATATTGAAAAGAAAAAGTTCTTATATGTCTAAAGAAGAGGGACGAAAGACACAAAAGGGACAGTCAAACTCATAAATTTAAAGCGAACTGACAAGACCATGGCTAAAAATGCATTTCATGGGAGGCACAGAAAATATACTGTAAACAGTAGACTATAGATATAGGTGAACTAGGTACAAAAGAACTCTAAATCTTAAATTCTACAAACCACCTCTGTTCTATGGAAGATAATGATATAACTGGACTAGAAATACACACAACCTGTAATTAACTGCCTTTACAGCGCTTTCGCGCTTTGATTAATATTTGGGCCAGGTTATCAAATTGGTCCACATTGTGGTCCAAAGGGTCTTAAATTGAACATTATTTAATTTCATCAAAAATTGAATTCTTGGGGTTCTATGATATGCTGAATCTAACCATGTATTTAGATTTTGGATATTGGACCATAATAGGTAATTGTCCAATTTAAAATTTTTAAGTTTAAGTTCTTAGACCACATTCATTCTGTGTCAGAAACCTATGTTGTGTCAACTATTTAATCCTAATCCAAATTCAGAGCTGTATCAAGCTTGAATGTTGTGTCCATACTTGCCCCAACTGTTCAGGGTTAGATCTCTGCGGTCATATAAAGCTGTGCCCTGCGGAGCATCTGGTTGTATAAAGTTTGATGAGACTGACACTCTACAAAGTGTTGTTACATATGGTTAGTATGTAAACAACTTGTGAATTCATCAAATTTACATCATACATGATAAATTGTATAAGTTCATGGATAATACTGATTAAAATTATGATTTTTAAAATTATGAATTTTGAAGAACATTTAAATATGAACATTTAGTGTTTGTCCAAAATCTGTTAACTCATCATCTTTCTCTTTTGACTTGCATGTTTTTGATAAAATGATTGAAGGTATAAGCCAAGGGACTCTGTCTCTCTTGATTCTTCTCAGAATGACTGGAGGTATAAGCCAAGGGACTCTGTCTCTCTTGATTCTTCTCAGAATGACTGGAGGTATAAGCCAAGGGACTCTGTCTCTCTTGATTCTTCTCAGAATGACTGGAGGTATAAGCCAAGGGACTCTGTCTCTCTTGATTCTTCTCAGAATGACTGAAGGTATAAGTCAGCAACTCTGTTTCTCTAGATTCTTCTCAGAATGATTGGAGGTATAAGTAAGCAACTCTGTTTCTCTAGATTCTTCTCAGAATGATTGGAGGTATAAGTCAGCAACTCTGTTTCTCTAGATTCTTCTCAGAATGATTGGAGGTATAAGTCAGGGACTTTGTCTCTCTAGGTCCTTCTCAAAATGATTGGAGGTATAAGTCAGGGACTTTGTCTCTTGAGGTTGTGTATATTTAGCTTAAAATGTATGAAATGGGCCTTGTGATTTTATATATGCATTACCAAACTGTTGTATATTTTTACCTTATTTATTTGTTCATCAATGTTATTGTTTAATAGCTTCACAATTGCTGCATTATAAAAACTAGTAAAATAAATCCTGCTTTAAATTGTGTTCAAGTTTTATTTAATAACCATATATTTTTTATGGAAGCTCATTATATCAGAGGAAATATATAAATATAAATGTGTAGCAAAGTAACATTTAGTTAGTATATAGTCAGGAGGGGGAGGACAGGGGTAAGGGAGACAGGGAGAAAGGGGTAGGAGAAAGGAGAAAGGGGGTGGGAGAAAGGAGAAAGGGGGTAGGAGAAAGGAGAGGAAGGCTGGGAGAAAGGAGAAAAAGTTGGAGAAAAGAGAAAAAATAAAATATCTCTACTTTAAAAAAAATTTCTAATATTTCAAGAAAAAATATCTCAAAAGGAGATGTTTTATTCTAATGGGAGAAAGGAGAACGGGGGTAGGAGAAAGGAGAAGAGGGGTGGGAGAAGGGAGAAGGGTACCCCCCTGTCCTCCCCCTCAGTCAGGGAAAGAAATTATCCAGTAAAAAGGGGGGGATTTACCACATTATTGTAGCTGATTTAGTTACCTTTGATATAGAATGATCGGAATTAGTAAAAGACTCTAAAATTGAAGTCTTCAGTTGATGTCTTAACCTTTTTGTAACAAAAACAAAATTGTGAACCATCTTGAAATAAACCTTCTGAATAGTTTCTTATTCTATGACTGTGTGTTATGTTCATATTGCATGTACGTTTTGTTAAATAAACATATTATATACCATGACAAATTGTCGTTATGTTTATAGTTTGTCTTTATACGGTACCTATGCCACTCTTCCAACATGCAGCATTGAAAGTTCATAACACTTTGTACGTTGAAAGATCCTGATTAGAAAATACCAATAATAGAAAGCATCATTGTCTGTTAGCAAATCCAAGTTATGTCCCTTTGTAATTAGAAACATTTGTATACAGCTTCAACAGATGTTCATGACACTTTGTATATTATTAGATACAGCTTCATCAGATGTTCATGACACTTTGTATATTATTAGCTCCTTAATAAAATCTGCATATTCAAAGTAATTTTGGTCCATTGACAAATCAAAAACTTTAAATTACATATCTTTGCGCCTAAATTTTTTGTTACATCTCATGAATTCAGACAACCATATCACTAGCATGGCAACAGTGAATCCAGCATTTTGCCTGAGTGCTTGACTCAATAGATATAGGAAGATGTGGTGTGAGTGCCAATGAGACAACTCTCCATACAAATAACAATTTAAAAAGTAAACCATTATAGGTTAAAGTACGGCCTTCAACACGGAGCCTTGGCTCACACCGAACAACAAGCTATAAAGGGCCCCAAAATTACTAGTGTAAAACCATTCAAACGGGAAAACCAACGGTCTAATCTATATAAACAAAACGAGAAACACGTATATATTACATAAACAAACGACAACTACTGTACATCAGATTCCAAGTCTTAATTGACTATGATTGTCTTTTCCTAGCTATGTATATATATATATGGAAGGTAGGTGGTTATCTCAGAGTAGGTGTGCTTGACAAGTCTTAATTGACTAGGATTGACTGTTTTCCTTGGAAAGTTAGGTGAATATCTCAGAGCAGGCTGGCTTCCTCCACCAGTAAAAGGTGACAACCAAGAAATACAGAATAGTGCTGAAAGTGCAGTTAACCAAAATGAATGATCAACCAATAATAAAGGCTGATATATTTAGAGCTGATAAGACAAAATTGTTGAACCTCTTTTTCAAACTTGAAAGAGTTATTGTTCTTAAATGACAATTGTGTTTTGGGAACAGATTGAAGTAAATAGATATAACCTGTACACAGAAAAAATTATCAGCAATACAAGATCAACCAAAAAATTGTTTTAAGTCTAGAATGTGTGTTTGAGAGATGCCATTTATGCAGATGCACATAGATTCAGGTGAGGTACACAGACTCTTATAAACCTCTAGGTTGGACAGTGATATTCCTTCGTTCCTTCATACAGTTTGAATTTCCCCAAACTCATTCCCTATTCAGGTATTTGTAGCGTCTACAAAATTAAAAGGCAATTCCAAACTTTTGCATACATACAACCTTGTCGCTTTGAAGTAAGGATGTAATGTAGATATCTTGTAACATTTTAAGACAAAATTTATTAAATCCATTTCATGACACTAAATCATATGATCCATAAGCAGAATACAGCCAGTAAGAATCGTCAGGAAAGATAATAAATGTATATAAATTGTCTCCATTGTTAAGGTAGCCATGTTCTCTCTGTTTCCATGACAATGGTGAGTCCATGAATCCCTGTACTGTTACTGAGCACCATGGTAGCTTCCATTCTTCCATGCTATCCCTAAAAATGTTGAAAATAAATTTTGAAACAAAAGACATACTAGTATCTTCATAATAAATGGTATTGTAAATTGAAATAAAAATGTTACCCAGTACACGGATGCCCCATCAACACTATCATTTTCTATTTTCAGTGGACCAAGAAAATGGGGTAAAATCTATAATTTGGCATTAAAATTAAAAAGATCATGTCATAAGGAACATGCGTACTAAGTTTCAAGTTGATTGGACTTCAACTTCATCAAAAACTTTAACCTGAAGCAGGACAGACCGATGAACGGACAGATGGACGAACGAATGCACAGACCAGAAAACATAATGCCCATAAATGGGGCATAAAAATATAGGCTGTAATGAAAGGTTTTGAAGTATGAATGTAAACATTCAAAAAGTACAAGCTTTCAGTTACTGCGAGTACTGTTAGAATGGTACTTGGTGTCTTTTGTATTATTTTTTTATTTTCAAGCCAATCTAATGACTCAAGTCACTTTTCCAACCTATTTGTTCTGATTGTGGGCTGTCGCAAGAAGTTTTTGGAAGATAAAAGCAATAGAAATATTTATGTTTTGTAGTGAAAGACTTATGAATTGAAATTTTCCACCATTTTAACAATAACTTACAAATCAGGTCACATTTCAGTAAATCAAACCTATATTATATTTCCTTATCATGCACAAAACAATAATTGATATTAAACAAACATTTGGTAAATACCTGATAGACTTAATGATGGACTGAACAGTTTGACAGGAAAAATATCCACTGTATTGTACATAACTACATGTTGCTGGTGGTCGTGTGGGACCATTAAAACTGTATGTTGATAAATAATCATCTGGATTACAGGATCTATAAATACATTAAATCATATGTTATTTATAAAATTCAGAGGAATTCTGTGTCTTGCCTATGTAAGTGATGTCAGTCTAAAAGTGTAATGTTGACTTAAAAGTGAGTCCATTTATCAGTGAAACATAGAAATATGGACATATTTTCCAAATTGTGCTCTGGATATTGAATTTTGGTCATAACCAAGGACCAATACAAGCTTTTAAATTTCATCAAATTCCACAAAGGTTTGATAAAGTTATTGATGTCTTTACAAACTTTAACCACAGACTGAATCTTAATGTTGATGCTGCTGAAGCTGACACCAAACCTAGGATGGCTATGTCTTGCTTTCTAAAAATAAATTTTGTAGTCTCAACAAAAATGAGTGCTAAAATGTTAATTCTAGATTTTTTATTTCTGAGGATAATTCAAACAGAAAGTTCCTAATGAAATGCAAAACCTAAAGCTCTCACATGGATAACGATTGTCATACTCCTAACTTGATACAGGCATCTATAATACTAAAATTACGAGGTCCAATTTGTCAGCCGTCATCACGTAAAAACGATGAATCAAAGAATTCAACTTTATATATAACTAATATAGTACAATGGTGTTGATTAATCAAAGAGCAGATTGCTCTGACGGATACGATTGCCGTTGTTTCGTTGACACATGTACATGTATACATGTAGCTGGATAATATTATTTTCAAAACTAATTCAACTGCACATGTAAAATAGTTACAAAATAGCCAATCCCGGATAAAAGTGTATGAACAATGCGATTAGGCCTATTGTGTTTTATTTTTGTACTATCAATTCCAAGTTTACTTTCCACAGCAGTCACTGAGACTCAGAGTGAGAGAAGGTATTTCACTTCGTATCTTATCACCTATTTTCCTACGTTAATTCTAGGAGGAACCCCATTCCTAACTCTTTAAATATTTAATTTCCTTTCGGTCAGTGATCATGACTCCTTTCCGTACACATTTATCGGTTTAAATTTCGATCATTTTTAATATAATACACTTTATTGACAGAACGAGCTAATACTCGACGTATTGTTTTAATTCAGAATTCACGGAAGTTACTTCCAGAAGAGAGACAATTGGAAACAATAATATGGAAGACTCAATTTTGCCTGAAGGGGTGTTCTACGATGTGGACTATATTTATTTTCATTTAAATGATGCATATGATTTAAAATTATGCAACAATAATAACCTTCAATAGCAGACATACATAGAAAAGATCCCATGAGTTTAAAATTAATTAATTGAGTGGGGAATCCAGAGCAACCATTCAATCGAAAACCCCTCAAAGTCAAGAAAACTATACGCATGCGCATAATTTCCAAAAAAAATAATGGAGCAAGAACGTATATTAAATGTTTATTAAACGACCTAGATAGTTCTCTATTCCTTTATGGAAGTACAATCTCAAATATCAGTTTCATAAAGGTAAAATATAAGAAAAACTCCACTTCAGTTCTTATATGACAGAAATAGATTTATCGGAATTCAGAGAACTCTCGCATTTTATCAAACTGGGAATTCCCTCTAACGTGTTTCTAAATTTAGAAAAACACTAAATATAAATACTGCGTAATTCTGATTTTCCGTGTTGTTAAAAACACGCATATAAGTCAAGGGAATTATCAAACATGAAGATTATGAAAAGAACATTATAGGAAAGTTGTTAACGTTCAATCCCTTTGTTTGTTTTTACCTTTAAAGCAAGACAATCATAAGAATCTGAGATGTTCTTTAATGTTTAGAATAAAACGATTGACGTGAGGGTAATGCTCTGAGCCACCAGTATAAGTCTACAGATTGCTTGAAAGCAATCGTATCCCAAAAATTACACCACTCTAGGCCCATTTGTTTTCCACGTAATTAATATTGCCAATAATTAAGAAGTTCCGGATCGAGTCCGACACTGATACCAATAGTATATTCACCTGTTACCCATTACCTTATCTGTACGTTACGCATCTGACAGGCGCACCACCAAACAGTGTATTTAGAATTTTGCTGTATCCTGTTGAGTAAAAAATACTCCATTCCAGGCCCTTTTGTTTTCCAAATTATTTATATTACTAATAATTGATAGGTTCCAGGTCGACGGGTTCAAGCAGAAAGATTTTGAAAGCAGAGAAAACTGTTCACCTTATACATGTTATAATCGGCATGACTTTATCAGATGACAATACCATTGGTTCTAAAATAAGGCATACGCATAGTTATATATCAGTCACAGACCCGCGATATCACGGGTGTGTTCTAGTGATGTAGAACATGGTGGGTTGAACCTGATTTTATAGCTAGGCTAGCTTATCTTAGTCATTTGCAGACCTGCCAACTATTGCGATTTTGCAATATCATTCCGTTGTTCATGTCTCAACCTGAATCGTGATATCGGGATCGTTAACCAAGTCAAAGTCCTGAATTACATAAAATCTACTTGTACTACTGTTTCACTTGAATAGATAATACACATTGATGCAAGTATTAACAAAAAAAATTAATTCTGACTTACAAATCAATTCCACATGAAAATCCTCCCAGCCATTCAAAAACATCAGGGTAGCTATAGTCCATATTGTCAAAATCCACTTGACTAGGGTCAATATCTGGGACAAGGACATCATTATATTTCTTCATGTTACATTTGATCTTTACTGGTTTACACTTGCAGCCTTTCATTGTGAAATATTTTTGCAAAGAACTTGGACAGACTTCATTATCTGAAATACATTTATAATACAATAAATAAGATTTAAAAATAGATATTTTGATGGAGGGGAAGATCCACAAATAGAATCTACTATAGTATTTCTTTACATGACAAGGTAATAGACAACTTATATGTGCTTACCTGAGGATTACAGCCGCAAATGAAATGGGATGATCATTTTTTTCCAAGGGGCATGACTAGTTAAAAATATTTCATCTGCACTTATTTTCAAAAGTGTCAAAGACATTGCTGATTAAAACCTATGACATAAGTTTCATAAAAATCTGGAAAGAATTGTACATGAGAGAGCACTAACAAGACTGTACAAACAGAAGCCTGGATTTCTAAGTCCTAACTAATTTATCAATAAGGTGTCACATGCAAAGCATATCAATAAGTTGTAATGGATATTATCACATATTTTGTATTGATATGAACGTTTTTGAATGGCTAATAATAGCCAGAAGTCAATATTGATAACAGCCCTCGAAATCCATATCGAGCCTCCGAGTTTAACTTTCGGCAACTTGCCAATCAAAAACTATTTATAAACAAGTTGTCATCTGAAGCAGCTAGACAATCAGGAGAGGTTTCTCACAGATCAAATGACGATGTATGTTAATTCATACAAAAAATGAAAAATGAGAACACAATAAAAAGAAATTTAGAATCTGCTGTAGAAGAAACAAGAGGCTCTCAAGAGCCTGAATCGCTCACCTTAATTCTTTTGGTTAAATCTCTCATCAATGATTATTTTGGCTTTTCAATTTATTTAAATGTTTTTTGGATCGTCCTATTTTCTTCAAAAGCCAAAAAAAATAATCATTTTCTCCTATGTTCTATTTTAGCCATAGGAGCTATGTTTCTTGACATACAAGGAAATAAAATATAAAATTTATACTAGATACTCTGAAACTCATTTAGCCTAAGTTTGGCCGAAATTGATACAGCAGTTTCAAAGGAGAAGATTTTTTAAAGTAAGTCAACATGATGAACAAATTGTGAAAAAAGTCTTTAAAGGGCAATAACTCCTTAAGGGGTCAATTGACAATTTTGGTCAAATTGACTTAATTGAAGATCTTACTTTGCTGAACATTATTGCTGTTTACAGTTTATTTCTATCTATAATTATATTCAAGATAATAAACAAAAACAGCAAAATTTCCTTAAAATTATCAATTCAGGGGCAGCAACCCAACAACAGGTTGTCTGATTCATCTGAAAATTTCAGGGCAGATAGATCTTGACCTGATAAACAATATTACCCAACGTCAGATTTGCTCTAAATGCTTTGGTTTTTGAGTTATAAGCCAAAAACTGCATTTGACCCCTATGTTCTATTTTTAGCAATGGCGACCATGTTTGTTGATAGATCATAACTTCGGATACAATTTACAAACTAGATACCCTAAGTCACATTCAGTTAAAGTTTGGAAGTATTTGGCCCAGTAGTTTCAGAGGAGAAGATTTTTGTAAAAGATTACTAAGATTTACGAAAAATGGTTAAAAATTGACTATAAAGGGCAATAACTCCTAAAGGGGTCAACTGACCATTTCCGTCATGTTGACTTATTTGTAAATCTTACTTTGCTGAACATTATTGCTGTTTACAGTTTATCTCTATCTATAATAATATTCAAGATAATAACCAAAAACAGCAAAATTTCTTTAAAATTACCAATTCAGGGGCAGTAACCCAACAACAGGTTGTCTGATTCATCTGAAAATTTCAGGGCAGATAGATCTTGACCTGATAAACAATATTATCCCATGTCAGATTTGCTCTAAATGCTTTGGTTTTTGAGTTATAAGCCAAAAACTGCATTTGACCCCTATGTTCTATTTTTAGCAATGGCGACCATGTTTGTTGATAGATCACAACTTCGGATACAATTTACAAACTAGATACCCTAAGGAACATTCAGTTAAAGTTTGGAAGTATTTGGCCCAGTAGTTTCAGAGGAGAAGATTTTTGTAAAAGATTACTAAGATTTACGAAAAATGGTTAAAAATTGACTATAAAGGGCAATAACTCCTAAAGGGGTCAACTGACCATTTCCGTCATGTTGACTTATTTGTAAATCTTACTTTGCTGAACATTATTGCTGTTTACAGTTTATCTGTATCTATAATAATATTCAAGATAATAACCAAAAACAGCAAAATTTCCTTAAAATTACCAATTCAGGGGCAGCAACCCAACAACGGGTTGTCTGATTCATCTGAAAATTTCAGGGCAGATAGATCTTGACCTGATAAACAATATTACCCCATGTCAGATTTGCTCTAAATGCTTTTGTTTTTGAGTTATAAGCCAAAAACGGCTATTGGTACTTTACGGAACGGAACGGAACGGAAAAGAATTTCATTTAAGGTATCCAAAGGGGGCATTTATCAAAATTTCGAAAAATCTTTAAAACAAAACAAACTTTAAAATTTCTGTGTTTTACGGTTTTCCATATACAAATAACACAAATGTATACTAAATCTCATCTTCACAGGTGAAATGTGTAATAATGTATAACATCGGGAAATACTCTGTAGATGAATATGTCGGATTGTCCTGATAAATTATCATGAAATTAACGCATTTGCAAGTCATGCATTATGATATCTAGACTGACCTCACGTCGTCCTTGATTAGAGACAGTGATCAAGTTGAATCTGATTTAAACTTATTAATTTATTTTTCCGTTCCGTTCCGTTCCGCAAAGTACCAATTGCTCTGAGGAATTGGTATTTAACGGAAAAAACGGAAACAGACATCTTTAATGTAATTAAAGCTGTATGATAACAAAAATTGTCTGACACCTCTTTTTGCATGAGTGGTATGTGTTTTAGATAGCATTTTCGACTTGATCAATAATAAAAAAATTTAACACAAAGGCAGGTTACACAAAAAGTCTTTCGCCTTCCATCGGTAATTATATTTTAAAAAAGAGGCCTTCAACAGCCCGTTCCGACGATGATTAGAGACAGTGATCAAGTTGAATCTTTATTAAATCTTTTAATTTATTTTTCCGTTCCGTTCCGTTCCGCAAAGTACCAATTGCTCTGAGGAATTGGTATTTAACGGAAAAAACGGAAACAGACATCTTTAATGTAATAAAAGCAGTATGATAACAAAAAGTGTCTGACACTCTTTTTGCATGAGTGGTATGTGTTTTAGATAGCATTTTCGACTTGATCAATAATACAAAATTTAACACAAAGGCAGGTTACACAAAAAGTCTTTCTCCTTCCATCGGTAATCATATTTTAAAAAAGAGGCCTTCAACAGCCCGTTCCGACGATGATTAGAGACAGTGATCAAGTTGAATCTGATTTAAACTTTTTAATTTATTTTTCCGTTCCGTTCCGTTCCGCAAAGTACCAATTGCTCTGAGGAATTGGTATTTAACGGAAAAAACGGAAACAGACATCTTTAATGTAATTAAAGCAGTATGATAAAAAAAAATGTCTGACACCTCTTTTTGCATGAGTGGTATGTGTTTTAGATAGCATTTTCGACTTGATCAATAATAAAAAAATTAACACAAAGGCAGGTTACACAAAAAGTCTTTCTCCTTCCATCGGTAATTATATTTTAAAAAAGAGGCATTCAACAGCCCGTTCCGACGATGATTAGAGACAGTGATCAAGTTGAATCTGATTTAAACTTTTAAATTTATTTTTCCGTTCCGTTCCGTTCCGCAAAGTACCAATTGCTCTGAGGAATTGGTATTTAACGGAAAAAACGGAAACAGACATCTTTAATGTAATTAAAGCAGTATGATAACAAAAATTGTCTGACACTCTTTTTGCATGAGTGGTATGTGTTTTAGATAGCATTTTCGACTTGATCAATAATAAAAAATTTAACACAGAGGCAGGTTACACAAAAAGTCTTTCTCCTTCCATCGGTAATTATATTTTAAAAAAGAGGCCTTCAACAGCCCGTTCCGACGATGATTAGAGACAGTGATCAAGTTGAATCTGATTTAAACTTTTTAATTTATTTTTCCGTTCCGTTCCGTTCCGCAAAGTACCAATTGCTCTGAGGAATTGGTATTTAACGGAAAAAACGGAAACAGACATCTTTAATGTAATTAAAGCAGTATGATAAAAAAAAATGTCTGACACCTCTTTTTGCATGAGTGGTATGTGTTTTAGATAGCATTTTCGACTTGATCAATAATACAAAATTTAACACAAAGGCAGGTTACACAAAAAGTCTTTCTCCTTCCATCGGTAATCATATTTTAAAAAAGAGGCCTTCAACAGCCCGTTCCGACGATGATTAGAGACAGTGATCAAGTTGAATCTGATTTAAACTTTTAAATTTATTTTTCCGTTCCGTTCCGTTCCGCAAAGTACCAATTGCTGTGAGGAATTGGTATTTAACGGAATCAACGGAAACAGACATCTATAATGTAATAAAAGCAGTATGATAAAAACAAGTCAGACCCTTCTTTTTTGAATGAGTGGTAAGTGTTTTAGATAGCATTTCGACTGGATCAATATTTAAATAAACAGCTACGCCATGAGCGCATGATACGCCCGTCGTCTTGTGAAAAAACATAAATCTTTTTTGAATAACACAGGGTTGTACAGGATGTCATGCTTAGTATTTCCTGACTCATTCCTTATTCCCGCTCAATAGGAAGATTGTACAAGATGTATTTGGAAACCCGACGCAACATTAGCCTGTTAAGTTTTAAGCAATGGAGATACAGCGCAACATGTGAAAAAAAACTCTCTTTTTTACAAAATCTCAATAACTCGAAAATATAAAAATGAATCATCACCAAAAAGTATACAGATCTTTAGATTAATATAACAAAGAAGTGTGTAAAGTTTTAAGCAATAATCATAAATCGTTTTTGAGATATGGTGCGACATGTAAACCCCCCCTTTTTTTTTTTTACAAAATACTCAATAACTCAAAAATGACATTTTGAATCATCACCAAAAAGTATACAGATATATTAAGATTAATATAACTAAGAAGCCTTTGAAGTTTTAAGCCATAATCAAGAATCGTTTTTGAGATACGGTGCGACATGTGAAAAAAAATTTTAAACACACCCCTGTTTTAGTTACAAAGTGCCATAACTCAAAAAGTTGTAATCTTATTTTCACAAAAAAGTATACAGATCATTTGACCATCATAAGAAACAACTATGTTAAGTTTCAAAAAATTTGGATAAGTCGTTCTCAAGTTACGGTGCGACATGTTTACACCAGACAGACGGACGGACGGACGGACACTGGACATTTGTATACCATAATACGTCCCGTCAAAATTGACGGACGTATAAAAAATAACACAAAGACAGGTTAGACAAAAGGTCTTTCTACTTCCATTGGTAATTATAAATTAAAAAAGGGGCCTTCCGAAGATGATAAGAAACAGTGATCCCCATTTCCATTCTCAATTTTATATTAGAAACAAGGTCTCATAAATATTAAAACATATGTTTAAAATATATCTTCATAAAAATATGAGCACTAAACACTGGTTTACACTATAATAAAAAAATGTTTGCAAATTGTTAAAACATTTTCGGATTTATCAAAGCACTATAAAAAATGGTAACTCCTTAAAAGTCATAAAACCACAATAATAACTGCTGTTAATCAAAGTATTTATAAAAACTAAAAGTCTGTTCTGTTACAAAACCTATAGGCAAAGGTCTTACTATAATATCAGCGGGAAATTTCGGTTCTAGAGGTGCATTCCGTATTTAATCTGCAGGGGCGGATGCAGGAATTTTCAAAAGAGGGGGTGCTAACCCAGGTAACCCAGGGCAAAGGGGGGGGTGCAAAACATATGTCCCGATACAAATGCATTGATCGGCAAAAATAAAGGGGGGGTGCACCCCCCCGGAACCCCCACCCCCCCTGGATCCGCCACTGAATCTGGTTTTTTTTCTCCTATCTCCTGATGACAGCTAGTGTGTCCGTAGATATTGTTTAAATTTTCTATATTTTCACTTTTTAATTAGTTTACCTGCACAATGGCGCAGAAGCAATATTTATTTTTTGGCGCAAATGAAAAACTACAACTTTTAAGAATTGGCGCAAAAGCAATGCGTACTTAAATATCAATCAAATTTGACCGTGCCCACAAAACGATTGTTCAAATTACGAATAGTTTCAGCTTAAAATCCATGGCACTCTAAAATGTAGATTTTTTAAATCACATAAATTCCATATCCATATACGTATATTTGGATCTATGCAATATGTTTATCTGGACATCAGCATGCTAGCTGTAATGACTCCCATCTATTCTTTGCGGGCATTAAATAATGGACTTCATTAAAGATAACCGTTTTATTTATTGTCATATAATCCACTCTATTAACACAATGTAGCATGAAAAACAAAGGTATGCTGGTGTTCAATGAATGATTACAAATGATGACAGGTAAGTATAACTCCAAACTGAACGTGAACATCAAACGGTAAAAAGCTGAAAGAACAAATAAAAACTCAATATAAAACCTATCAATCAAAAAGATTTGCCAAAACATACAAAAATACAAAGTTGGCTTATGACACTAATTGTGTTCCATACATTCACATAAAAAATACAAGTATTAACAATATATCAAGTTTGTAACATAACTGTGAGTCAAAACTGGTGTGTTCAGCTTTTAATGTGTTGAAAACTCGACAAGTATCAAACATTATGTATGCAAATTATGACACGAATTGCTTTCCATACTTTAAAAATAACGAAATGAGGGGGGTGCTATGAATCATACAAAAATTACCAAAAAGGGTATTTGAATGTTTATAGAACATTTTTATAGTGTAAATGTTGTATCTGTGTGTTTACAAGTAATAACAAACGGTTGTAAAACAATAAAACAAATAATCTGGTGAAGTGGCATATTTGTCATCATTGTCATTTATCCAACGTTTTATACGTCATCAAAACACAATACATGTTATATATGTTTACAATAAACAGTTCTTCAAATTGTCAATATGCTATAAACGTACACTGTGCCGGAATCTGGCAGATATATCAATAAATGATGCTGAATCATCAACGTGAGCATGTAAATAAGGGGAAATTACAAAAGAGGGGAAAGTAACAAAGAAGATAGTAAATGTAAGTCAACTTTCGGAAACATCATGAAATAATTACGGACGAGTCAGTACACTAGCTTAGTTCCGTCATTTCAATAACATGGATGGCAATATGTTTGATTGATCTAACCATACGTTAACCAGTGTCCTTTGAATACAGTGATCATGCATGATGTGAACATTTTTTTCTATAGACATAGGTAGATTTGATTAATCCAAATAATATAGGTATAAAGCATACCGGTGTCCATGCAATTCATAATGCAATACAACAATATATAGAAATAAATTATGTTTTTTTTATGAAATGTATGTGCTTATGCAACATTATCAAACTGCTGTAATGCATTAGTTATAAACTTTGAAAGAACCGATGACTTTTCATTCGTTTTTAAACTCAAATGTACTTAAATAGCACATTTTAAACCGTAAGAAATTGGTTTATCTCTCGAAAAAACCTGAACTGTTCTCGAAAAAACCCGAACTGCTCTCGAAAAAACTTGAACAGATGGAAATGAATATACCCTTAAAATTGCCTTTTAATTACAATAACTAAAACTTTTGTTATAGCATATGTAAATGTAAGGATATAAAGACATCATGTGTGCATGCTCTTTGAAATTTGCATTGGTATGTGTATAGAAATTGCTTTTTTCTATATTTTGGCATAAAAGCATTATTAGGCCAAATCAAACTTTTTTAACTGCAAAGTATGTATGGTTGGCAACATCCTTTCATCACAAATACTTACTTAACTTGTTTGATCTTGTAAATTTAGTTTAAGCATTTATTTTACGTGTTACAGGAAAACATGTCTGTTTGTTTACATTTTTAGTCATAATCTCTCGAAAAAAAACTGGACGCTCTCGAAAAAAACCCGATCTCAACCGGACACTATACCTACGGTGGTAATACTGATACGTATTATTACATATCAGTAAAAAAAAATCTACAAACAGTATGTTAATAAAGAGTTATGAAGTAAAATGTACATGGGACAAAATCACAAAAAATACATAGAATAATACAAATTATCAATGAACAGGTGTTATATGTCAGTTTGGTATGGTCAAGACGTTTGGTAAAGATAACATCCTTTTAAGAGAGTTATCTCGCCTTAACCAGTTATGGGGTTTTTCGTATTGCGGATTGCATTCCGTATTTGTATGATATGTTAGTTGATTTGTTCTCTTGATTTATGTTACCATTCCATGTAGATGTGTTTTTGAAGAATAGAATTTATTAACTTGAATATTCGTTTATTATCTATGCCAGAAAGGAGCATTAAACAGGGCTTTACTTGACAGTGGATGTAGAGTCTGCAACAAAAAACGAATCATAGTATATTTTTAGCATTCTTTTAAACACATACAGTAGACGACTTTAGTTTTAATACCGATTTTGCCGCAAATACTAATATTCTCTTAGAAATCAAAGACGGTTACTTCGAAGTCGATAATAGGGCTATCTTAACAAGTTATCGTAAGTGTATACTAAGATAGCCGTTAAATTGTTAAGATAACCCACGAGGGGATTGCAGATACTCTCTTATCACCATCGTAATCAGGTTTTCATGATACAGGGGCCCGCGGTAACAAGAAACTTCTCTTAAAGTCTTCGTAAGTCATAGTTTACGATTACACAAAGAATGCATTAAGGGTCCTTTTAAGAGTGTATCAAAAAGCATTCTATTTTCGTTCTTTTCTTTCCCATAACTTCGTTTGATAAAACCCTTAAAACATTCTTAGTCTAAGCGCACTTATTAATTTTCGGACTTATCCGACAACGTTTTCTTTGAAATTCTTTGATTTACATGTTAGTTTGTCCCGAAAAAATCTAGTGAAATGTTTGTATCGTAGGGCTATCATGACTAGCAGTGACACGGACAGTGAATTAAATGTATGCAATTACTTTTGCAAATAATCTTACATGTTTTCAATTTGTTTCTTAATCCGTTATAAATCAAAAGGACTTGAGCGGCCAAGCAATACACGTACAGTTTCATTCCCTGACATTCCTCATGTGTAAAATAAAGGTCATTTCATTCTAAGATAGGTTGATGTGTGGGTAGAACCGCACTTACATTAAAATGTTTTTTTCACAAGACGACGGGCGTATCATGCGCTCATGGCGCAGCTGTTTATTTAAATATTGATCCAGTCGAAATGCTATCTAAAACACTTACCACTCATTCAAAAAAGAAGGGTCTGACTTGTTTTTATCATACTGCTTTTATTACATTATAGATGTCTGTTTCCGTTGATTCCGTTAAATACCAATTCCTCAGAGCAATTGGTACTTTGCGGAACGGAACGGAACGGAAAAATAAATTTAAAAGTTTAAATCAGATTCAACTTGATCACTGTCTCTAATCATCGTCGGAACGGGCTGTTGAATGCCTCTTTTTTAAAATATAATTACCGATGGAAGGAGAAAGACTTTTTGTGTAACCTGCCTTTGTGTTAATTTTTTTATTATTGATCAAGTCGAAAATGCTATCTAAAACACATACCACTCATGCAAAAAGAGTGTCAGACAATTTTTGTTATCATACTGCTTTAATTACATTAAAGATGTCTGTTTCCGTTTTTTTCCGTTAAATACCAATTCCTCACAGCAATTGGTACTTTGCGGAACGGAAAAATAAATTTAAAAGTTTAAATCAGATTCAACTTGATCACTGTCTCTAATCATCGTCGGAACAGGCTGTTGAAGGCCTCTTTTTTAAAATATGATTACCGATGGAAGGAGAAAGACTTTTTGTGTAACCTGCCTTTGTGTTAAATTTTGTATTATTGATCAAGTCGAAAATGCTATCTAAAACACATACCACTCATGCAAAAAGAGGTGTCAGACATTTTTTTTTATCATACTGCTTTAATTACATTAAAGATGTCTGTTTCCGTTTTTTCCGTTAAATACCAATTCCTCAGAGCAATTGGTACTTTGCGGAACGGAACGGAACGGAAAAATAAATTAAAAAGTTTAAATCAGATTCAACTTGATCACTGTCTCTAATCATCGTCGGAACGGGCTGTTGAAGGCCTCTTTTTTAAAATATGATTACCGATGGAAGGAGAAAGACTTTTTGTGTAACCTGCCTTTGTGTTAAATTTTGTATTATTGATCAAGTCGAAAATGCTATCTAAAACACATACCACTCATGCAAAAAGAGGTGTCAGACAATTTTTGTTATCATACTGCTTTAATTACATTAAAGATGTCTGTTTCCGTTTTTTCCGTTAAATACCAATTCCTCAGAGCAATTGGTACTTTGCGGAACGGAACGGAACGGAAAAATAAATTAAAAAGTTTAAATCAGATTCAACTTGATCACTGTCTCTAATCATCGTCGGAATGGGCTGTTGAAGGCCTCTTTTTTAAAATATGATTACCGATGGAAGGAGAAAGACTTTTTGTGTAACCTGCCTTTGTGTTAAATTTTGTATTATTGATCAAGTCGAAAATGCTATCTAAAACACATACCACTCATGCAAAAAGAGGTGTCAGACAATTTTTGTTATCATACTGCTTTAATTACATTAAAGATGTCTGTTTCCGTTTTTTCCGTTAAATACCAATTCCTCAGAGCAATTGGTACTTTGCGGAACGGAACGGAACGGAAAAATAAATTAAAAAGTTTAAATCAGATTCAACTTGATCACTGTCTCTAATCATCGTCGGAACGGGCTGTTGAAGGCCTCTTTTTTAAAATATAATTACCGAAAGAAGGAGAAAGACTTTTTGTGTAACCTGCCTCTGTGTTAAATTTTTTATTATTGATCAAGTCGAAAATGCTATCTAAAACACATACCACTCATGCAAAAAGAGTGTCAGACAATTTTTGTTATCATACTGCTTTAATTACATTAAAGATGTCTGTTTCCGTTTTTTCCGTTAAATACCAATTCCTCAGAGCAATTGGTACTTTGCGGAACGGAACGGAACGGAAAAATAAATTAAAAAGTTTAAATCAGATTCAACTTGATCACTGTCTCTAATCATCGTCGGAACGGGCTGTTGAAGGCCTCTTTTTTAAAATATAATTACCGATGGAAGGAGAAAGACTTTTTGTGTAACCTGCCTTTGTGTTAAATTTTGTATTATTGATCAAGTCGAAAATGCTATCTAAAACACATACCACTCATGCAAAAAGAGGTGTCAGACAATTTTTGTTATCATACTGCTTTAATTACATTAAAGATGTCTGTTTCCGTTTTTTCCGTTAAATACCAATTCCTCAGAGCAATTGGTACTTTGCGGAACGGAACGGAACGGAAAAATAAATTAAAAAGTTTAAATCAGATTCAACTTGATCACTGTCTCTAATCATCGTCGGAACGGGCTGTTGAAGGCCTCTTTTTTAAAATATAATTACCGATGGAAGGAGAAAGACTTTTTGTGTAACCTGCCTCTGTGTTAAATTTTTTATTATTGATCAAGTCGAAAATGCTATCTAAAACACATACCACTCATGCAAAAAGAGTGTCAGACACTTTTTGTTATCATACTGCTTTTATTACATTAAAGATGTCTGTTTCCGTTTTTTCCGTTAAATACCAATTCCTCAGAGCAATTGGTACTTTGCGGAACGGAACGGAACGGAAAAATAAATTAAAAGATTTAATAAAGATTCAACTTGATCACTGTCTCTAATCATCGTCGGAACGGGCTGTTGAAGGCCTCTTTTTTAAAATATAATTACCGATGGAAGGCGAAAGACTTTTTGTGTAACCTGCCTTTGTGTTAAATTTTTTATTATTGATCAAGTCGAAAATGCTATCTAAAACACATACCACTCATGCAAAAAGAGGTGTCAGACAATTTTTGTTATCATACAGCTTTAATTACATTAAAGATGTCTGTTTCCGTTTTTTCCGTTAAATACCAATTCCTCAGAGCAATTGGTACTTTGCGGAACGGAACGGAACGGAAAAATAAATTAATAAGTTTAAATCAGATTCAACTTGATCACTGTCTCTAATCAAGGACGACGTGAGGTCAGTCTAGATATCATAATGCATGACTTGCAAATGCGTTAATTTCATGATAATTTATCAGGACAATCCGACATATTCATCTACAGAGTATTTCCCGATGTTATACATTATTACACATTTCACCTGTGAAGATGAGATTTAGTATACATTTGTGTTATTTGTATATGGAAAACCGTAAAACACAGAAATTTTAAAGTTTGTTTTGTTTTAAAGATTTTTCGAAATTTTGATAAATGCCCCCTTTGGATACCTTAAATGAAATTCTTTTCCGTTCCGTTCCGTTCCGTTCCGTTCCGTAAAGTACCAATAGCCGCCAAAAACTGCATTTGACCCCTATGTTATATTTTTAGCAATGGCGACCATGTTTGTTGATAGATCAAAACTTCGGATACAATTTATAAATTAGATACCCTAAGGAACATTCAGTTAAAGTTTGAAAGTATTTGGCCCAGTAGTTTCAGAGGAGAAGATTCTTTAAATAGTTTACGACGACAGACGACGGACGACAGACGACGGACGACGACGGACGCCAAGTGATGGCATAAGCTCACTTGTCCCTTCGGGACAGGTGAGCTAAAAAATGTAAAAATTAACAGTGTAAATCACAAAAGTTCCCGTAAAATTTTGACGTCATAAAGAATTTAGAAAATATATGATGCCACAATGGAAAAGTGATTGTTGTAGGACATTGAAAGTTGAAGCGGAACATATTTCCAAATCATAGTAGCGATATGGTGTATTCTTCCTCAGCATTAATTGGAAATGTAACACTTTAAGTAGTTTAATATTTAAAATTTTGAGAATTAATATATTAATTGTTAATTGAGATTTGATAAACTTTTCATTGAACTTTGTTTATTGACTGTGATTCGAACTTTGATAACTTACTGTGATACATTTTTTTTTTTTCGTTAAATGTTTTATTTGAATTTTTGTTGAAAATATCAAACATAATTTGATATATGCTATCTTTCTTTCTCTTGCTTGAAAATATGTGATAAATAGATTATTACATGTCATTTCCATATGGTCCGTGGTATCAGCCCATGACCCATATCAAGCCCTCTGGCTTGATATGGGAGTAGAGGGCTTGATATGGGAGTCAGGGGCTGATACCAGGGCCAATATGGAAAATGCCATGTAATAATCTATAAGTATTCAGTTATAATTTCAAATATAATTTTGCTAACCTGAAGGTGTCCATGTTGCTATGAAATTAAACTTGAGACCAAGTCTGTCTTTAAAGCACCATTTTACTCTGTTGTAACCCTTCTTTCCTGGTTTAAAGGATGGACTTGTCAAATCTATATCTACAACTAAAAAAGACAGCATTTCTAAGAAACAATTTCATTGCATCAACATAATCATAAAATAAAAGACTATAAACCAAAATCAGTTTTAGTAATCTTAAATATATAAAGGGTGCTTGGAGAATAATTGTCAATATTACATATTATATATGATGTAGCATTGTCCTGTTTTCATTGGATATTACGATCACATGTTCAAAGATTATTTAATGAATCTGAAGCCTTGTTTCTATTTTAATTTTATTGACGCTATGTTTCTATTTATATGTACATGTATACATATTGACAGTCAGTATGAAAAAATCTTGCTAGATTAGATTAATGATGTCCTGCCATTACACTTAAAACAATCGAGAAAGCTCTGACAGAAGGAAAAGTTTATCAGAAGGAGATTTTATGTTAATTGCAGACGCTAAGAATACAAGAAAGCTAACACAACAAGCTATGAAGTTGTTTAAAGAATATTGATTTTTTTAATACAATGTTAAATTTAGGCAAAATACAATTAAAAAATACACAGAAAGAACACTGAATAAGATTTTCCTAATACATTATTTACATATGTAATATATATAATTTAGAACTTTCAGTCAGTCAATACTTTATATATGGACCTGTTAGATTATATTGACACTCAGATTTCCTTGGTCAATATAATCTGAACATAGATAATCTCCCTTTAACAAATAAAAACTTTTTTGTCCTCATTGCAAATGTTGTAAATTTTCTAATGATATAATATATGTAGTAACTTTACTGTATTTAGATTTCTTTCTTTTAGGAAACTGTGAAGGTTTTCCTTCCAAACCTAGTTGTTGGTATGTGTCTTTACTTAGGTGTAAAATTAGATGACCTGAAAAACAGAATTGATAGTAAAAATAACTCATTGTCTGTAAAACAGGATTATATTCACAGAAATTGTTATTTATGATTATAATTTACTAATTATTTGACTAATAAGGCATACTACTACTTGAATTAATTTCATGTTCATTACATGGTCTAAAGAAACGGGTGTTACTGTATAATTAATAGAACTGTTTTAGTTATGATGTCTGTAAACATATATACATATAAAGGTGTTGGACTGAATATCGAATACCAAAAGCACTAACCGGTTTACCAGACCTTTTTCTATTTTTTCAAAATAGATTTGATTTAAATTTGTATTGAAAGCATCAATAAATTTTGTTTAATTCTAAATGATAGTCGGGTAAATAATTTGACAGATCAATTGTCCAGTATATTGATTGTTATTGTTAACCTTGAAAACGTAAATTAATTAGCATCCAGACAACTTGTCTATCAGCTCGGGGCAAGATCTTTATTAAACATTATCATAAAATTATTGAATTATTGAGGATTCTTTTATTTTTGTGGTTTCAAGAAAAGTTGCAGTTTTGTGGATATTTAATTTCATTGTTTTGATAAAGACTGCATACATTCCTTTACAAAATTTGTAATTCTTTGAACATCTGAATTTATGGTTTCTCTTAACCCTTTCCTCCATAATGACGCTTTTTGACGCCACCCCCTTTCCTTCATAATGACGCCTTTTGACGCCTGTGTAGTACCTCAGTTGAAACGCTTTGACTGCAAAATGTCTGCATCAGACTTAAAAAAATTTGTATCCAATATGCAAAGGACATTCATAAGAATATCTGACTTGAATTTCATTGATGAAATATTCGTTTTCACAATGCATTAATACTTTAAACCTGATGATTTTTTTTTATTGAAAAAATCCTATGCGAATCAAGTATGTGAGAAAAAAAAATCCATTGAGGAAAGGGTTAACCAAGGAAAATTAGTATCCAACAAATATGAATGAATTCATAGTTAGTTATGGTAGATCAGCAGTATTGGATTATAAAAGTAAAACAGGAATGCTCAAAGCCAAGCATAGAAATGGCCAAGGATAAACTTAAAGTTATTGAATTATAAAAAAGATACATTTGTATGGTACTATGAATAGAGCTTTAACACAGTAACTTCACTACGGGTTTACCTGTTATTCTGTCTCAAGATTATCCGCTTAACCTATTAGGTAAACCTATTCTATTTGACACACTTATATACCACCAGCTTTTATATTTACCTGTGGGAAGAACAGCTACGCAGTCATCCGCATCTATAGTTCCTCCATGAGATAACATTCGTAGTTTTCCTGTAAATATAAAACAATGCCATTGGACAGTGGAAAAACTGGTGAATCGGAACAATAGAAAATAACTCTCCTTTAGAAAGATGACAAAATCAAAATTTTGTTTCATTAGTAATCTTACATATTAAATGTTGTTTATCAACTTAATAAAAATAGTTATGTTAAACATGCAAGAGCATTATTTTTTTTTCATTTTCAATATCTATTGGGATAATTGCTTTAGAAGGTGCTTACAATAAAATTTAGAAAATGTAAAGTTTAATTCTACTCCTTTCAGTTGTGTGATAGCAGCAAACACCAGTTTTAAAGTTTTTGGGAGTTTTCTGCTGCTTAAAAGGAAATGTAACAGTATTGCAACTCTTATTCATAACTTAATGTGTTGTAACAGCTAGTACTAATATTACAACTATTATTCATAACTAAATGTGTCAGAGCAACATGAATGGCCCTTCTCATAAAACTAGAGGCACTCACCTTGGTCTATGTGCATATTAAACAAAAGACACAGATGGATTAATGACAAAATTGTGTTTTGGTGATGGTGATGTGTTTGTAGATCTTTCTTTACTCAATATTCTTGCTACTTACAATTATCTTCATCTATAATGCACTTGGCCCATTAGTTACAGAGGAAAATATTTTGTTAAAAATTTACAAAAATTTACAAAATTTATGAAAATTGTTAAAAATTGACTGTAAAGGGCGATAACTCCTTAAGGGGTTGGTTGGCTTGGTCACCGCACATTTTTTAAACTAAATACAACAATGATGATTGTGACGACGGATGACGGACGCCAAGTGATGAGAAAAGCTCACTTGGCCTTTTAGCATCAAGTAATTTTTAGGATCAGAAATTTGAGAATGAAAGTCCATCAATCTGTTTTTTTTCACAGAATTTTTATAGTCAAAAGCATGTAATTTAGGAAAAAATCAGCAGAGCAGAATTAAATACAAACTCAATCTGTAACTCATCATAGAAGACTCACATACTTATTACATCAGCTCAATATGTCAAGAGGCTAAGAAAAAAGTCTGTATAACTGTTAATTTCATGAAATTTTCAAATTCCCAAAACCCATAAATTTCTGCAAAATCAGTGGAATGGAACCAAACATAATCTCCATCTATAACTCATCAAAGTAGACTAAAATACTGATAACAAACTTTGTGGCAGAGCCATGATAAAAGCTATAAGTAATGTTTAGCGTTTTATCATCAGATCAGATGAGTCTTAAAATAAAATTCCAGAACTTTGTTGCATTTGCAACAGTTAAATTTCAGAGGTTATCCTTGACCTCTGAAACTGTAATTAATGGGAGGTAACCCTAAGTATCTCAGGGTACTAATTTTAGATTTATGAGTTTGACTGTCCCTTTGGTATCTTTCGTCCCTCTTTTTTTTTTTACAGATATCATTTTATACAAAGTATCTATCAAATTTATTGATGTGTATTTGTTCCTGTGAGCATCTTTGCAATTGATTGATCAAATTAAATCATTGTTAAGTATCATGTATTCAATTAATTGATGTGATTTGGTCCCAAGAGTATAGAATCAAATTGATTGATCATGTGATTTTGTCTGATGAGTATCTAATCATTTAAATTGATTTCATTTTGGTCTCGTGAATATTGATTCAAATTAATTGCTGTGATTTGGTGTCACCAGCATCGAAATCAAATTAATTGATTTGATTTGGTGTTGCAAGTATCCAATCATATACATTCATGATTTTGGTCTCATGAGCATGGATCCAATTAATTGATATGATTTGGTCTGATGAGTATCCAATCAAATTTATTCATGATTTTGGTCTCATGAGCATTTTCTTATTAATTGATATGATTTAGTATAACATGTATAATGAGTATCCAATCAAATTGATTCATGTTTTTGTTTCATGAGCATTGATCCAATTAATTGATATGATTTGGTCTGATGAGTATCCAATCAAAATGATTCATGTTTTTGGTCTCATGACCATTGATCCAATTAATTGATATGATTTGGTCTGATGAGTATCCAATCAAATTGGTTCATGTTTTTGATTCATGTGTTTGGTATCATGAGCATGGATCCATTTAATTGATATGATTTGGTCTGATGAGTATCCAATCAAATTTATTCATGATTTTGGTCTCATGAGCATTTTTCTTATTAATTGATATGATTTAGTATAACATGTATAATGAGTATCCAATCAAATTGATTCATGTTTTTGGTTTCATGAGCATTGATCCAATTAATTGATATGATTTGGTCTGATGAGTATCCAATCAAATTGATTCATGATTTTGGTCTCATGATCATTGATCCAATTAATTGATATGATTTAGTATAATGAGTATCCAATCAAATTGATTCATGTTTTTGGTCTCATGAGCATGGATCCAATTAATTGATATGATTTGGTCTGATGAGTATTATATCAAGTACATTCATGATTTGGTCTCATGAGCATTGATCTTATAAATTGATATGATTTAGTTAATGAGTATCCAATCAAATTGATTCATGTTTTTGGTTTCATGAGCATTGGATCCAATTAATTGATATGATTTGGTCTGAATGAGTATCAAATCAAATTGATTCATGTTTTTGGTCTCATGAGCATGGATCCAATTAATTGATATGATTTGGTCTGATGAGTATTATATCAAGTACATTCATGATGTTGGTCTCATGAGCATGGATCCAATTAATTGATATGATTTGTATCATGAGTATCAAATCAAATTGATTCATGTTTTTGGTCTCATGAGCATGGATCCAATTAATTGATATGATTTGGTCTGATGAGTATTATATCAAGTACATTCATGATTTTGGTCTCATGAGCATGGATCCAATTAATTGATATGATTTGATCTGATGAGTATCCAATCAAATTTATTCATTATTTTGGTCTCATGAGCATGATCTTATTAATTGATATGATTTAGTTAATGAGTATCCAATCAAATTGATTCATGTTTTTGGTTCATGAGCATGGGTCCAATTAATTGATATGATTTGGTCTGATGAGTATTAATCAAGTACATTCATGATTTTGGTCTCAAGAGCATTGATCTATTAAATTGATATGATTTAGTATATGAGTATCCAATCAAATTGATTCATGTTTTGGTTTCATGAGCATTGATCCAATTAATTGATATGATTTGGTCTGATGAGTATTATATCAAAAAATTCATGATTTTGGTCTCATGAGCATGGATCCAATAAATTGATATGATTTGGTCTGATGAGTATCCAATCAATTGTATGTTTTTGATTCATGATGTTTGGTCTCATGAGCATGGATCCAATTAATTGATATGATTTGGTCTGATGAGTATCCAATCAAATTGATTCATGTTTGGTCTCATGAGCATTGATCCAATTAATTGATATGATTTGGTCTGATGAGTATCAAATCAAATTGATTCATGTTTTTGGTCTCATGAGCATGGATCCAATTAATTGATATGATTTGTCTGATGAGTATCCAATCAAATTGATTCATGTTGTTGGTTTCATGAGCATTGATCCAATTAATTGATATGATTTGGTCTGATAAGTATCCAATCAAATTGATTCATGATTTTGGTCTCCTGAGCATGGATCCAATTAATTGATATGATTTGGTCTGATAAGTATCCAATCAAATTGATTCATGATTTTGGTCTCATGACAATGAATGAGCATGGATCCAATCAATTGATTTGATTTGGTCTGATGAGTATCCAATCAAATTGATTCATGTTTTTGGTCTCATGAGCACTGATCCAATTGAATTGATATGATTTGGTCTGATGAGTATCCAATCAAATTGATTCATGTTTTTGGTCTCGTGAGCATTGATCCAATCAATTGATATGATTTTGGTCTGATGAGTATCCAATCAAACTGATTCATGTTGTTGGTTTCATGAGCATTGATCCAATTAATTGATATGATTTGGTCTGATGAGTATCAAATCAAATTGATTCATGTTGTTGGTTTCATGAGCATTGATCCAATTAATTGATATGATTTGGTCTGATGAGTATCAAATCAAATTGATTCATGTTTTTGGTTTCATGAGCATGGATCCAATTAATTGATATGATTTGGTCTGATGAGTATCAAATCAAATTGATTCATGTTTTTGGTCTCATGAGCATGGATCCAATGGAAGTCTGTAACAAGAGCATATATATCTAATTATAATTTATTTTGTCTCATAATTATCTTTCCCCACTGGATTAATGTGATTTGATCTGATGGCTATCTGTTCAGTTTATTATATTTGTCATAGATTTTTACTAAGCATACTAAGGTTAACATTAATTCTGATTTCTTCATCAGTAAAAACAGGCTGCAATGATATTGACAAGGATACTACAATTAACCATCGAACAAGCAAACAGTTCTGATGACCTGGAGTGACCTTAAATCTCACCTCTTTTAATAAAGGCCTCTATCAAATCCAAGCTAATCACTTCTATCAATAGTAAATCTTGTACCAAGAAGGATTTCTCTCCAACACAAGTGGATTGCAGTATGTCAGGAATCCTTTTACAATTTGGTAGAATACAGCTGATCTAAAAAACAAAATATATGGTGGCAGTTTTACACAAGCACTCAACTCTTTCCCCTTAATCAAAACAGTGATGTAGAAGCAAAATATAGGAAACAGTTGAAAAAGGCTTGAGTTTAAAAATTATAATAACTTTTATTCTTAAATAAGAAACAAACTATCATCTTATATACATGTAGTATCCAATCTGTCTCTAATTTTCACTACATCTTATCAAAGTTGAGAGTCATTCACAAAATTACACTTTAATAAATCACGTTTTTAATCATTTTTTAAACATAAAAAAAAAGAGTTAAAAAGTTTTGGAATTTGATGGTCATTTTTTTTCTTTCCTTTATATATTTTGTGTGTTTGTTTGCCCTGCGTTAATTCGCCCATAGTTCGGTCGCCCCTAGTTGGTTCTCCCTACTTAAAAAAATATATATTTATATATTACATGTATTAAGGGCACTTATTCAGATGTTTATATGGTATATATTCTTGAAATTCATGAAAACACAAGGAAACATTCAAAAGTTAAAGGTTGTTTTAGAGCATCAAAATTGTTCAATGACATAATAATCATGATAATTCTCACTGATTGTTGTAATACTGGTCTTTGATTGATACCGGAGTAACAATAAAATAAAGTTTGTTATGATAAACTAGTCAGCTTGGAATTTCTAAATAAAAACAATCATTCATAACTGATTGTAAATTATGAAAAGGATTTACAAGTTCTTAATATTAGTATACTCTATGACTACTGTAAAACATGTGTAATAGTAGTCTTAGTTAATCTGCACAAATTGACTGAATAAACATGATAAAATCATATTGTTTATAACATCAATATCAATAGAGATAAATACATTGTATTCTAGTAATCTACTTTGCAAATCTAAGGGAAAATTTCTAACTGGTTGTGGCAATACAAATATTCAGCGAATTTTTCAACAAATATTGACATATTATCTGTTTAAATAATAAACATTACATGTATGCAACAAGACATCAAAAAGAAAAAAATGAAGATCAACAAGGCCACCTTGATGGCAACTTTTCAAAATGCCCATGGGTTTTTACATGCAACAGGACTTTTACAATCCTTAACAACATTCAAGGGGGTCTTCAAATGTATCTTAATGTTGCTTTTTTCTTTTTGGCTTGTTCATACTTTTTAAAGCCTATAGCTATTGAAAAATTAACTGGTTTGTTTTAAGGCACTAGCTACGGTTACATGAAAATGTAACAATAATATAAAAATTATTGTTACATTGGAAACTAATTGCCGGAATGCAAGGTTGGGTAAGGAATCGATTATTTATGAATGTAACAATAATATTTGTGTCTACAGTTTCATTGCATTATTGTTACATTCAAGACTGCAATGTATGCTAGATTTATTAAACTTAAACCTTCTGAAGTTTAGATACTTAATTCTTACTAGATGGTATTAGTAATAATTATTCAACGAATAATGTTTAAATAGTATCAATTATTTAGATGTTCTTAAAGACACTACTACAACATGTACAATGGCACTATTTATGAATACATGAACTGTTCAATCATTTGTGTCAATCGAGCATGTACTATCACCAACAAGAACGAAATTACGATCCCAAAATACATTTGCATCTGGACTTTGAAAATGAAAATCACTGTTTCCACCAGTTTCAACCTGTAGGCAAATGTCAACCATGTCAACATTAATTACTTTCACAATTGAAATGTATTTATAAAAAACCTCACATATTTCATACAAAAAAAATATTGCAAGAGTACAAATATATTTTCCAACTGACATGACTGAAGCATGGCAAAAATTGAAAGTTTTTTAACTTAACAAAATGGGATAGTGCAGAATGGAATTATACGGTAAGGAATACAGAGCATGCACGTTACCACATCACTGGTTGGTGTACGGTAAGGAATACAGAGCATGCACATTTCCACATTACTGGTTGGTGTGGGGTAAGGAATAGAGCATGCATGTTGCCACATCACTGGTTGGTGTAGGGTAAGGAATAGAGCATGCATGTTGCCACATTACTGGTTGGTGTAGGGTAAGGAATAGAGCATGCATGTTGCCACATCACTGGTTGGTGTACAGTAAGGAATATAGAGTATACACATTGCCACATCACTGGTTGGTGTACAGTAAGGAATATAGAGTATACACATTGCCACATCACTGGTTGGTGTACGGTAAGGAATACAGAGCATGCACATTGCCACATCACTGGTTGGTGTACGGTAAGCAGGGGTCGAAATTAGCGCTGGTCCGGTGGTCCGGGACCAGTAGAATGTGCGTCGGACCAGTAGATTTTGTCAGCTGGTGGTCCGGCGGACCAGTAGAAATTTATCGATGAAAATCAGATTGCATTGCAATCTCCGTTTGTTTACAAAACAATTTACCTTTGAAATCAATTACACGGTACTGGGGGTATTACAATTGATCAAGTTAATTAATATATTTGGTGAGCGTCCTTCAAAACAATATAAATGTGGAAATTTTTGGAAGGAGTTAAACCGCTGGACAAAAAAATTAAAATCAGTGAAAATCAAAAGGAAGATCGAAATAAAGTATATGAAATTTACAAAAGGAAACACAAATACCAAAAATCATGGGGAAAAGATTGCTCCAGACGACCAAGTCAGGCACCCTGTGGTCGTCGTGAGGATTGCGGTGACGTGGGAGACACTGTTGATATTTTTTCTGTCCTTGATCCTGATTTTGATAAAGAAAATCATTGAGATTATCAAAGCCTTTATCAAGATCAGAATCAAGACTATCCCTTTGTTCCTGTCTAACACATGTAAACGAAAGTATCAAAATAAAATTCAACATCTATCATTTATATTAGTGTTTGCCAAATGAATATCATTTTTGCAGGACCAGTAGATTTGAAGCCGGACCAGTATAGTTTTCAGTCCACTGGTCCGGCTGACCAGTACACAAAAAAGCTTAAATTCGACCCCTGGTAAGGAATACAGAGCATGCATGTTGCCACATCACTTGTTGGTGTTGCATGGCTGCTTAGAGTGATTTCATTAAAAATGCATCGGACTAAAATATGCTCCAAAAACAACTTACTGGATTTGTAGTTCAATGTAAATAAAAAATTTAAAAAATTGTATGCAATATATTGTAAAAATCAGATAATAGTTTTATTTTAATACAAATGTTCATAACGTGACGGTACCCAAATTGCACCTATTTTGACAGTTTTTTCACCTACATTTTTTTATGATAAAGACAAAAATGTCCATTATGTGTTAATTTTGTAGCCGTATCCTTCTTTATTATATTGGTACACCAATTTGATTTTTAATCCATATGGAATCATAGAAAAATTGGTCTTAACTGACCTCCAAACCATCAATGATTCTAAAATGAGGAGTACCCAAATTGCATCTATGCTTAAATTCGCATCGTCAAAAGTCTAATAACAGAGCTTTTGTTTTATTTCTTCAAATATTTTGAACAATTGGATATTGGTCCCTGCTTACTCTTCATTTGAAAAAAAAATGATACTTGTAACATATTGTATTTGTCCATTTTTAAAAGATGACGTTTTGATGACGTCGCATGGCGACGTTTCAGTACATTTTGCTTTTTCAGTAAACACTTCATCTGTTGATAAATACTGTGAATGTTTTGTGCATATCTAAATATTTTTACCTATGTTGAAAGATGTGCATAGTATCAAACCATAAAAATACAAATGGTTTTAGTCTCTAGGATATCTTGTTAGATTTCCGCTGCTATTTTTGCTAAATAGGTGCAATTTGGGTACTCTGTGCAATTTGGGTACCGTTACGTTACATGTATTACTAGTCCCATGAATCCTTCTTAGCAGTGCTTTAATGAAATAATAACACAATTTGTAACCGTAGTCTAGTGCATGTGCCATGGACACTATTTTCTTCCCATTGCCAAAATTTTATTACCATTGACAGAAGGCTAGTGCCTATGCCCAACCCTGCATTCCGGCAATTAGTCTCCAAAGTAACAATAATATTCCCATGTATTGTAACCGTCCTAGCCAATGCCTCGTTTTATATTGTGGAAAACAATGAGGGGGGGTAGGAGGGGTCCTGATCCTGAAATCCCGGGCTTAAAAACACGAAATCCCGAGGTCCCAAATTTAAATTAAGTAAAATCCCGGATCCCGAAATTTGAAAAAAAGAATTCCTGGATCCCGAAATCGAGAGCTTAAAAACACCCGATCCCGGAGTCCCGATAAAGGTCCTATCCCCCCTCAACAATTGCTCTTCAAAAATTTTCATTTGGAAACTTTTTGTTTTGGAAATCCCCTGCAAATAGTGACAGTTGGCAGGCATGAAGATTGGACCCTGGCCATACAGGTATTAGGGCGAAAAGTAGTCCAAATAATTATGACGTCTTGAAAGGCCTAATTATTCGGACTAGACGGACAGATACATGTATGGTGCCAGGGCGATTGTACCAGGATTCAATCTGGTGGATGCCAGGCCTTCAAACTCTTCCAACTACACAGGTTAGTCTGTACTCTGAGGTGTAAAAACAGCATTTTTGTCCATCTTAAATCCCCTCCCCCTTGTATCTGACCAGCTAACATTGAACATGTGCTGGTGTGTTTATTGGTTAGTCAACATACTGCATAATTGAAATGATGATCTTCTATAAACTCCTCATGTTTAGACTTTTCATTTTTAAAGCTGGATTTTTCAAAAACAAGTTTTCCTATGGGTAAACTTTTCTCTATGGGCGCAGCCATTTTCTTCGGAACTGCCTAAAGACCGGAACATTGCTTACAAATAAGTTTTCATATTTTTATCAACAATGTAAAAGTACTAATAGTTTACAGGAAATTAAAAAAAAAATTAAATATTCTAAAATCTAAGAATAAGTTTTATTGTTTTTTTGTTCTTTAGACATATGAAAATATTTTTTGAGCCCAGAATTCGCATGCCTTAATTTATGCCTCCATGAGACTGTCATAGAGCAGACAGCATTATTAGTTAAACCTCTCTGTATTATATATAGTTCAGTGTTAAACAGTAAGTCAATAATCGTTTTTATTATGAGTTTTGCTCTGAAAATCGACTTTGTCATCTTTGTCTCTGAGACAAAGGAAAGTGTAGGGTTGTATTTTTTTGAGTGCCACCAATAAAAGAAACTTGGAACAAACTGGTCAATCAAACTATTAGCAGTCATTTCATTTTAACTCTACAACAAGAATCAGAGAATAAATCCACTTTAAAATATCTGAACTTAAGTGATACAGTACCAGGAAAACCACACAACATCTGGACAAGCTGTGGTAATGAACCGTTTGCAATAATTATGGCACACCTAAAAGCCAAAATAGCAGTGGGAACAATCGTACTGCAAAGTTCAAAAGCAAAACATTCAAAGTCAGAAGTATCACCAATTTGTCAGTTATGTCATATTGAGACTGAGGATATTATTCACTTCTTGATTAAATGCACAGTGCTGAAAACTACTAGATCACCATTCTTGCAGGAGTTAAAAACCTTTGTCCGAACATGCTTGAGAGGAAAGAATGATGAGACATTATTCCATGAATTGTTCTTTAACAACGAGTATTTAGCTAGATTGATCATTGACTGTTCGTTTTTCCACTTTCTCAAAAATACAGAGAAAACTCGGATAGAAACAATCTCAAGAGGCCTATGCTACAAACTATACCAAAAGCGAGCGACTCTATTGGCCGACAATTCGTAATTACCGCAGATTATGGGCAGGAGCTATTGTGAATGACTTAAAAGATGTAACAGTAGTGACAGATATTTCTTTAATCAATGTAAATATCACGATTATAGGGATCTTTCTTAACCTGATGACTTAATGTAAATAGCGTGTGATAAGATTTACATCTGTGTGTGTATATATATATAACTATTCCGTAATATGTGAGTGTCCGTATGATGTTGGGATTTTAAAAGTCTACGCCGTTACACTAGGACGGTGGTTCTCCTACAATAGGAGGGAGCTACAAAAGAAGAAGAAGAAGAAGAAGTCACACAGAGTCACTGGGAGTGTGTAAAGAAATGATTTCAATTTGACCTGTATGAAAATATAAACAAAAATACTATACTTCATTGAAAATCTAAAAGAGAAAGTCCATGAAAACGGACAAAATCAAACGTTAGACTTTGTCAACAGAACAAAAGGAAAACAACTGTCATGACTGTAATCATGGTAATTGTAATATGAGGCAGGCATAATTTTTTTACCTGTAAATGGGGACGAAGAAGTCTGTATGAACATTTTTTTTGTAACTTAAATATTTGTTAAAAAAAAGAAACGGAAATACTGTAACGTTTCCGATTTTGGTTCTGTTGTTATGGATTTTAGTTGTGACGTTATTTAAGTTATGACGTCATATGCAATGTAAACAAAGAAACGCTATCATTAGGTAACGTTTTTTCGTATCAAGGAATTATTAAAAATGAAGTTGATATTGCGTCCATTCCTATTTTATACTAGACTGATAAATATATATTTTACTCAAAATTTCATACAAACGAGACCGGATAAAGGAAGTAACTGTAGATTTCTGCGCAGATGCGGGAATTCAAAACATGATATAAAAAAATTGAACGATTTTGAGTTCATTAGTACAATGAAAATTTCGGGAAAATTTTCCCGATTTTTTTATTATTTTTTTTATTGAATTTTCTACTGTTATTGGGGACTTTCACAGTCTCCATAATATGAGGCAGGCATTACCTGTGAATGGGGACGAAGTCTGTATTTTTTTTTTTTAATTCAAACATGTTGATAAAAGCGGTCTCACTAATTAGCGACAACAAGAATTTTACGCTTGTTGTCGCTAATTAGTTAGACCCGATAAAAGAAATGGAAATACCGTAACGTTTCTGATATTGGTTCTGTTGTTAGGGATTTAGTTGTGACGTTATTTAAGTTATGACGTCATATTCAATGTAAACAAAGAAACGCTGTTATCCAGGTAACGTTTTTTTCATATCAAACAATTATCAAAAATGATTGAATGTTGAAATCCTTCCTATATTTGTTGATATGTTGATTAATATACATTTTATTCAAAGTCTCATGCAACAAGACCGGAAAAGGAAGTAGATCTGAAAAAAAAGTTAAGGATTTTGAGTTCATTAGTAGAATGAAAAATTCAGGGAAATTTTCCTGAATTTTTTTTTTTATTGATTTTTCAACCGTAATTGGGGACTTTGTCCCCATATAAATAGTCCATGGTTACAAAATTTACTAGTATAAATATATTTAGTCCGGGGATTGTAATCTATGTCCCCAGACTAATTTTCCTAGGAAATCATGTCCTAGCTATAAAATCCTATAATAAATTCAGTTACATATATATATAGGAAATCATGTCCATGTCATTAATATTCACATTAATTTACGTAGCCCATGAGTTAATTATCAGTGTTGTTGGGTCACAAGTTGAATATTTTTAGATATTTGAATTCTTTAATTAGTTATTCTTTTTATCATGTTAATTACATTGGCAAATGCCTGAAATGGCTTTTTTTAAAGAAATTAATGTAAAACATGTAAGCAACTACAAATGTATATCTTTTCCCTACGCATTCACAGTTTGTTTTGACCCCCGTTATTGATGTCTTGACAACGCCAATTGTTGTATAACGTCAGAGAGTGAAATAGTTGTTATTTCACATGTGAAATTATCGGTTTTTATTTAAAATGTTTAACTGGGAAATCAATGTAATTCATTGCAACCAATGTAATAAATTCTCTTATAACATTGTATAATGCAGGTTGCTTTTGTTATTTCAATAATATTATTGAGATCAGTCATTTCAACTGCTCAGGCAAATAGAAAGTATATTTGTGTGAAGGTATTCTAAATTTCCACAAATTTCTATGTCCTAACATGCATACTTAAAGGTTTTTAATGGCACTTTTTGTAGTGAACTTCATCAAAACTGTAGTTCAATCCACATACACAAGGTAGAAAATTCAGAATATATGTACCTGCCAAGTTTTGTTAATTTCTAATAAATGTACTTGTTTAAAATGGTTCAATATACATTATTGAATTTAATGTGTAAAGTTAACTATCAACAGAGGGATGATGGCAATATAAATCCCTTCAAGAGTTTTAATTTATTTTTTTCTAAACTGTAATTTTTTTTAAACATTTCTGACAAGCAGTGAATTATTTTAATCAGTCTGTTTGTCAAAGTAACTACAAAATGTATATCCTTGACATATATAGATTGATGAAACTAAAATATTAAAACCAGATTTTAGCTGAATTTTAGCTTATGAGGCTTAATCTCTATCATAATAAACATTATCTTAATATCTAACATTTTGTCTAATGTCAAGGAAGGTCTGAGGAGGTGACAATCTTGATATGAATACAATTTATTAATTAACTGAAATAGATCAAAATATTTGCGATGAGTCTAATCTAGGCCAGGAGTATTGACTCTGATATGTAGGTTTTATCCATTATCATTTTCTGACCTCAGGTATATATTATAAACTTTGTTTATTTACATTTTAGATCTTAAATAGTTTCGTCCTAGATGATGACCCTGGTGATATGGGTAGACACCAGGATATGCATTAGATAAAGTTGTTTTGTTAACATAGTCAGTGTAATATCTAGTATCACTACTGACAAACTGGATTGTTATAAGATGTTAAAAATGACTTGAACAGACTGAGCAACAAGTATGTCTTTAATCCGCTATTTAAAAGTTCCTTTACACAAACGCTGTACAAGTGATGCCTTCTACAGAGCTTTCCACAGTAGTTTTATAAACAATAACGAAGCATCAAAATCACTGAAGACAGTTGTTGATTTGCCAAAGCATGCTCGTGTGGTGATATGTGGTGGGGGTGTAACTGGGTCATCTATAGCTTACCATCTAGCAGAGAGAGGTTGGAATGATGTTGTACTGTTGGAGCAGGGGAAGTAAGTAGCCTACAGTTGGTCGGGGGATAATGTAACATTAATAGGGGTGTAACTGAGACATCTATAGCTAGCTACCAACTAGCAGAGAGAGGGTGAAATTATGTTGTATTGCTAGTTCAGGGGACTTTAATAACCTACAACGGAAGTGAATGCTAAAATATTACTGTTATATTAAAAAAAAACTTTAACTTTGAGGAGGAAATAAGGTTTTGCTTGCAAAACTCATTTTCTATGTATGCTTTTGTTCTGAAAATTCAAAGAAAAAAACTTGAAAAAAAGCAATAATATCAGACCAATTAAGTCTGCAAATCAACTACTTGAATATAACATAACCAAGATAACTGCCAAAATCATGTAAAATGTGATGAACATGGTAAAATTTGTAGAAAAGGTTTTCTTTTTTTAACTCTTGCTTTTGTAGATATACATGTGGAACAACATGGCATTCTGTTGGTTTAATTGGTCAATTGAGAGATGATGTTCCTTCAGCTAGACTAGTCAAGTATAGTGCTGAACTGTACAGGTCATTAGAAAAGGCAGGACATGGCATTGGTTAGTATAACATAGGTCATTGACAAGTCCAAACATAGAATTGGTAATTATTTCATCTTAATAGGTCAGTAGAAAAGGCAGGACATGGCATTGGTTAGTATTATATCTGTACAGGTCATTAGAAAAGGCAAGACATGGCATTGGTCAGTATTATATCTGTACAGGTCATTAGAAAAGGCAGGACATGGCATTTGGTCTGAGTATTATATAGGTCATTGGGAAGTATAAACATATAATTGGTCATTATTATATTTGTACAGATCATTAGAAAAGGCAGGACATGGCATTGGTCAGTATTATATAGGTCATTGGGAAGTCTGAACATCTCATTGGTCATTATTTCATCTGAATAGGTCAGTAGAAAAGTTAGAAGATGACATGTGTCAGTATTATATCTGCATAGGTCATTGAAAATTAGAAACTTTTAACTAAAAGTCAAATCATAAACATAAGTCTAAAAATGTGGTTTGGATGTGGAAATTTCAATAATTATTTTATATCTATAAGTAAATAATTTTATTAAACGCTTACTGATTTTTTTGGCACTGAAGTTATGGTTTGTTTTCAATCAAAGAATTATAGTTTACGTATAAGAATATTTTATTTATAGCGTGAATAAATATGTTAATGATATCAAAGGAGACAATGATGCAATCTAATTGACCACTTTCGAGTTCATCCATCACCAGCAGAAACATGTCAATTATGCATGTCTTTATGATGTCATTTACCAGATAGAGGGGGTCGCCTGTATCCCTGCACTATTTACGTTCATCAACTTAGTGAACTTCATTGTGCAGGATAAACTAGAAATAATGGTTGTTCTGTAGGTACTTAATGGCAATTCCCTAATGACAGCAGTGCTGATTGTCAATTTTGAGAATTCAGTTTGCAGAATAATTCGTACAATATAGAATTATAGTTTTCCAACCACTCGCTCAACATTGGAATGGAAGTGACGACGCCCCTAAACGCACAAATGACGTTCACTAAAACCAGAGTTTTTGATGGAAATGCATCGAACTATTGGTGTAACACCACTAATTCAGGCCCGGCCAGAAAGCACATACCAGAAAGTAGTACATATTTAACACAAAATAGTTCCTACGCATGAGTGTAACTTTCAAAATATGTAGAATATTTAGGTATTGTTGGTATCAAATGAAAGATTAAGGACTGGTGAGCATTTTAGAACACTTTTGGACTTTTATTTTTGAATAATAAAAAGACTGCACTAAATTTTAAAAAGAGGGTACATTTTGTCTGTTTGTCAGATCTGATGTACCTGTTTTGGTGCATCCTAATTTCCGGGAACCAGTTCTTTCTTATATGCCATTAAAGGTATGTTGATTTTTTCAGTACAAGACACCATAAAGTGTTGCTTTGAAATGCAATAATTGCCACTTTATTTGAACTTAAACATGTATGTTAAAACAAAAGAGGTGTGCCTGCTCTAAAATCTCACTGTACATGCAATTTTGAACCAGTTTAGCAAGCTATCTAGCTGAGGGATATATAAATTGCTCTAAATAATTTATATTTTACCACAGAATTATGGTTTATCCCCAAAAAAGCCCTTTTTCTATTAGAAATTAATAAATAAAACAATGATATTGAGAATAAAAAAAGTATATTGGCCATTGGTAATATCCATATGCAGTTTTCTTTGAATACCCCATATGTTACTACCAGTCAAATTTGAGCTTAAAATTAGTAAAATAGTATTTGGACTTATGCTTTATATGTTTTTTATTGCTTGAAATAGATCATAGAATGAAAAAAAGTAATGCTCAAGTCAATATAGCAAGTTTGGTTCTGTTATAGGTGTAACACCACTAATTCGGGCCCGGCCAGAAAGCACATACCAGAAAGTAGTACATATTTAACACAACATAGTTCCTACGCATGAGTGTAACTTTCAAAATATGTAGAATATTTAGGTATTGTTGGTATCAAATGAAAGATTAAGAACTGGTGAGCATTTTAGAACACTTTGGACTTTTAATTTTGAATATTAAAAAAACTGCACCAAATTTTAAAAAGAGGGATCCTCTGATCAATCTGAAGTACCTGATTTTGTACTTCCCAAGTTTCTGGAATCAGAACTCTCTTATTCATATGCAATTAAAGAAAGGTATGTTGATTTTTTTTAGTACAATACTCAATAAGTTGACATGCAATGACTGACACTTTATTTGAGCTTGAGACAAAAGAGTTGTGACTGCTTGAAATCAAAGAATTTAACATAAATAGCAATGGAGGTAATGAATTAGTGGTTTTACTCCTTTAATGATACATGGCATGCAACTAAAATTATCTTCCTTTAATGATACACCCACACACACAACTAAAATTATCTTCCTTTAATGACACACACACACAACTAAAATTATCTCCCTGTATGATACACACAACCAATATTATCTCCCTTTATCTTATCCAAACATACAACTAAAATTATCTCCCTTTATTGATACACACAACCAATATTATCTCCCTTTATCTTATCCAAACATACAACTAAAATTATCTCCCTTTATTGATACACACAACCAATATTATCTCCCTTTATCTTATCCAAACATACAACTAAAATTATCTCCCTTTATTGATACACACAACCAATATTATCTCCCTTTATCTTATCCAAACATACAACTAAAATTATCTCCCTTTATTGATACACACAACCAATATTATCTCCCTTTATCTTATCCAAACATACAACTAAAATTATCTCCCTGTATTGATACACACAACCAATATTATCTCCCTTTACTGAAACACACATCTAAAATATCCCCTTTTAATAAAATGTTTTCAACATTTTTTATGAAATCTTCACTCCTCTTATACATTTTAGGTTGGAAGCAGTGTGGCAGTATTAACATTGCTCAAACTAAAGATAGAGTCAACTTATTACAGAGAAAGCATGCTGTAGCTGTGTAAGTAAAACTGTCAATTAGGGACACTGAGATGGTGTAGGTGTGTCAGTAAACCTGTCAATTAGGGACACTGAGATGCTGTAGGTGTGTAAGTAAACCTGTCAATTAGGGACACTGAGATGCTGTAGGTGTGTAAGTAAACCTGTCAATTAGGGACACTGAGATGCTGTAGGTGTGTAAGTAAACCTGTCAATTAGGGACACTGAGATGGTGTAGGTGTGTAAGTAAAACTGTCAATTAGGGACACTGAGATGGTGTAGGTGTGTAAGTAAACCTGTCAATTAGGGACACTGAGATGGTGTAGGTGTGTCAGTAAAACTGTCAATTAGGGACACTGAGATGCTGTAGGTGTGTCAGTAAACCTGTCAATTAGGGACACTGAGATGCTGTAGGTGTGTAAGTAAACCTGTCAATTAGGGACACTGAGATGCTGTAGGTGTGTAAGTAAACCTGTCAATTAGGGACACTGAGATGCTGTAGGTGTGTAAGTAAACCTGTCAATTAGGGACACAGATGGTGTAGCTGTGTAAGTAAACCTGTCAATTATGGACACTAACATGATTTAGCTGTGTAAGTAAAACTGTCAATTAGGGGCACTGATGTGCTGTAACTTTGTAAGTAAACCTGTCAATTAGGGGCACTGACGTGATGTAGCTGTGTAAGTAAAACTGTCAATTAGGGGCACTGATGTGCTGTAACTTTGTAAGTAAACCTGTCAATTAGGGGCACTGACATGCTGTAACTATGTAAGTAAACATGTAAAAGGTCTATTCAAAAGATAGAAATGTAAAAAAAGAAGAAATTTAAGTAAATGTCCAAAGTTTCAACCCCATTTATCCCTTAAAGTTTGACAGTTTATTTTTTATTACATGTTTGAATTGACTAGGTGAAAAATAACTTGTATGCAAATTTTTGTAAAAAAAATAATGTGGGATCAAAACTTTATCACATCGATGTATGCCCTTAAATAACAGATTACTTAATTTAACTGTTGACAATGGAAATATAAAAAATAAGCCTTTTTTATTAAAAATATGTCATGATTTTGCATGTGTATTCTTCTTTATTATAATTTCTAGAATTTTGGCAAAAAAATCTTATATTTATTCTTATAGCAATCTTTCATCATATTTATATATTTAAGTGCTAATATGAACATTTTCTATTTTAGAGCTACTGGTATTGAAGCCCATTTTATTGGACCAAAAGAAGTACAAAGATTAGCACCTGTTCTTAAAACAGAAGATATTGAGGTATAAAGCATATAGGTTAGAACTTGTTCTTAAAACAGAAGATATTGAGGTATAAAGCATATAGGTTTTGAAAGAGTAATGCTTGAATTGATTTATAGTATGTTAGAGGGAATATCAGGGGATGTAGGTATGTTAGAGGGCGTATCAGGGGATGTAGGTTATAGTATGTTAGAGGGCGTATCAGGGGATGTAGGTATGTTAGAGGGAATATCAGGGGATATAGGTTAAATAGATGTTAATAACAGATGACCTGCCTCTGATAGAAATTGACCTTATGCAAGTGCACATATACATTTACATGAATGAGACTTTAAATGATTTTGAAACATTAAAATAGAAAATGCAAGATGAATGTTGGTCTACTTGTAGGGTTCTAATAACTACAGAATTTTCAAACAGTTATAAACTTACCTAGATATTTTTTCAACTCGTTATACGATAACAGATGTATTGATATGCATTTGCAAAAGGTCAATTTTTATCAAACACAGCTCAGATGCTGCATCAGAAATAAATACATACTGCATAAACACACAAAAAAAATGTGCAACTTGATTTGAAAATTTAATCATGTATGTATTGGAATTATAACTGAGAAACTAGTTTGGAATGCATGATGATTTCAGTTGTCTTAGATTTACAGATTTACCAGTGAGGAGACATGTTTTTAAGAAACATTAGACTTTCTGACCCTCAAAACTCATGTTGGGTATTTCAATCTTTTGGTTGTGTGAGTTTTAATCAAATAAAGTTTCATTATCTATATGTATTACACAAATGATTTATTTGTAGGCAGCCTTATATGTTCCATCAGATGGAGTTGTAGCTCCTTCAGACTTAGCATCAACTTATGTCAGACTGGCTAAAGACAGAGGTAATCTATTATCTACAAAGTTCCTCCTAGCATAGGACAACCTCCCACCATAAAAATTGTTCAACTTATGTCAGACTGGCCAAAGACAGAGGTAATCTATTTTCTACAAAGTTCCTCCTAACACGGGACAACCTACCACCATAAAATTTGTTCAACTTATGTCAGATTGGCCAGAGACAGAGGTAACCTGTCACTGATAAAATTCCTACTAACATAGGACAATCTCCAACCATAAAAATTGTAACAACTAGTGTTAGACTAGATAGAGGTAATCTATTATCTACAAAGTTCCTCCTAACAAAGGACAATCTATCACTATAAAAAATGTACCACTTATGTCAGACTGGCCAAAGACAGAGGTAATCTATTATCTACAAAGTTTCTCCTAACATAGAACAACCTCCCACTACCTCATTTTCATGGTTCATTGGTCAATGTTGAGCAATCAACTATATTTGGTGGGTGGAACAATTGTAAGGTGAACATGTCTGTCTAACAGTGTTTATCTGACCTTAACCTCATGGTCACAAAATTGAGAATTGAAATGGGGAATGGATCAAAGAGAAAACAACCCGACCATAGAAGAGACAACAGCAGAAGGTCACCAATAGGTCTTCCATGTAGCGAGAAACTCCCGCACTTGGAGGCGTCCTTCAGCTGGTCCCTAAACAAATAAATGTACTAGTTCAGTGATAATGGACGTCATACTAAACTCCAAATTATACACAAGAAACTAACATGCATTTTAAAAAAAAAGTTTATGAATATGTGATACTTGTAGGAAAACCTTTGTATTAAAGACTTTCAACATAAAACTAATAGTCAGTTTAACAGCGAGACATTTCAGCATGTGTGCTCTTGTTAAAAGTAAAATTTTGAAAAGATTTTGGAATAAACCCATAATATATTTCACTTTGTGAATTATTTCTAATGTTTTGAAAGACATGTTTTGTTCAATATATAAGATATTTCCTATTTGTTTTAGGAGTGAAAATGTTTGAAGGAGTACAAGTTGAAAAGATTCTAACTCACAATGGTCATGTTCATGCTGTACAGACAAGCCTAGGAACAATTAACTGTGAATACTTTGTTAATTGTGGAGGGCTGGTAGGTATATCTTATAATTGTTTGACTCAACAATGAAAACATAATCAAATTCAAAGCTTAGCTTGGTAAATTATTGCTGTGGATTCATTATTTTTCGTTTAAAACCAATTTTTTGGATTTTTTGGGTAAAGGTCAACCATAAAATTCAACAAATGACAAATTTTCTATATGGCTCGTATGCAGACTTTCGCAAAACCATAAAATCAAATTTCCATGAATATGCAAGTTTTCCTTAATCCAAGAATATAGGTATCAATGAAAATAAATGAATCCACAGTATATGAATGAAAAGCCAATCTAGAAGTATAATATTGTAAAAAATTTCAGAAATTTATGTAATGTTTAAAATAATAAGAAAAATACAACAAAACAAGGTTTGCCAAGTTAAAACTTGCATCCAGGAATTCAGCAATGTCTTACCTTCCAAATGTTATGAAACTTATATATGCAATGCTTATTACCACCAAACACACATCAAGTTTTAAGTAAGGTGACATCACTTTCACTGTTCTTGAGCTACTCTATTACTACTGTTTGTTATTCAACAAATGAGAACACTCTAACCCCTGAGCAATCTATAATGACAACATACAGAAACAAATGTCATTCAGTTTAAAAGAAAACAAAAAGTCAAAAGGTTAGTACATCTTGTATATTATCAAGCCAGGGCATGTGTCCATATTCTTCTTTAATGTGTTTTCTTATTGCCATTGTTTTGTCTCTTTAACAGTGGAGTCGACAGATAGGAAAGAAGTCACAACCCAGAGTACAAGTACCATTACATGCAACAGAACATTTCTACATTGTTACAAAGGAGGTGCCAGGAGTGGACTCTACCTTACCAGGTAAAATATAATATATTCTGACAGGAGTGGACTCTACCTTACCAGGTAAAATATAATATATTCTGCCAGGAGTGGACTCTACCTTACCAGGTAAAATATAATTTATTCTGACAGGAGTGGACTCTACCTTACCAGGTAAAATATAATATATTCTGACAGGAGTGGACTCTACCTTACCAGGTAAAATATAATATATTCTGACAGGAGTGGAATCTACCTTACCAGGTAAAATATAATATATTCTGACACGAGTGGATTCTACCTTACCAGGTAAAATATAACGTATTCTGACAGGAGTGGATTCTACCTTACCAGGTAAAATATAACGTATTCTGACAGGAGTGGACTCTACCTTACCAGGTAAAATATAATATATTCTGACAGGAGTGGACTCTACCTTACCAGGTAAAATATAACGTATTCTGACAGGAGTGGAATCTACCTTACCAGGTAAAATATTATATATTCTGACAGGAGTGGACTCTACCTTACCAGGTAAAATATAATATATTCTGACAGGAGTGGAATCTACCTTACCAGGTAAAATATAATATATTCTGACAGGAGTGGACTCTACCTTACCAGGTAAAATAAAACGTATTCTGACAGGAGTGGACTCTACCTTACCAGGTAAAATATAATATATTCTGACAGGAGTGGACTCTACCTTACCAGGTAAAATATAATATATTCTGACAGGAGTGGACTCTACCTTACCAGGTAAAACTATAATATATTCTGACAGGAGTGGATTCTACTTTACCAGGTAAAATATAATGTTTTCTGACAGGAGTGGATTCTACCTTACAAGGTAAAATACATTTGTAGAACTTATTTTGATTATTTTTGACTCCAATAAATTTATAATTTGAAAGAAGCTTTTAATTCTTAAATCAGGAGTCGATTGAGATTGTTTTCACAGGAAAGTTTGATCCATGATTTTGATTTGTTTCAGAGATTAGAGATTATGATGGACTAATCTACTATTGAGAGTGGAGTGGGGGTGTAATGGCAGGAGAGTTTGATCCATGATTTTGTTTTGTTTCAGTGATTAGAGATTATGATGGACTAATCTACTATCGGGAATGGAGTGGGGGTGTAATGGCAGGAGGTTTTGAACCAGTAGCTAAGCCAGTTTTCCATACAAATATTCCAGACAAATTTGAGTTCCAGTTACTGCCAGAAGATTGGGACCACTTTCGTAAATATATATAAAAATATATTTATTACATTTTAATGATAAATTCTAATCCAATCCATTCTAAAAATAAAAATATTTTGCTTCATCAGCATTTTTTCCCTGTGAGTTTTAAAAAAAAAACAATTGTACAAACATAGCAAGTTTGAGTGTGAAGCCCCTTCGTGTTTTTGTTTTGTCAATTACATCAGCTGATTTCATCCATAACACATTTTAAACACAAGTATGTCATTAACTATAGCTATTATGTGAATGCTTTCAATTTTTTCTGTTTCTAGAAATATTACTTGATGCTATTCTCAATCGTATGCCTGCAGTGGAAACAGCCGAAGTACGTCAGTTTGTCAATGGACCAGAAAGTTTTACTCCTGATGGGAGCTGGATTCTTGGGGAATCTGCCGAGGTATGTATCCATGGAAACAGAAGTCTGTAAGTTTGTCAAGGGACCACAAAGTTTTACTCCTGACGGGAGCTGGATTCTTTGGGAATCTGCTGAGGTATGTATCCATGGAAACAGAAGTCTGTCAGTTTGTCAATGGACCAGAAAATTTTACTCCTGACGGGAGCTGGATTCTTGGGGAATCTGCTGAGGTATGTATCCATGGAAACAGAAGTCTGTCAGTTTGTCAATGGACCAGAAAGTTATACTCCTGACGGGAGCTGGATTCTTGGGGAATCTGCTGAGGTATGTATCCATGGAAACAGGAGTCCGTCAGTTTGTCAATGAACCAGAAAGTTTTACTTCTGACAGGAGCTGGATTCTTGGGGAATCTGCTGAAGAATATATCCATGGAAACAGAAGTCTGTCAGTTTGTCAATGGACCTATAATATAAATGGATGATTTCTATTTATGTTAATCCAGATTGTTCAACTCTTTGTAGCCACATGAATGTTGTATCAGAAACCTGTTCATTAGATTTGATTTGATTTTTGATTTTAGTGCTTTAACGTCATTTTTATACGACCGCAAAAATTGAAAATTTTTTGGTCGTATATTGGTATCACTTTGGCGTCGTCGTCTGAAGACATTTGGTTTTCGCACTATAACTTTAGTATAAGTGAATAGAAATCTATGAAATTTAAACACAAGGTTTATGACCATAACAGGAAGGTTGGGATTGATTTTGGGAGTTTTGGTCCCAACAGTTTAGGAATAAGGGGCCCAAAGGTCCAAAATTAAACTTTGTTTGATTTCATCAAAAATTGAATAATTGGGGTTCTTTCAAATGCCAAATCTAACTGTGTATGTAGATTCTTAATTTTTGGTCCCGTTTTCAAATTGGTCTAGATCTACATTAAGGTCCAAAGGGTCCAAAATTAAACTTATTTTGATTTTAACAAATATTGAATCCTTGGGGTTCTTTGATATGCTGAATCTAAAAATGTACTTAGATTTTTGTTTATTGGCCAAGTTTTCAAGTTGGTCCAAATCAGGGTCCAAAATTAAACTTTGTTTAAATTTAATCAAAAATTGAATAATTGGGGTTCTTTGATATGCCATATCTAACTGTGTATGTAGATTCTTAATTTTTTGTCCCGTTTTCAAATTGGTCTACATTAAAGTCCAAAGTGTCCAAAATTAAACTAAGTTTGATTTTAACAAAAATTGTAATTCTTGGGCTTCTTTGATATGCAGAATCTAAACATGTACTTAGATTTTTGATTATGGGTCCAGTTTTCAAGTTGGTCCAAATCAGGATCCAAAATTATTATATTAAGTATTGTTCAATAGCAAGAAATTTTTAATTGCACAGTATTCAGCAGTAGCAAGAAATCTTCAATTGCACAGTATTGTGCAATAGCAAGAAATTTTCAATTGCACAGTATTGCACAATAGCAAGAAATCTTCAATTGCACAGTATTGTGCAATAGCAAGTATTTTCAATTGCACAGTATTGCACAATAGCAAGAAATATCTAATTGCACAATATTGTGCAATAGCAAGAAATTTTCAATTGGAGTTATCTTTCTTTGTCCAGAATAGTAGTTGAATCAACTTAAATCATTGTTTTATACCATATACAATATATATTCACTTTTACTACCAACTGATAAATTAAAACAATCTTTACCATTCATTGATAACAAGCACTTTTTTTACATTTTAATATTTTATGATGTATTTAAATGAGTAGTTATTGTTGCAAACTCCATTAGAAATTTGAATTGAGATCAGTTTTGGGATAAGGGAAAGTTGGATGTGAAGAAAAAAATTGTGGGTGGGGGGGGGTCAATTTTTCTCATTTTAGATTTCATAAATAAAAAGAAAATTTCTTCAAACATTTTTTTGAGAGCATTAATATTCAACAGCATTGTGAATTGCTCAGAGGCAAGAAAACAATTTTAAGTTCATAAGACCTCATTCATTCTGTGTCAGAAACCTATGCTGTGTCAACTATTTAATCATAATCCAAATTTAGAGCTGAATCCAGCTTGAATGTTGTGTCCATACTTGCCCCAACCTTTCAGGGTTCAAGCTCTGCGGTCATATAAAGCTGCGCCCTGCAGAGCATCTGGTTAATTACTGTTTTTTGGCTATTTAATGGTGGCCAGTTTTTATAGATGGAGAGAGCCAAAGAGACCGGAGAAAACCACCACCATTCAGTAGGAAAACTGACAATCCTAGTCAATTAAGAAAGGAGTCCAGTGCACACGCACGAGCATGGTTCAAACTCACAACATCAGTAATGACTGGCTAGTGATTACAGTAGTAACTACTTACACCACTTGGCCAACGAGCCCCCACCCCCTGTTTATCAGATGCCTGTTTAATATTTGCCTTACCTATGTTGTAGATTTAAAAAATTTCTATCCCTGTAATTCCAGATAGGTAATTCCTTTTAGCCTCATGAATATAATATTTGTCTATCCCTGTAATTTCAGATAGGTAAATACTGTGTGGTCTCATTGATATACTATTTGTCTATCCCTGTAATTCCAGATAGGTAAATACTTTGTGGTCTCATGGATATACTATTTGTCTATCCCTGTAATTCCAGATAGGTAAATACTTTGTGGTCTCATGGATATACTATTTGTTTATCCCTGTAATTCCAGATAGGTAAATTCTTTGTAGTCTCATGGATATAATATTTGTCTATCCCTGTAATTCCAGATAGGTAAATACTTTGTGGTCTCATGGATATACTATTTGTTTATCCCTGTAATTCCAGATAGGTAAATACTTTATAGTCTCATGAATATAATATTTGTCTATCCCTGTAATTTCAGATAGGTAAATACTTTGTGGTCTCATGGATATACTATTTGTCTATCCCTGTAATTCCAGATAGGTAAATACTTTGTAGTCTCATGAATATAATATTTGTCTATCCCTGTAATTTCAGATAGGTAAATACTTTGTGGTCTCATGGATATACTATTTGTCTATCCCTGTAATTCCAGATAGGTAAATACTTTGTGGTCTCATGGATATAATATTTGTCTATCCCTGTAATTCCAGATAGGTAAATACTTTGTGGTCTCATGGATATACTATTTGTCTATCCCTGTAATTCCAGATAGGTAAATACTTTGTGGTCTCATGGATATACTATTTGTTTATCCCTGTAATTCCAGATAGGTAAATTCTTTTTAGCCTCATGGATATAATATTTGTCTATCCCTGTCATTCCAGATAGGTTAATACTGTGTAGCCTCATGGATATAATATTTGTCTATCCCTGTCATTCCAGATAGATAAATACTGTGTAGCCACATGGATATAATATTTGTCTATCCCTGTAATTTCAGATAGGTTAATACTTGTAGCCTCATGGATATAATATTTGTCTATCCCTGTAATTCCAGATAGGTAAATACTTTGTGGTCTCATGGATATAATATTTGTCTATCCCTGTAATTTCAGATAGGTTAATACTTGTAGCCTCATGGATATAATATTTGTCTATCCCTGTCATTCCAGATAGGTAAATACTTTGTGGCCTCATAGATATAATATTTGTCTATCCCTGTTATTCCAGATTGGTAAATACTTTGTGGCAGCAGGGATGTCCTCCACAGGTGTTGTAGCATCTGGTGGTGTAGGCAAACACATTGCAGAGTGGATAATTGATGGAGAGCCAAGCATTAATCTAGAAGCTCATGACATCCTAAGATTTGTATCATTCCATAACAATAGACGGTTCCTCAGGGAGAGAGTTAAAGAATCATTAGGTTTGTACAGAAGGGGAGATTATTCAAGTTTATATCGCACACTTACCAAGTTCAAAATCTATTTGTCTATCTCTATGTGTGGTCATATAAGGGAAAATGTGTTAGGTTCAACAATATTTGTTATGAGTAAATTTTACAGGAGAATATACAAAAATTAGAAGATTTGGATCCATTGGTAACTTAACATTTAATTTTCTTTTCCCAAAATCCAAAATTGTTAGTACATGTAGTACACTTTTGATTGCTGAGGCATTTATAATTTATGGCCAAGAGAATCATTTTGAATTTTATCTGTTGCATTTCACAGGGTCTATAACAAAATGTACTAGTAAATGAGAATTAAATGTGATGCTATTTTACAGGCATGTATAGGATGAAATATCCAGGACAGCAATGGAAGACAGGACGTAACTTCCGTACCTCACCACTCTATACCCGACTGAAGGCTGAGGGAGCCTGCTTTGGTGAAACAAATGCTTATGAGAGACCTATGTATTTCAATGATACAGCTGACAGTAAGTACAGTTGGTGTCATCTAAAAAGTTTAAAGCTATGTAAATGATTAAGGGCTGGGGACTAAGGTTGGTTAATCAATGGTATTCAGGGGTTTGGAAATGCCAGACTCAAATGGCTAGTCCCAAATGTTCTGTACAATAAATGTTAGTAATTTCTGCAATAGTACAACCATTATAGACAATTAATTTCCTGGGAAGTAGATTTTTTAATAGTGCTTATCCTTGGGCTAGTGAAGAAAACTGATGTTTCCACCCCTGGTTATAGTCTAGATTAATGACTGAAAGCTGATAGAGCATGTTTTCTTTAGGAAGTCAGGAAAAGTTTTGTTAATGAAATGTCCTATAGTTTAGTGGGATTTTATATTGTGTGTATATTTGTTTTAAAACAGGAACTGCTGGGCATTCAGTAAGGTCAATAGCCCTTCAAGGAATGTTACTGCTTTTGTATGTAATTAATAGTTTTTTTTCAGAATTAGTTTATGCCTGGAACAGCTTGAAATACAGAAAGACACATAAAGTTAACCTAACTGGCACATGCATTGTCGTTGTTATGTCCCACCCAGGGGCGTTATGTTTTTTAGGTCTGTGTGTGTCAGTCTGTTCATTCATCCTTTTGTCCGTCCGTCTGTCGTACCGTCTGTCCAGCTTTGGGTTAAAATTGTAGGTCAAGTTAGTTTCTGATGAAGTTGAAGTCCAATGCTTTTTCAGTTTGTCTTATGATTTTAAATGTCCCTTTGATGTCTGCAATTCGATTATTTTTCAAGCCATGAATAGACAGAAATGGGTTCATATCATAACGTATGAGGAATTTTTCTAGAAATGTCACTGTTTGTTGAAGCTTGGATGTTTGAATGTTACTCATGGAACCTGCCTGGAATGTAATGGCTTAATATGTTAGTATTTCAGTACTTTGATTATTTTTCAGATAAGGGAAAGTCAAGGATTAGGATAGATTTGGTAAACCGTTATGTCATGCTATGGTTTGTTTTAGTATTTCAGTACTATGATTATTTTTCAGATAAGGAAAGTCAAGGATTAGGACGGATTTGGTAAACCATTATGTCATGCTATGGTTTGTTTTAGTATTTCAGTACTTTGATTATTTTTCAGATAAGGAAAGTCTAGGATTAGGATGGATTTGGTAAACCGTTATGTCATGCTATGGTTGTTTCAGTATTCCAGTACTTTGATTATTTTACAGGTGAAAAACAATGGGGCATACAGAAGGATACATTTAGTAAACCTATCTGACATGACAGTATTTCAGTACTTTGATTATTTTACAGGTGAAGACCAATGGGGCATACAGAAGGGTACATTTGGTAAACCTATCTGGCATGTCAGTATTCCAGTACTTTGATTATTTTACAGGTGAAGAACAATGGGGCATACAGAAGGGTACATTTAGTAAAACTATCTGACATGTCAGTATTCCAGTACTTTGATTATTTTACAGGTGAAGAACAATGGGGCATATAGAGGGGTACATTTGGTAAACCTATCTGACATGTCAGTATTCCAGTACTTTGATTATTTTACAGGTGAAGAACAATGGGGCATACAGAAGGGTACATTTAGTAAAACTATCTGACATGTCAGTATTCCAGTACTTTGATTATTTTTCAGGTGAAGAACAATGGGGCATACAGAAGGGTACATTTAGTAAACCTATCTGACATGTCAGTATTTCAGTACTTTGATTTTACTTTTCAGGTGGAGAACAATAGGGCATACAGAGGGGTACCTTTGGTAAATCTATCTGTCATGTCAGTATTACAGTACTTTGATTATTTTACAGGTGAAGAACAATGGGGCATACAGAAGGGTACATCTGGTAAACCTATCTGGCATGTCAGTATTCCAGTACTTTGATTTCACTTTTCAGGTGAAGAACAATGGGGCATACAGAAAGGTACATTTGGTAAACCTATCTGACATGTCAGTATTCCAGTACTTTGATTATTTTTCAGGAGAAGAACAATGGGGCATACAGAAGGGTACATCTGGTAAACCTATCTGACATGTCAGTATTCCAGTACTTTGATTATTTTTCAGGTGAAGAACAATGGGGCATACAGAAAGGTACATTTGGTAAACCTATCTGACATGTCAGTATTCCAGTACTTTGATTATTTTTCAGGTGAAGAACAATGGGGCATACAGAAAGGTACATTTGGTAAACCTATCTGACATGTCAGTATTCCAGTACTTTGATTATTTTTCAGGTGAAGAACAATGGGGCATACAGAAAGGTACATTTGGTAAACCTATCTGACATGTCAGTATTCCAGTACTTTGATTATTTTTCAGGTGAAGAACAATGGGGCATACAGAAAGGTACATTTGGTAAACCTATCTGACATGTCAGTATTCCAGTACTTTGATTATTTTTCAGGTGAAGAACAATGGGGCATACAGAAGGGTACATTAGGTAAACCTATCTGGCATGTCAGTATTCCAGTACTTTGATTATTTTACAGGTGAAGAACAATGGGGCATACAGAAGGGTACATTAGGTAAACCTATCTGACATGTCAGTATTTCAGTTCTTTGATTATTTTACAGGTGAAGAACAATGGGGCATACAGAAGGGTACATTAGGTAAACCTATCTGACATGTCAGTATTCCAGTACTTTGATTATTTTACAGGTGAAGAACAATGGGGCATACAGAAGGGTACATTAGGTAAACCTATCTGACATGTCAGTATTCCAGTACTTTGATTATTTTACAGGTGAAGAACAATGGGGCATACAGAAGGGTACATCTGGTAAACCTATCTGGCATGTCAGTATTTCAGTACTTTGATTTTTTTTCAGGTGAAGAACAATGGGGCATACAGAAGGGTACATTTGGTAAACCTATCTGGCATGTCAGTATTTCAGTACTTTGATTATTTTACAGGTGAAGAACAATGGGGCATACAGAAGGGTACATTTGGTAAACCAATCTGGCATGAGCATGTGAAGAATGAGTACTGGTCATGTAAAGAAAGGGTCAGCTTGATTGATATGTCATCATTCTCAAAGTTTGAAATAATGGTGAGTTAATTTTTACTGACTTAAACAAACTTTGACTATGTCACCATATCATTTAAATTTTTGGGGAAACGGCTTCAAGACGTCAATCCCCTATGGGGTTGACCAGAGTGACATCCCCTCATATCATTCATTTTGTTTTTATAGTGTGGAAAACCCCAAACAAATCTTACTGAGATTGGTTAGAAGGAGACACATAAATGAATAGATTGACTTAAACACTTTTTTACTTTTTTTTTTTCCCCTCTGTTTCTCGTGAAATTATCGTATCTTGAGCTCTCCTTTACACCTTTCTTTTACAATCCGGAAAAATCAGTATGACGAGATATTCTAAATATATATCCTGCAGTTGTGTCACTTTAAATAGTACCGACTCCTCTGCACCAGGCACGAGGATGACATACCATTTATGTGCAACTTCTTACAATATCTTACCATATCATTAATGTCCCGAAACACATTTTAATATGCACCCACCATGCCATATAGCACCGTCCCTAGGTGCCTCTTGCAGTTCAGCTAGATATATTTAGCCTACTCACAGTATTCTTTTTTGTTACTTTCCAGAGGTGTGCCTGAGACAAAGGTTTTATATATATACTAATATGTGATAACTGTTGTTTCTTATTTGTGTTTGTAACTTGTGTTGTTTATTATATTTGTAAAAGAATATTATATTACAATGATATTATATTATGCTCCTTGTGAGCCCATTTTATGGAAATAAAGCATCTTCTTCTTCTTCTATATCCAACCTACATTATATTATTATATTATAGTGACATCATTGTTGGAATGTCACACTATGCAGAAATGCTGCTCTTGCAAGTACAAACTGATCAGTAGAATTTGGTAAAATCAAGATATCGAGAGCAGGATTGGGGTTATAACTATTGAAAATAAAATTAAAAATAAAGAAGTCACTTTAGGTAACTTAAAATGTTGTCCTCTGTCTTACTGATAGAAAATTGGATGAATGTAAGTAAAATTTGGCCTTGCATCCCAGTGTAAATGATATTGAACAGAAAGAATTGAAGTATGCAAGAAAACATGCAGTAGTTATAAAAGGGGTAGTTCATGACATTTGTATTGTAAACAAAGGGAACTTTAAATTTCCTTAAATAGCTGTAAGTGATTACTGAAAGTTAAAAAAAATCATTGTCAGTAGTACCTTGTCCATTAAATGATTTAGTATTTCTCAAATTGTTTTGTTTCATGGATGTTTTGAAGCTTGAACAGGAAAATCTTGGGGATATGAATAAGATAGAGGTTAAAAGTTTGATATATTATGTTATGCTTAGATCTACACACAACCCTGTTGACCAGTGTTAGACCAGGATTTATATTTAATACAAAATTAATTTAATTGCAGTCTCAGGGATCAGAAGCATTAGATTTATTGCAGTATTTAAGTTCAAACGACATAAATCAACCAATCGGAACAGTTATACATACAGGAATGCAAAATAATCGTGGAGGATACGAAAATGACTGTTCTATTGTACCACTGACAGATAATAGGTATGTATTGTTGTATTTATATATATAAAAATGTGACTTTTGGTTTATTTTTATAACAAATGACATACTCAACAATTTCAAATTGACAGCTTACCTTAGCTACAGACCGTAGACAGTGGAATCTATCCCTTAAAATATATAAAACAAAGACTAATGAAAGTCATCTTTACTTATTGCATTAGTATGTTGAATTATTGACATACAATTACGCAAGCAATTTAAATAAACAGTTGCACCACGAGCGCATGATACGCTCGTCGTCTTGTGTGCACTTATCATAAAACATTTCTGAGATACAGCGGGACATTGAAAACTCACCTTCTTTAACAAAAAACTCAATAACTCTAAGATAAAATTTTGAATCATCACCAAAAAGTATACAGATCTTTAGATAAATATAACTAAAAAGTATGTAAAGCTTTAAGCAATAATCATAAATTGATTTTGAGATACAAGCACGACATGTGAAAAACCCAATTTTTTTTTTACAAAAAACTCTAAAATAAAATGTTGAATAAAATAAAAAAGTATATTAGATCTTAAGATTAATATAACTAAGAAGTATGCAAAGTTTTAAGCAATAATCATAAATCGTATTATGATATTATTACGTAAGTATTTCTGTATTGGCCTTGTTATTGGTCCGAGGCTTGCTGTATTGGCCTGAGGCGAAGCCACAGGCCAATACAGCTGGCCATGGACCAATAACAAGGCCAATACAGAAATACAAGTAATAGTATCTTTATTAATTAACTACAGTGTTACAATATTTTTTTTCAATTCATTTCAAAAGAGATAAATATTTTTACCTTGAAGTGGAACTATCCAAATCTCAGTTTCTTTTTATTAGATGCAATACATAATGATCTGGTGCTGTTTCCAGGTGTCTTCAGCATTTTCTCATCTGATGAATTTTTCTACCCTTTTCAGTCACTATAAAGTGTTACAACTTAAATTTAGACACAACACATAAATAGTAATTGGAAAGGTACTGCCATTGCATGTGTTATGCAGAAACTAATTATAAAATGGATTTGTACCATCGTGAAATTATGAGGTCGTCAAGAAATGTACTTAGTGATAATCTACTCGTTCCCCAAACCTGAAATAATTCTATCGTCTGTTTTCAACATATTTTTTAAATGAATGTGACCGTCTTTAGCTTGAAATGTATGCCATACTGACATTTTCAGCATGTTTAAGATGACTAAATGAAAACTGTGTCTTCAAAACAACTGTTTACTTTCAGTTTGTGTTTATCGTGACTTTCGATGTAAAATCTAGAGACGTTCTGAAATCCTGTAGTTGTGTCAACTCTGCCAATACAGAAAAAAATTTATATTGGCCTAGTTATTCTGTATTGGCCGAGTTTACACCTTATATTGCATAGGCAGTTTTCATCATATTAAGGGCAATAACAGTGTAGTTAATTAATAAACCATAATACGTCCCATCAAAATTTTGATGGGTGTATAAAAATATATAGGAACAGTGTAGAATAAATTTTTTTATCTGTTGTATATATGATTAAAAACAAATAAGGAACATATGAAAAGAAAAAAGGAGGTATGGTATGATTTCCTATGAGACAAATATCCACCAAAGTTTAAATGAAGAAGATGTAAGCAACTTTAGGTAACCTTATTGCCTTCAACAATGAGAAAAACCCATACCATACAGCTGGCTTTAAAAGGCCCCAACAGGAAAAATATGAAACAATTCAATTGAGAAAATTGAGGGCCTAATTTATAACAAAACAGTACTAAAACAAATTTTTAATTCATGATTGCACCTACCTCACAGCAGATCAGAATAAAATGTGATTCATCTCAATTACAGGTTCTTCATGATTGCACCTACCTCACAGCAGACCAGATCATTCTCCTGGTTAAGGAAACATTGTCCACTAGATGGATCTGTGATGATCTCTGACCTAACGTCCGCATTCTCAGGGTTAAATGTGGTTGGTCCACATGCTCAACAGCTGTTGGCAGATGTCACAGATACGTCAATGACTCTCAATGACTTTAAACCCATGACATGTCAGGTATATATTGAACCTCTATAGTATAAATCAGTGTTATTGATGTAAGTTAAACTATCATTTTTGCATAGGCTTGAATCCCATAGGTTCCAGACATACACATCAGTTAATCACGTTAGTCCTTAACTTACTAAAGGTTAATTCTTATTGTTGATAAATAATAAGAGATATGGAGTAAGTCTTGAAAACACCAAAAGCAATCCTGTGAGGTCCACAACAAAAAAAATATCAGTTTTAAAAAAAAGTTCAGAATTGTATATCCAATTACAAAGCATGGGAGATTTTGTGAATTTTTTCTTGGTAAAATTGATACCATTCGAAATGGATTATGTTCATCGATCGGCGAAATGTCGGGAAGTCGAAATTATCTATCAGCTGATCAGAAATTCAAAGGCGTGCATTTACATGTTCTACCTCCTGCAACACTCGAAGAAGTCAAGAAAATTATTCTGAAAGCGCCATCCAAATCCTGTGAACTGGACCCTTTACCAACACACCTTCTCAAAGAGTGCATAGACACTCTAGCGCCTGTCATTACGAACATAGTGAACATGTCGTTGGCTGAATCAATAGTACCTTCAACTTTCAAAGAGGCAGTTGTGCGGCCATCACTTAAGAAAGCGAACCTAGACAAAGAAGTTCTAAAAAATTACCGCCCAGTGTCAAACTTGCCATTTGTATCCAAAGTTGTCGAGAGAGTTGTTGACACGAGATTTGGATCTCATATCATGTTGAACTCTTTACATGACGATATGCAGTCAGCATATCGCACTGGACATTCAACTGAAACAGCACTGATCCGTGTTCATCATGACATTACATGCGCACTCGACAACAACTCTTGTGTAATATTGCTGATGTTGGATCTCTCAGCAGCGTTCGACGTGATCGATCACGACATTCTATTCGATCGTCTACAGTATACTTTTGGTATATCTGGAACAGCCTTGTCGTGGCTTCGTTCATACTTGACTAATAGGCAGCAATGTGTCTCTATTGGATCTGTTCACTCCGACAATATGGTTCTGAAATATGGCGTCCCACAGGGTTCCGTGCTTGGACCGAGACTTTACTCCATGTTTTCGTACCCGGTTAGTGAAATATGTAAGAAGCATGGCATGGCATACCACTGTTATGCGGATGATACGCAAATTTACCAAGTCATCAAGCCATTAGATAACTGGGATGACATTACCGAGCGCCTAGAAGCTTGTTTGGAAGATATCAAAACTTGGATGTGTACAAATATGTTGAAGTTAAATCAGGACAAGACCGAATTGATTGTTTTTGCTCCAAAACACAAAGTCAAAAGTCTTAGTAAGTTACAACTGAATTTTGACGGAACTATACTTAGTGAATCTACCTGTGTTCGAAATCTTGGAGTTTTTCTCGATCAAACCCTCAGCATGCAGCAACAGACAAATGCAATAACCAAATCCTGTTTCCATCAGATTCGTAACATAGGACGGATTCGATCATATATAACGGAGGACGCTTGCAAAACTCTTGTATGCTCTCTTGTTACGTCGCGACTTGATTACGGTAATGCTTTGATGTATGGTGTGAATGCCTCAAGTCTATCCAAACTTCAACGTGTTCAGAACACAGCTGCCAGACTAGTGACCCGCAAAAAGAAGTTTGAACATATAACTCCAACACTTATGACTCTGCATTGGCTACCATTCAAATTCCGATGCCAGTACAAACTGTTGCTTTACGCATTCAAAGCCTTGCATGGACTTGCACCTGCGTATCTTAGTGAACTAATACATTTTTACAAACCAGCACGATCGTTGCGATCTGAAAATGCTTCTTTAATTGAGATGCCAAAAAATGCACGGACCAAAATGTATGGTGAACGGAGGTTCGATGTGGCGGCCGGAACTCTGTGGAATAGCCTTCCAACAAATCTTCGAAATGAACAATCGCTAGAACTGTTTAAGAAAGAACTGAAGACGCATCTATTCAAAGTTGCATTTGTGGATCGCTCATAAGTTAAGACCTGGAACTGTGATTGGTTGTATTTGACTGATGTTGATTTTTAATATTTTGTACATTTTATTCTGATTTTATGACTTTCTGTATATTTCGATATAACGTTTGTATTTTTAATTTATTTTTTTACAAGTCGGAATATTTTAGTGACTTATTTTAAATACAAAATTTAGCAAGTTTTAGAAATATTTAATATTAAAATTTTTACTTATTCATTAATAATTCTTTTAAGTAATTTTTTTACCAAGTATATATAAATTGCTGTAGTCTTAACTTTTTATAGTTGATTTGATGTATGCTTTATACATATTTCGGTATATTTTTAACTTTGTAATTTCGTGTATGTACGAACTTGTGTATTTTTGTTTTAACATGTAAAGCGCTTAGAGTAATTGTATTTTTATATAATGCGCTATAAAAATGCCTTGTAATAATAATAATAATAATAATTTATGTAATTTACAGGAATCATTGTGTTAACCTAAGAATTTTATTTACATACACTTCTAATATGGCTATCATTGTATATTTCACAGGTCATAGATGTTGGCTATGCTGGAGGTATAATAGCTATGAGGTTAACACATGCTGGTGAAGATGGCTTTGTGCTTTATGTCCCGTCAGAGGTAACACATTAAGGACCCAAGACTACACACATGATTTATTTATAGCGTGTTTTTACAATGGCTTTGTGCTTTATGTCCCGTCAGAGGTAACACATTAAGGACCTAAGACATCACACATTATTTATTTATAGCGTGTTTTTACAATGGCTTTGTGCTTTATGTCCCGTCAGAGGTAACACATTAAGGACCTAAGACTACACACATGATTTATTTATAGCGTGTTTTTACAATGGCTTTGTTCTTTATGTCCCGTCAGAGGTAACACATTAAGGACCTAAGACCACACACATGATTTATTTAAAGAGTGTTTTTACAATGGCTTTGTACTTTATGTCCCGTCAGAGGTAACACATTAAGGACCTAAGACTACACACATGATTTATTTATAGCGTGTTTTTACAATGGCTTTGTACTTTATGTCCCGTCAGAGGTAACACATTAAGGACCTAAGACTACACACATGATTTATTTAAAGAGTGTTTTTACAATGGCTTTGTACTTTATGTCCCATCAGAGGTAAGACATTAAGGACCTAAGACTACACACATGATTTATTTATAGCGTGTTTTTACAATGGCTTTGTGCTTTATGTCCCGTCAGAGGTAACACATTAAGGACCTAAGACTACACACATGATTTATTTAAAGAGTGTTTTTACAATGGCTTTGTGCTTTATGTCCCGTCAGAGGTAACACATTAAGGACCTAAGACTACACACATGATTTATTTATAGTGTGTTTTTACAATGGCTTTGTACTTTATGTCCCATCAGAGGTAACACATTAAGGACCTAAGACTACACACATGATTTATTTAAAGAGTGTTTTTACAATGGCTTTGTACTTTATGTCCCGTCAGAGGTAACACATTAAGGACCTAAGACTACACACATGATTTATTTAAAGAGTGTTTTTACAATGGCTTTGTACTTTATGTCCCGTCAGAGGTAAGACATTAAGGACCTATTAAAGACCACACACATGATTTATTTAAAGAGTGTTTTTACAATGGCTTTGTGCTTTATGTCCCGTCAGAGGTAACACATTAAGGACCTAAGACTACACACATGATTTATTTAAAGAGTGTTTTTACAATGGCTTTGTACTTTATGTCCCGTCAGAGGTAACACATTAAGGACCTAAGACTACACACATGATTTATTTAAAGAGTGTTTTTACAATGGCTTTGTACTTTATGTCCCGTCAGAGGTAAGACATTAAGGACCTAAGACCACACACATGATTTATTTAAAGAGTGTTTTTACAATGGCTTTGTGCTTTATGTCCCGTCAGAGGTAACACATTAAGGACCTAAGACTACACACATGATTTATTTATAGCGTGTTTTTACAATGGCTTTGTACTTTATGTCCCGTCAGAGGTAAGACATTAAGGACCTAAGACTACACACATGATTTATTTAAAGAGTGTTTTTACAATGGCTTTGTGCTTTATGTCCCGTCAGAGGTAACACATTAAGGACCTAAGACTACACACATGATTTATTTATAGCGTGTTTTTACAATGGCTTTGTGCTTTATGTCCCGTCGAGAGTAACACATTAAGGACCTAAGACCACACACATGATTTATTTAAAGAGTGTTTTTACAATGGCTTTGTACTTTATGTCCCGTCAGAGGTAAGACATTAAGGACCTAAGACCACACACATGATTTCGTTATAGCTTGTTAGTTAACTTTCTAGTTGAAGAAAATGAAGACATCAACACCCATGTTATACGGCTAGATTATTATAGTGTTATTAAATGGCTAGTTATAGATTACAGGTTAGCTGTATTGGACCTGAAGACTCAAAGAGTCGAGTGCCAATACAGCTGATCCAGAATAAAAGTATAAAAGGGCCAAAACAGAAACAGCCAGTTCATAACAGTTTTATTAAATGATTTCAATTCTTTGATTGCACTAAGAAACTTACAGTGAACAGAGACTTTCTATTACTTTAGTATAAATTGTCCTTGTAGTGAAGAAGATACAGAAATTCCTATCTGAACTTGTGTTTTTGCATTCACAATAGATTTTTGGTCAATATTGTCAGATGTAATTTCTGATTTCTCATCCAAGTACTTAATCTTATGCTATTACAATACATTTTATCTCACAAATATATAGTAACTGGGTAAATAAATCAGACAGTTTAACTTTTGCTCTTAAATTGTCTGCGTTCTGATGATTGGTCAACGGAAATGAAACAGTGAAAATATTGAAAATCAACTTGAAGAAGTAATTCCTTTTCGAGATATTGCAAAACACTAAACATCATTAAAACTTTTTTTTATGATATTAAGGTAAAAAAATATGATACAAATGTGTTTAATGTATACCGATATCTTCAGAGTTAAGTAAGTTTAGGCATAAGAAACCTGAAGTGAACGTTCCTCGTTAGCCCCTGAACCAAAGGACTATAGAATTTCTTCTTATATAAAAGACATAGTGCTTTCTTACACTTGAATATTGACCATGGTAAGTGTAAATGATTACAGTATTTTATTTCTAATATAGACATTGCCTTTTGGGCTCCAGTATGGATCAATAAGACAAGATCTTTTTATCTTTCAGTATTCCTTACATGTATACGACACACTAATGAAGGCAGGAAAGGACTACGGAATAAGGAATGCTGGGTATTATGCCATGAGGAAGTTAAGGATTGAGAAGTTTTTTGCTTTCTGGGGACAAGACCTCTCTACAGATGATACACCTTTTGAATGTGGCAGAGATTTCAGAGTGAAGTTAAATGTAAGTAACTACAGTAAGGGACTTGTTATTGGGTTAAAGAAGGAGGCTCTTTTTTGGGACAAGAACTCTCTACAGATGATACCCCTTTTGAATGTGGCAGAGATTTCAGAGTGAAGTTAAATGTAAGTAACTACAGTAAGGGACTTGTTATTGGGTTAAAGAAGGGGGCTCTTTCTTGGGACAAGATCTCTCTACAGATGATACCCCTTTTGAATGTGGCAGAGATTTCAGAGTAAAGTTAAATGTAAGTAACTACAGTAAGGGACTTGTTATTGGGTTAAAGAAGGGGGGCTCTTTCTGGGGACAATATCTCTCTACAGATGATACCCCTTTTGAATGTGGCAGAGATTTCAGAGTAAAGTTAAATGTAAGTAACTACAGTAAGGGACTTGTTATTGGCTTAAAGAAGGGGGCTCTGTCTGGGGACAATATCTCTCTACAGATGATACCCTTTTGAATGTGGCAGAGATTTCAGAGTAAAGTTAAATGTAAGTAACTACAGTAAGGGACTTGTTATTGGGTTAAAGAAGGGGGGCTCTTTCTGGGGACAATATCTCTCTACAGATGATACCCCTTTTGAATGTGGCAGAGATTTCAGAGTAAAGTTAAATGTAAGTAACTACAGTAAGGGACTTGTTATTGGGTTAAAGAAGGGGGCTCTTTCTTGGGACAATATCTCTCTACAGATGATACCCCTTTTGAATGTGGCAGAGATTTCAGAGTAAAGTTAAATGTAAGTAACTACAGTAAGGGACTTGTTATTGGGTTAAAGAAGGGGGCTCTTTCTTGGGACAATATCTCTCTACAGATGATACCCCTTTTGAATGTGGCAGAGATTTCAGAGTAAAGTTAAATGTAAGTAACTACAGTAAGGGACTTGTTATTGGGTTAAAGAAGGGGGGCTCTTTCTGGGGACAATATCTCTCTACAGATGATACCCCTTTTGAATGTGGCAGAGATTTCAGTACCCCTTTTGAATGTGGCAGAGATTTCAGAGTAAAGTTAAATGTAAGTAACTACAGTAAGGGACTTGTTATTGGGTTAAAGAAGGGGGCTCTTTCTTGGGACAATATCTCTCTACAGATGATACCCCTTTTGAATGTGGCAGAGATTTCAGAGTGAAGTTAAATGTAAGTAACTACAGTAAGGGACTTGTTATTGGGTTAAAGAAGGGGGGCTCTTTCTGGGGACAATATCTCTTTACAGATGATACCCCTTTTGAATGTGGCAGAGATTTCAAAGTAAAGTTGAATGTATGAAGCTTGAGTAGGGGAGTAATAGTGGGGGATAGATGTCGATTGGTCAATAATTTTTGATAATGGCTATGTCATATAATGTATAGTTAAGACAACAAATTTTCTCATTAAAGAACTTTCTTTGAACATGAGGTGGAGTTAAATTTGTAAAATCAGATCAGCTTGAAATTGTAAAGTTTGATAAATGCGGCAATTTTTAAACACATCGTATGGGCTCCACAATAAAAATAACCTACATTTTCTCCATTGAGACTACAGCAAAGATAACTTCCTCCAACAATACACATCTTATTAAAAGTTACCTACTTTGGATTTTATTTCAGAAAGGTGATTTTATAGGAAGAGATGCCTTAGTAAAACAGAAAGAAAATGGAATTAGTCAGAAGTTTGTTCAGTTCCTGTTAAAAGACTTTGATACGGACAAGGACGTGTGGCCCTGGGGTGGTGAACCAATCTATCGTAACGGCAAGTTTGCTGGTACAGTTACCTCCAGTGCATATGGTCCAACACTAGAGAAGATGATATGTTTAGGCTTTGTGAGAGACTATGATGAAAATGATAACAGAATAATTCATAAAAACATTAACCAATTTATAATGGACAAGGATGCCAACTATGAAGTTGTCGTAGGAGGACAGAGATTTCAAGCTGAAGCCAGACTTTACACTACAAAGGAAGCTTACACTACATCTGATCCAGTGTTTATTCCTGTTCCTAAGAAATAATCAGATATCAAGTCAAACTGTCTGATCAATTATTTTATCTTTGCTTACAGTGATGATTAAAACATTACAAACTTTTATCATGTTAGTGCCAATATTGAAAGTGAATTTGAACATTCTAATTAGAATAGCAGAGGATGTTTTTATTTTATTATGGTAGAACTTAGTTTGAAAATTGTAATCAAAAGAGGGTGTTTTTATTATTATGGTGCATATATTGAAAGTGGTTGATTTGAACATTCTAATCAGAAGAGGATGTTTTTATTACTGGTAAATGATGATATTCATTAATTTTTTTATTAATGATATGAAATAAATACAGAAAATAGTTATGATATTATGGTGAACAAAATAGCAATAAGGTGTATGGTTGATTAGATAGTGTTCATTCCCAAAACAATTTATACTTTATATATTCCCATGCATTGTTTATTGTTTGGAATGTAACAATTTGTATTTCTTATTTAGGTTTTAGGATGTTATAAATAAATATTTGGGTCAAGTCAGTGGCACAAATTAGGCAGCTTATGCCACTATAAGGCATAGCAACATTACATTACTTTTACTGAGACAGTTATTTAAATAAGAGTTTTATATTTTGTATGTTTCTTATATGTACTACTAATTCGGTGAGTTATATCTGTTGTCGTTTTTGAAATAAGAGATTCAAAAAACTTATAGGAAAAGATTTTGATTAGTTCTTTTAAAATGTAGATATATGCTGTTGTTATTTTTTGTTGAATATCAATGAACCAGAAATAGTAATAAATAAATCATAGACTAAACAGATAAATGTTCTGATATATAATAGACCGAAATCGATAAATGTTTTGATAAATCATACAACCAATCAGGTCAATGTTCTGATATAATTGTTTATCATGTGATGTTATGTTGTGTTGTTTGAAATGAATGTTTACTCAAGTTTGTATTGTTTGTTATAATGAGTATAAAAATAAAGAAAAAATAAAAGATTTATTGTTTTTTTTAATTAACATATAAATAGATAAATAACGTCTGAGCTGAGAGTTGAATAATGTGTACCTCAGAACTTTCCAGGATATATTTTTATTAAATGAGCTCAAAGTAGAAAATTGTTCGTCAAAATGTTTTTGGGTAAATGTCTCTAAAAATTAAATGCCTACCTCTAGTTGCATCTAATGTCAGTTGATACGACCTTAAGAATAGTGGCTCTTTCTTTTTTTCCTATTTATTGCTGATGTTTGCTATCATCATAATATGTGCAGTGTATATCACTATATGTAATGATAGAACTAGATATAAAAGTTACAAAATCTTGTATCCACTTGTCGTCAAACGTTAAGTTTAGCTCTGTGTCAAAGGCCTTACAGTCACATCAAGATTAAGAACAGCAATTAAAGCACTGTTTCTAATTTAATTTGTTTTGGTTGTTGTCAAGTGTGTGCACAAATTTTGTTATCCTTATAGAGGTCTATTTACAAATTATCAATATTAGTTTAAAAACAAGTATGCAGACATTTAGACTTAAACCACGACAAAGCAGCACTCTTACTTCAACCATGCCAATTTTTGTGTTTCATTCAACAATTTCAATGTAGACCATTTGATTTACAACATTACTTTACAAGTTATTTGCTGGTTTGTAAAGAAATGAGGAAATGTTTACGATAGTAACATTTTTTAATCATGTCCAGCTGCACTAAATCATGACAAAACCATAGTAAACTCCTTGGTATGACAGTTTAGTACCAGTCTGATATTTCCTTATAATATTAAGTGCATATTTGAATTCGTTCTCAAAACCTTCATTTGCTTAGACAAAAAAAAATGGCCCAGCTTAATAAACCTTTTCCTTCCATCAGATTGTTCTAACATTTTGTATCGATGAGAAAAAAAATAAATAACTTGTTCTGAAAAAATTAGTTTAAATCAAAAAGATTTTGATTAGAACTAATATTTTTATGTCAAACGTGTGCAGGTTCAATACTTTAACAGATAAATAAGCATCAGTTTTATAACTCTTAATCAGGTTAATCACGATATTATAACAGATACATAAGCATCAGTTTTATAACCCTTAATCAGGTTAATCACGATTATTAACAGATAAATAAGCATCAGTTTTATAACCCTTAATCAGGTTAATCACGATATTTAACAGATAAATAAGCATCAGTTTTATAACTTGTTAATCAGGTTAATCAGATACTATAACAGATGAATAAGCATCAGTTTTGAAACCCTTATCAGTTAATCACGATACTATAACAGATGAATAAGCATCAGTTTTATAACTTTAATCAGGTTAATCATGATACTATAACAGATGAATAAGCATCAGTTTTGAAACCCTTTAATCATGTTAATCACGATATTTAAACAGATAAATAAGCATCAGTTTTATAACTTTAATCAGGTTAATCATGATACTATAACAGATGAATAAGCATCAGTTTTGAAACCCTTTATCATGTTAATCACGATATTTTAACAGATAAATAAGCATCAGTTTTATAACTGTTAATCAGGTTAATCATGATACTATAACAGATGAATAAGCATCAGTTTTGAAACCCTTTATCATGTTAATCACGATATTATAACAGATACATAAGCATCAGTTTTATAACCCTTAATCAGGTTAATCACGATATTTTAACAGATAATAAGCATCAGTTTTATAACCCTTAATCAGGTTAATCACGATATTATAACAGATGAATAAGCATCAGTTTTGAAACCCTTTATCATGTTAATCACGATATTATAACAGATACATAAGCATCAGTTTTATAACTCTTAATCAGGTTAATCACGATATTTTAACAGATAAATAAGCATCAGTTTTATAACCCTTAATCAGGTTAATCACGATATTATAACAGATAAATAAGCATCAGTTTTATAACCCTTAATCAGGTTAATCATGATACTATAACAGATAAATAAGCATCAGTTTTATAACCCTTAATCAGGTTAATCATGATACTATAACAGATAAATAAGCATCAGTTTTATAACTCTTAATCAGGTTAATCACGATACTATAACAGATGAATAAGCATCAGTTTTGAAACCCTTAATCAGGTTAATCACGATTATAACAGATGAATAAGCATCAGTTTTATAACTCTTAATCAGTTAATCACGATATTATAACAGATAAATAAGCATCAGTTTTATAATCTTAATCAGGTTAATCATGATACTATAACAGATAAATAAGCATCAGTTTTATAACTCTTAATCAGGTTAATCACGATATTATAATAGATAAATAAGCATCAGGTTTATAACTCTATCTGTTAATCCGATATTATAACAGATAAATAAGCATCAGTTTTATAACCCTTAATCAGGTTAATCATGATACTATAACAGATAAATAAGCATCAGTTTTATAACCCTTAATCAGGTTAATCATGATACTATAACAGATAAATAAGCATCAGTTTTATAACTCTTAATCAGGTTAATCACGATACTATAACAGATGAATAAGCATCAGTTTTGAAACCCTTAATCAGGTTAATCACGATATTATAACAGATAAATAAGCATCAGTTTTATAACTCTTAATCAGGTTAATCATGATACTATAACAGATGAATAAGCATCAGTTTTATAACTCTTAATCAGGTTAATCACGATATTATAACAGATAAATAAGCATCAGGTTTATTACTCTTTATCAGGTTAATCACGATATTATAACAGATAAATAAGCATCAGTTTTATAACTCTTAATCAGGTTAATCACGATACTATAACAGATAAATAAGCATCAGTTTTATAACTGTTAATCAGGTTAATCATGATACTATAACAGATAAATAAGCATCAGTTTTATAACCCTTAATCAGGTTAATCACGATATTATAACAGATAAATAAGCATCAGTTTTATAACCCTTAATCAGGTTAATCACGATACTATAACAGATAAATAAGCATCAGTTTTATAACCTTAATCAGGTTAATCACGATACTATAACAGATAAATAAGCATCAGTTTTATAACTCTTAACCAGGTTAATCACGATACTATAACAGATGAATAAGCATCAGTTTTATAACTCTTAATCAGATTAATCATGATACTATAACAGATAAATAAGCATCAGTTTTATAACTCTTAATCAGGTTAATCACGATATTTTAACAGATAAATAAGCATCAGTTTTATAACTCTTAATCAGGTTAATCACGATATTTTAACAGATAAATAAGCATCAGTTTTATAACTCTTAATCAGGTTAATCATGATACTATAACAGATAAATAAGCATCAGTTTTATAACTCTTAATCAGGTTAATCACGATACTATAACAGATAAATAAGCATCAGTTTTATAACCTTAATCAGGTTAATCACGATACTATAACAGATAAATAAGCATCAGGTTTATAACTCTTAATCAGGTTAATCACGATACTATAACAGATAAATAAGCATCAGTTTTATAACCCTTAATCAGGTTAATCACGATACTGTAACAGATGAATAAGCATCAGTTTTGAAACTCTTTATCAAGTTAATCACGATACTATAACAGATAAATAAGCATCAGTTTTATAACCCTTAATCAGGTTAATCACGATACTATAACAGATAAATAAGCATCAGTTTTATAACTCTTAATCAGGTTAATCACGATACTATAACAGATAAATAAGCATCAGTTTTATAACCCTTAATCAGGTTAATCATGATACTATAACAGATAAATAAGCATCAGTTTTATAACTCTTAATCAGGTTAATCACGATACTATAACAGATAAATAAGCATCAGTTTTATAACCCTTTATCAAGTTAATCACGATACTATAACAGATAAATAAGCATCAGTTTTATAACCCTTAATCAGGTTAATCACGATACTATAACTGATAAATAAGCATCAGTTTTATAACTCTTAATCAGGTTAATCACGATACTATAACAGATAAATAAGCATCAGTTTTATAACTCTTAATCAGGTTAATCACGATACTATAACAGATAAATAAGCATCAGTTTTATAACCCTTTATCAGGTTAATCTGATCACCTCTGAACTTTCATCTGTAATAGTCCATTTTCATTCAACATTTAAGTCAAGGATTTGTATAGTCTTACTATACAAATCCTTGTTTAAATTGACACCAACTACTTATCTTCAAGAAACTGATTGAAGGGTCATTGGGTGACCTAATTCTGACATGTATGCAACATCTTTGCTTTCCAAATTTCCTGACCTGGTCAAACACCTTTGATCGGACTAATTATTATACGACCGCAAAAATTGAAAAAAATTTGGTCGTATATATGTATTGGTATGACGTTAGCGTCGTCGTCTTCGTCATCATCGTCTTCCGAAGACATTTGGTTTTCGCACTATAACTTTAGTATAAGTAAATAGAAATCTATGAAATTTGAACACAAGGTTTATGACCACAAAAGGAAGGTTGGGATTTATTTTTGGGGTTTTGGTCCCAACAGTTTAGGAATTTTTGGCCAAAAGAGTCCAAAATTAAACTGGGGGTTCTTTGATATGCTGAATCTAAACATGTACTTAGATTTTTGATTATGGGCCCAGTTTTCAAGTTGGTCCAAATCCGGGTCCAAAATTAAACTTTGTTTGATTTCAACAAAAATTGAATATATGGGGTTCTTCAATATGCTGAATCTAACCATGTATTCAGATTTTTAATATTTGGGCCCGGTTATCAAATTGGTCATCATTGAGGTCTAAAGGGTATAAAATTGAACATTATTTGATTTCATCAAAAATTGAATTCTTGGAGTTCTATGATATGCTGAATCTAACCATGTATTTAGATTTTTGATATTGGAACATAATCGGTAAATGTCCAATTTAAAATTTTTAAGTTTAAGTTCTTAGACCACATTCATTCTGTGTCAGAAACCTATGTTGTGTCAATTATTTAATCACAATCCAAATTCAGAGCTGTATCAAGCTAAAATGTTGTGTCCATACTTGCCCCAACTGTTCAGGGTTCGACCTCTGCGGTCGTATAAAGCTGTGCCCTGCATCTGGTTTGATTTGTATTAGTCTTAGATATTCATGAAATACTTGCCACTGGAAAATAAGCTAACTAGTTCTGAATATGCATGGATTATCTGCAACTCGATTTTAAGCTAACTAGTCCTTGATATGCATGAAATACTTGCCACTACTCACTAGATCTTAAGCTAACTAGTCCTGAATATGCACAAAATATCTGCCACTGGATCTTAAGCTAACTAGTCTTGAATATGCATGAAATATCTGCAAATTGATTTTAAGCTAATGTGTCCTTAATATGCATGAAACACTTGCCACTGGATCTTAAGCTTACTAGTCCTGAATATGCATAAATACTTGCCACTAGATCTTAAGATAACTAGTCCTAAATAGTTAAAAAAAAACCTGAAAGTTCATGCAGAAAAGGCAGAAACGCATACTTTGCGTTGAATGGTATGAAGACAAATGCAACGAACCCGTATGTATTACTCAAACTATATAAAACTGTGATACTACCCAGTGTTTTATACGGGTGTGAGATGTGGAATAATATGAAATCTTATGATAAAGCTACTTTAAACCGGTTTCAACATTTTATAGTGAAACATATTCTCAACTTGAAAACGTCGACTCGATCTGATATGTGCGAAAGTATTCTTGGTATTCATCCAATAGCAGGATATATTGACAAAAGAAAACTTATATTCCTACAAAAACTGTGTACCGTAGACATTTCCTCTCTTTCTAAGAGAATATTTCTCACCAGATTGTTTACTTTCTTTATAGACTCTCAAAGGAAACACTACGGATTTATTCCTGATATCATCGACATTTTAAAACAGTATGGACTTATGAGTTACCTTATTGACTATATTGAAGATGGAACATTTCCATCAAAACAAATTTGGAAGTCTATCGTTTATAGCGCAGTTGATAGTATACAGTTAAAGAATTGGTTAAACCGTGTTATTTCTGATGACAACTTCGCACGTTTCAAAAATATTCACACGTCAGTGACAATTACGGAATTTTGGAAACACTCAAATTCTTTTAATGAGATTAAAACTTCCTTTTTAATCACCAAATTACTAAATGAAATACCAAATACAACAAGTAATACATGTGATATATGTACAAGGAATTTTAAAGATGTTTATGTACACGCTTGTTGCGATTGTCCAAGTACTAATGCACAGCGCGAAGTCTGGTCGGACATTTTAAGTGACAATTTTCCAGTGCAGCTTTACTGTGAATTAAGCATGTATGACGACGAAATCCTGTTTCAAATATTACTCGGTCGAAAACCACTGACAATTTTTTTCAAGCATAGATGAATCGGTCCAATTTCTCAAGCTGTGTCATGCACATGTTATCCAGAATATAGTCGATCTCTTAGACAGTGTTGTTAGATGTGTCAATACATGATGTGTCACTGCGTTTATAGACTATTTATTTATTAGCTTTTGTGTATTTACCTTATACTTTGCTCTTATACTAATAATTTGTGTGTAATTATGTTGTAAAGTTTGCTTACATTCATATCTCAAAGTGATAAGTCTTGAATATGCATGAAATATCTACCATTAGTCTAAAATATGATTGAAATATCTACCCCTGGATCTTGAATTTACTAGTCCCGAGTTTGCATGAAATATCTGCCACTGAACCTTAAGCTAACAAGTACCGAGTTTTCATGAAATATCTGCCACTGGACCTTAAACTAACTGTTCCTGAATATGCATAAAATATCTGCCACTTAATCTTAACATGGAAGTAATATTTAAATATTACTTCCATGATCTTGAGCTAACCAGTCCTAGATATGCATTAAATAATGCCAATAGATCGTAAGCTAACTAGTCTAAATTTGCATGAAGTATCTGCTACTGGATCTTAAACTAACTAGTCATGAATATACATGAAATACCTGACACTAAATCTTAAGATAACTAGTCCAGAGTATACATGAAAAATCTGCCACTGGATCTTAAACTAACTGTTCCTGATTATGCACAAAATATCTGCCACTAGATCTTAAGCTAACTAGTCCTGATTATGCACCAAATACCTGCCACAAGATCTTATGCTAACAAGTCCTGATTATGCACCAAATATCTGCCACAAGATCTTATGCTAACAAGTCCTAATTATGCACTAGATCTTAAGCTAACTAGTCCTAAAAATACATACATTATTTGCCACTAGATCTTTAGCTAACTAGTCCAGTTTGCATGAAATATCTGCCACTGGACATTCAGCTAATTAGTCCAGTTTTCGTGAAATATCTGCCACTAGATATTAAGCTAACCAGTTCATGAATATGCATTAAATATATGCCACTAGATCTTAAGCTAACTAATCCAGAGTTTATGCACCAAATATCTGCCACTAGATCTTAAGCTAACAAGTCCTGATTATGCACCAAATATCTGCCACTAGATCTTAAGCTAACTAGTCCTGATTATGCACCAAATACCTGCCACTAGATCTTAAGCTAACAAGTCCTGATTATGCACCAAATACCTGCCACTAGATCTTAAGCTAACTAGTCCTGATTATGCACCAAATACCTGCCACTAGATCTTAAGCTAACTAGTCCTGATTATGCACCAAATACCTGCCACTAGATCTTAAGCTAACTAGTCCTGATTATGCACCAAATACCTGCCACTAGATCTTAAGCTAACTAGTCCTGATTATGCACCAAATACCTGCCACTAGATCTTAAGCTAACTAGTCCTGATTATGCACCAAATACCTGCCACTAGATCTTAAGCTAACTAGTCCTGATTATGCACCAAATACCTGCCACTAGATCTTAAGTTAACTAGTCCTGATTATGCACCAAATACCTGCCACTAGATCTTAAGCTAACTAGTCCTGATTATGCACCAAATACCTGCCACTAGATCTTAAGCTAACTAGTCCTGATTATGCACCAAATACCTGCCACTAGATCTTAAGCTAACTAGTCCTGATTATGCACCAAATACCTGCCACTAGATCTTAAGCTAACTAGTCCTAAATATACATACATTATTTGGCTAACTTTTCCCCGAGTTTACATGAAATATCTGCCACTGGACATTTAACTAACTGTTCCTGAATATGCATAAATTATTTACGACTAGATCTTAAGCTAACTAGTCCCGAGTTTACATAAATTATATTAAGCTTACTAGTCCCGAGTTTTCATGAAATATCTAACCCTGGACCTTAAACTAACTGTTCGTGAATATGCATTTAATATCTGCCACAGGACTTAAGCCGACTAGACAAGAGTTTGCATGAAATATCTGCCACTGGATCTGAAGCTAACTATTCCAGAATATGCATGAAATATCTACCACCGGGTCTTAAGCGAACTAGACCAGAGTTTGCATGAAAAATCTGCCACTGGACCTTAAGTAGACTGGTCCTGAAAATATCGGCCACTAGATCTTTAGCTAGAAATACCCGTTTGTGCTATTTGTTATAGATTTCCAAAAATGTAAAATATTGCATTTTACATCACGTTTTATGTTTAGCCATTTTTGTCGAAAGATTGGGGAAAATACAAACTTTATGAAAAATACCACAAGAATCATTCACCCTAAATCGTTATAGTAAATACAGTGAAGAGCGCTGCAGACCTTTGAAATAATTTACAACAGACGAAAAGTGATGGCATATACATGTACATTGTAGTTCAAATAGCATTTTGGACCAAACACGAGGTAAAAATTAAATGAACAATGTTAGACGGACATTTACCTTTAACAACCATGTATTACATACAGCAACCAAGAAACATAATAAAATTATAATGGACATATTACGTTTATTTATGGAACCATGAAAAAGAGTAAATATCAATTGATTACTACCACAACATGTACAATCTTTGTAATTGAACTTATAGAATCAGAGACTGACTTCAAGAAAGGTTGACAATGGCGATAGGCAGTTACCTATTGGTGATGAATGAAGATCAATGAACTATTAAAATGATATCAAAGTGGGACGAACCATCCAGAAGGATTTGCACTAGGTCATCTGTTTCCATTTGATGTTGGATGTGTACTGATTGATAATTTTGTCTTAGATGCATGTTTTTTTTTTAGTTGTTAGTGGCTTAGAACTAGGTGTTGTCTTTTTGTTGTTGAAATGGACAAGTAATCGGCCACATTTACTATTACATATGTGTTTTTGTTAGATGTATTTCTATTTGTAACCATCTGATGAGTTGGGCCTTTTTCAACTGATTTTTATAGTTTGTTCTTATGTTGTCAGATTACAATGAGATACGAGCATAAAAGGGACATGGCACACTGACTCTCTAATTTGGGTTAGCAAGAATGTTGAAGATCAAAGATGGTAAGCCATGGATATATGGTTATAGCTCATTTGACCTTTTGAATATGTGAGGTTAAAACTATGCATGTAACAATATATAACAAGTGAAAATTGAACAATGAATCTAATGATTATCTACTGATATACATAAAACCATGAAATTTGCTAAAACATTCAGTTCTATTCACAAGATATACAACAATGAAACTTGCTAAAACATTTGGAAAAACTTTGGACCTCTTTGAGAATTGTTCAGAAGATTCACAAGAAAAATATCTGTTGTTAATTTGCCTCTTTTCTTGTGCAGATCCACAAATTTGGCCATGTGAGATGACAGATGTCCTTGATAAGGTACACCACTGTTGACAATCACAGCAGAGGCTAGACATTGCAAGGATCGTGTACCCACAGGGCACAATGGACTTGATGACGTCTGGGAATACCAGATGGGTGTTCTATTGGCAGCATCTTTACAGTCAGTGTGAGCACCAGCTCCCAACAGTGCTCGGATGATATCCTTTTGGTTAACATGATGCTCGTTCACTACCTCATTCAATTCAGTGGACCTGACACGGTAGGCTAAATGTAGAGGTGTCATTCCAAACTCGTCCGCAGTATTTGGATCTGCTCCTGAACTTAATAAGACTTCCACTAACTCTAATGATCCTGATACTTCTTTCTCTAATTTGTCTGATGCTTTCTTTGTGACTGGTGTGACATAGTGCAGTACACTCTGTCTTACATCATTACGAATGTCATCTTTGAGAACTTTCCTCAAGAATTGTAGAAATTTTCTATCTTCTTCATCTGTCTTCTCGTATCTATGTAGACATTTGATTGCCAGCAGAAGAGGTGCGAACTGGGAGAAATCTCTTTGTTTTCTTGGAGTGGCTAGACAGTGCAAGAACAAACATTTACATATAGCCATCAGTAGATCAAATGATAACTGTCTTCTCTTCGTCTCAGAAAGTAGTACATTGGTGAAGGAGTCAATAAACTTGGTCAGTGTATAAGTCTTTGTAATACTGCTTACTGCATAGTATTCCTCTTGTGGAATATACTTAACAAGGTATGGGAAACTGTAGGTCATTACAGTAACAAATTCTTGGACTTTGTCGTGACGTTTATACTCAATAGCTAAAGCATGAAATGCTCTCATAGTTTGATGGCATCCGTAACCTATCAGTCTCTCGTGAATTAACACACTCTTAGTGAGAATGGCAATACGTGTTTTATGTAATTGTTCCTCTTCATCTTCACTGTCACTTGAGACATTATCTGATCTTCTTTCACGGCTGGTTAAACTGTAGAGATGTGATACAACTGACTTCATCGGTGAATGGACTACAATATCGGGTACAGTACCTGTGTTCAACTTAGTTTTAAAGCTCTCCTCTACAGACTCAATAATGGAGCGAGAATCTTCATCAAAGTCTATATAAACAGTATCCATGTCAGTATAATCCTCATAAGGATTCTGTAACTCTTCTGCAAGTTCGTCCAATATTTCAATATCCTTCTCCCACTTTGACACATATCCTTGCTCTGAATTTTTATTCTTGAGGGTAACTATCTGTTGTCTGATACAGTTGGCAGCATTCCAGCAATCTACAGCGTCAGAAAAACATCCCCATTTGGCAAAGTTGGCCCCAGCTATCTCTAAAGTATCAAACTTAACATGGAAAGGTATCTTTGGCATATCTAAACAGGTTCCTAACAAACTTTTCCCAGTGGCAGCTAAGAATATAAGAGGATGTACATACTTGTTAGGATTGGAACCGTCATCACATGTGACATTATTAGTGGTAGGATTTATTCTACAAGACTTTAGAACAGTATTTACATTGGTCTCTATAGTGTCTGGTTGATCCTCTAACATAGGGATGTAATAATACTTTAGAACATTGGCAGTGTTGACTTCTGTGCCATCAGATTGTTCCAAAATTGGTTCAATATAACTTGAAATTTGGCATCTCTTATAATTATAATCTTTATGAAGAAGTTCATACCCTAATAATGACATTCCCTCAGCATTCCTGACATTGGTTAGGTTAGGAACTTTGTCTAGAAATATAGGCAGACAAGCTTCATACAACCGTCCCCCAGAATTCATTACTATAACATTAGTACTTTCTTCAGGTAGCACAGCTCTAAATATATCAAACAGTTGATTCTCAGAGCATTTCTCTACGGCTCCATAAGCAATCAACAATACCACAATTCTTAATTTAGGATCACATGGCACTGGAATTTTCTCATCCTTCTTATTCTTAAAATCAAGTCTTATTCGACATTCGACTTCATCATCCGATCCATACATACTTTCCTCTTCCTCTGTTTCCTCTTCATCTAAAAAGTCATCTTCATCATCTGACATATAGTCACTTTCATCATCGTCAACATCAGTCCAATCTCCTTCATCCCCTTGGCCATCTTGACTTTCATCATCATCATCATCTCCTTCAGTATCATCCTCATCATCTTCATCTTCATTGTCATCGTCACTGTCTTCATTGTAAGATTCCTTTTCATCATCCTCGTCATAGTTTTCTTCATATCCAAACGATGGCAATGTTGCTGTTGATGAACGTATCTTCATTGAGAACAACAACAAGTTGAAGGAGGGGGCAATATTCTTCCCTGGATCAGCGCTATGTTGGAGTAGGTAATGTACAATGTGTTCCTCTTGTTTTGCTATTGCCCAAAGCATTGGCTTTCCGTCACCATCATTACCATTAACATCAGCATCACAGTACTCCACTAGAAATTTAACAAGGTCAAGGTTTCTTATCTTACAGGCCAGAGATAGAGGGACATGGTCATAATAACGTTTGTTTTTAACTTTCATCAATTCCTGTCTCTGCTGTTTAGAACATACACCTAATATTGCTGCTAAGTATTTATCTGCATCGGTGGATTTAGTTCTGGTTCTTCTAGATGGAAACAGCCAAAGAAAGGAAAATGGTTCCACTTTTGGCTTTTTGGTAGCCCAAATCAAATCATGAATATTTCTTTTAATAGCTTCAAAAGTTCTATAATTCACTCCATCGCCGTAGTTCATGTTGTTGTAGAGGCCCTCCTGACTGTTCTGATCTATTGCTCTACTTTTCAGAGTTATATTATATTCACCAAAATGTCCTGTTTTAATTAAGTTAGAGTAGCAACAATTCTGATTAGTATCAAAAGTCATATTCTTTGTTGGATAATTTTCTTTCAAGGAACAATTTTCGATAGATTTTGTTATCTTTAAATCTTCTTTAAACTCCATTCTTTTATAACAAATCAATCTGAAAATACACAAAAAACAAAGTGTAAAAGTTTAGGAAGAGTTTTATTTATTGTTATTATACATGTATTACACACAAACTGTAGTACACAACATGCACAATACAGATTGATAAAGATTCAATAATTATCATATAGTCCAGTTAATCTAGCATAAATTTGACCCTTACCTTAAAGTAATCATGGTAATTGCAACAGGGCTCACGCTACCAGGCGACTTGGGCGAAGAAGTCGCCTTCCCGACCGTCACTTCGCTTTCCCCGACCCCAAAAAGCGAAATCAAGTCGCCCTGTTCTTGACGATACTCGCTTTCAGTCGCTTCCGTCATCGGACATTTTCAATTTTTACCAAGTTGATGAAACATCAATTTTTTATTGATAATTAAAGAAATTCAGACATAAACGATTCATTATCTTTAGAAAAGAGGTTGAAGCATTGTCTTCGCAGTGTGTAGCAGGTTATTTGATAAAAATACATACCTGCCAACTTTCACGATTTAGGCGTGTACTACACGATTTTGACCCTTTGTCACGATTGCACGATCGTGATCGTGAAAAACCCTCTAAAACACGATTTTGTGAAAATCAACACGAAAAATATGACTGTTCCCGATTTTGAACTGTGTACAATGGAATACAATTGTGTTCAGCCAATCAAATTCTATGTTTCTCATGATCAAATTAATCAGCCAATCAAAAAAGTTTTCTCTCAAGAATATTCTAACATCCTAGATTTTGAACTTGTGTTGTATTCCTCTGTTTGTTAAAATCGTGAACATAGCAAATGGTTTTTCACCTGCCTGCAAGGAGGTTTTTACACAGAATAAGAATAAAAGCATGACTGATTGACAAACTTCAATGATGCAGTACTACCATAAAGATAATAAATAGTAGTTTATTCACTAATTTATTGATATTACACTTGCTGTAACAAATGTTATAAATTTATGTATTCAATTAAATTACCAAATTATTTAAAGTACAATGTACTGTTCTTTATTTTTCACATGGACAAACCCCCCCTCATGAGAAATCTCTTAAATGAGGGACTTCTCTTAGTCAAGGGGTCATTTTACTCTTGTAAAAAATAAAATAGAAAAATCATTAAATGTAGATTTTTTAACCTAAAATTGGGAAATTCTGACATTATATTTAGAACAACTTTCTAAATGAAGGGTCCAATTATTTTGAAAATATAGAAGATATAAGGCCAAGAACATATCAAAATTCTTGAACATGTGTTGACCATACTGTATAATACCAGATAGATCATAAGATGTATAGTTCTTTGGGAAAAGTTTCTTCAAATAATATGAATATATATGTGCTCATTTTTACTTAAAAAGTGGTTTTTAATGTCCTTACATTGAGGGGTTACCCCTAGGTGTTGTTCCTAACCTGATAAAGGTCCTTCTTTGTGCATAATTTTAAATTGGAAAAGTAAACAATTATTTAATATCCTTACACATGAAATTAATTCCTGGTCTTGCAGCCACATGTTCATCTTTTCTACTGATATATAAAAACTAGAATCATGCAAATAAAATTAAGAAAAAGGCATGTAAGCTCATCTCACAAATATGACATTTTTCTAGACCACAAAACAGCACGCGCAAAATAGTTGTCGCAAAGTATTGTAACCTTTGAAATTGTTGTCGCGCGCTAAAACCCCCATGGACACTTTCAAAAGTTGGCAGGTATGAAAATACAACTTTTTATCACTTCAAGCTTTTTCGCAAGTTCCGGTGCTTGTTACTCGAAAACGTACATCAACCTAAATTTCGGCGGAAAAATAAGTTTGTTCCTTCATTTAAACGTGATAAAAGTTGCCTCCAGTAAATGTTTAATCCATTTATTGCATTAAAAATGTCATGTTCCTTTTCAAATAACTTGTCAAACATCGTTTATTTTTGTAAATTTTCTTGCATTCGTCCGCCATTGACCGATTTCTAAACTACGGATTTGAACCGGACCAGCTATGACCGAAATCCGTACTTTTACAATAATTACTACGGACGCACCGACGGAACAGCTGACAGAAGAAATTTGATCCCAAAGGGAAAAATAACGCATTCCACACACATTAAGAGACTTTTGGTTACATCTAATTGATTGGTGTATATAATTCCCTATATTTTTTTATGGATTGTTTCAAACTATTGATTAAAGTTGTTTAACTCTGAGACTATTATACTAATTTCAATATATTATGGCCCAGCTTAATAACTTTTATATTTTTTTATGAGAAACACTGAACTTCATACACAAGTTAATTTTACATTTTTTTTAAATAATTTTTTTTTTAGTGCTAGATATTTTGTTGGAATAAGTTTCTCACAAGAACCTTAGTAAAACTTAAACAACTTTTAATTTCAAATGTTACTTTAATTGTATTTTTTTTACTCAGATATGAATTGAACAATATAAAAAGAACATTATTTACATATGGCCCTTTATACTCTTGTAAAATCCAAACATTGTAGCGCACCGCGCGAATGAGCACTTCTCTTTCAAAACTCACCACTTCTCCCTATCAGTTTCAAAAAGAGAAGTCACTTCTCCCTATAATTCTGAAGTAGTGTGAGCCCTGAATTGCAACAGAAGATTTTTAAGTTTTAATCTTTAACATAATCCCCCAAATATACACAGAAAAAAGTCCCATAAAATCTAACTTGCGGAAAACTAAAAGATCATGATTTTAAAATATCTAAGGAGATTTGCATTTATATGGGAGATAACTCTGCAAAAAAGGAAGAAATATCAATAAAAATTGATACAAAATTATATCTTTACGGCTTCTATTCAACAGAATGTATGGATTCTTGATATTTTAGCCCTCTTTAGAATATAACAAACAACTCTTCAGGTCATGAAGGTGTTTTCATATTTTTTATCAAGCTAGAACATAGATTTCATAATTCATTACTTGACCATTTATTAGATTTTTTTGCATGTCAAGGTAAAGAATCTTGAAAATTTAATAAAACTAATGAAGCATATATATTCTTCTTTTTGTGGCTTAAAGTTTCTTTAAACTAGGTAGATGCTGAACAAATATAATTTACAGATATAAACAATACCAAATATTCACATTATAGTTTCAAAATGGTCACAAAGCCATAAATTTGCAATTTCTTGAATGAAAAATGTGCACAAAAACTGAAAATACCCATAACAATTCGGTTTTCTACATTTCATGAACAGAAGATAATATAATATAGTTAAATACGAACTTATATCCCCATCAAAGTATTATATTTTACATGAATTTTAAGAAAATCAACCAAAACTGAAAAAAAAATTGTGGAGTTTTCTCCCTTTTCAATGTTTCTTTCCATAAGAAATTAAAAATGTAAAATTTGAGTTTTTCTCAAGTTAGATGTGAGTTTTTTCTGTATATATTTGGAGCTTACTGCTATAGATGGATCCCAAGTCAGGAGCCTCTGACCTTTGTTAGTCTTGTGGGATTTTTAATTTTAGTTTCTTGTGTTTAGTATGACGTCCATAATAACTGTACTAGTATACATATTTCCTAGTAAATTTCCTACTGTTGTGTTAATAATGGTGAATAGTTGGTGTCGCCACAAAAGGTGTCATTGTGGTACAATAGTCAAGAATATTGTCAAAAGTCTTACCAATCCCGGAAAAATGTATATTTAATGAAATCTAAATGATTGATTAAAATGGTGTCACAAAGTGCCTTTATGGTACAAGTCACATTATTGTCAAAGTCTCATAACTCCGGCATACATCAAAAAATCTAAATAATTGTATAAAATGGTCAACTACTCGAACCACATATATATGTAACAATGTCATGTTTTACCTATTGTATCTAGTATAGGTTTGACGTCAGTGCAAGACGTAGCCTTAGCATTTGAACATATCTATGAAGTAAACGTTATGGTTTGGTTTCTTCTTTTTAATATTATCATATGATATAGTTGATTTATCACCGCCATTTATTGTATGCTTTTTTTTTAAGATATACCACCTTTGATAAGTGTTTAGTATGACTATAAATTTTAACCATGTTAACTGTGTACAATTTTCTATATGGCATCAAAGTTATTTGTTCAAGGTTATGGTCTACCTTCTGTAATTATTTAGAATTTGACAGCTGTTTACTACTGTTGCCTTTTATTTATTCACCTCTTATTTTATTGATTTTGTATTTACATTGTGTCATGGATCAAGTTTATTCATTCAGTGTATGTTAACTTGTGTTTATATGTCTTTTGATTGAGTTGAGCAATTTCGATTGATATTTTATAGTGTGTCTTTCTATTTTGTAATGTTACACTATTGTATTGGGTTAGGATGGAGGTTGGTACCTATTAAATGTTTAAATCCGCTGCATTTGTTTACACCTGTCCTAAGTCAGGGACCTGATGTTCAGTAGTTATTGTTTGTTGATGTGGTTCATATATATAGTGTTTCTCTTTCCTCATTTTTGTTGAGCCTTCAAATTTTGTCGAAAAGCAAGACATAGTGATCCTACATTCCGTCAGCGTCGTCCACAAATATTCCCTCTGTGGTTAAAGTTTTTGAAATTTTAATAACTTTCTTAAACTAAACTGGATTTCTACCAAATTTGGACAGAAGTTTGTTTATGATCATAAGATAGTATCCAGAAGTAAATTTAAAAAAATAAAATTCCATTTTTTCCATATTTTACTTACAAATGGACTTACATGTAGTTTTTCTACTGGGAAACATAACATTCACTCTGTGGTTAAAGTTTTTGAAATGTTAATAACTTTCTTAAACTATTTTGGATTTGTACCAAACTTGGACAGAAATTTTAAAAACTCTAACCTCAGAGTGAATATTTGTGGATGCCTCCGCCAACGGAATGAAGGATCCCTATGTCTCGCTTTTTGGATAAAAGTTGAAGACTTGACAAAAATCATTTCAAAATCATTGCAATTGGTTTGTGTAGTTTTTAAGAAAAACCTATTTCTAATATCAAGTTTAAACTTGTACATTGTAATCAGGGATTTTGTAAAATACCTAGCAATATTTTCAGTGATTTTGTTAAATCCCTGAAATTCACATTTATATGAAAAATTTTGAAATCTTGGTCATGAGAAAATAATTTGTAAGTCACATCATGCACAAACAGTTCTATATTAAATCTGCGGCTGGATTTACCAGGGGGTACAGGGGCACCAGTTCAGGTCACTAAAATAAATTTCTAACAATCTTATTGCAACTGAATACTGCTTATCTAGAGCGCAGAAATTAGTCACAGCTTGATTTGACTTCTTAAACTGGTCGTTAATTAATACCCGAGTCCACATGTGTGATTTATGACAACTTATCGGTGGGTGTGTAAATATTGACACCTGTGTGTAATGTCTCTTTGCAATTTAAGGATTATGTACCCTTGTGTGATTCAATGTTAAACATATAAACATTTCATAGAAAATCCACAGCCTTTATCCTTGTTATCAATTTGATGACTGATAGATATAGGATTAGTGCATGTAGTGCTAGCATTGATTTCCTTATAACAAGTTTATTGGCCACAGACCACAATTAATTCCTCTATCAGTTCTTTATAACTTTTTGTCTCATTAAAAAAATTGCATCGAATCTTTTTGTCAAATTTTTTGTGTGTGTAATGTATAGTACTAGTCCAAAAATATATCCAAAATTCAGAAAGATTGCAGTCACACATCTTACAAATTTAGCCTATACACAGCCATACCCCTATTGACAAGTCAAGAGATGTTCCGAAAACTGTAAATATTACCTTTTGCACTTGGCCTAATCACTCATTCCAAATCAAAATCAGTTAAAATACAACATCCAAAAATTTATTTCACCTCTCTTCTTTCATTTCCACCAAAAAAAATCTAAGAAATGAGTGAGGAAGGGAAAGAAAAAAAATTAAGGAAAAATACACTCTAATTAAAAGGAACTATATTCGTGGACAACGAAAAGCGGGGTCATTAATTGTGGTCTTGGGCCTATTAATGTAGTTATTGGTTAAAACAAATACAAATATGGACCAAATCAAGTACACCTTTTAGGGTGCGCTTGACTTGAGACAATATAGACAATAGACAATATTTTATTCGCACAAACACATTTACATTAAATGGTTATGGCATACAAAATTAAGACAATAAACTGACTAGTTAAATTGATTATAATTATATAAGGTGACAGTGGTATTCACAGCGAAGAAGAAAAAGGCTATAAATATCAACAGTTAACACATTGTTAATGTTCATGAACAATTAAAAAAAGAACACAAACAAAAATTAGGTTGCATATTAAAAAAAAAGTTATACAGATGTTCTTAATTAAAGACAATAATTTATATACTTTAAGGTGATTTTTATAATGACTGGTAGACTACTATTTAAAAGTACAGTCAAATGATTTAGTGTTATAGTGGACTGCAATTTAATAAAATTGGAAATTAAGATTTTTATTAATATTTTGTATATAGGTATCCCTTAATGATTTATAGCATGGACAGATTGAAAAGAAATGGTATTCATCCTCAATTTCTTGTCTGTTACAGGATAAGCAAATGCGTTTACTTCTTTCAATGTTGGTATAACGCCCTCTTTCAATTGCTAGGGAATGCGCACTTAGTTTAAATTTACTGAAAACTGATCAGTCGGTTTTGAATTTACATATATCAATATATGGGGGCCTTTTTCTAATTCTTTTAGTATGACAAAAGAAATTTAATTTTTCACATTTATTGATAGAACAATTCATAATTTGATAAGCCTGGTCATAGATTCTTTGTTGGATACTATTTATGTGATATTTTAAATTAAAAGTATTAAAAGTGAGATGACCAAAACCTAATTTATTTAACCAGTCTTTTACAATGTTAACCCATTTACTTGTTTTCTCTACATTATTATATATTTTATGGACTAAAGTGTTAGGCGAGTTTACAATGTGGTTTAGAAATTTTATAGCTGAAATGTGAATTTTAAAGTACAAAGGGATTCTGTTCGTCTCAGTTAAACAGGCTACATTTGTTGTTTTGCACTGTACTCCTAAAATTTCTTTAATAAATTTAATATGTAAATGTTCAAATGGATCTGAATCTTTGAACACTTGGCTTACACCCCAAACTTCACTTCCATAAAGAGTTATTGGAACAACTAAAGTATCAAATAATTTTTCAAGCATACTGCAGGAATTATCTAAAGAGACTGTTTTTTTAATTTTAAACCAAGCTTTTCTTCCTTTTTCTTCCTTGAGTGACTAAGCACGAGGTATTTTGGAATTACATGTTTTGTAACAGGTTGCATAGAACTTTTTGTAAAGAATTAACACTAGCACATCATAGAAAAGCGAGTCAGTAATCTATGTTTCAAATTTTATAACAAAAATCTCTGTATTAAAGGCTGTGGATTTTCTATAAAAATCTTGGTTTATTTGCCACAAAGTACCCTTTTTCTCTTAAATGCAATGAAATAATAGATAATAATGCTTTGCATCAAGTTTCCCCTTGGTATCTGTACAAAATGGCTTATCTCTATTATTCATTATATCTGTAGGGCTTAAATTAAAATATTGTTTGTTTGCAGTTTACCGACCGACCCTTGAAAATCCTCCCGACTGTGAAAATTTTATTGCTTTAAATTTGAAGAAATTTTTTTTAATACTTCTATTGACGCGATCCGGAACTTTGGGTCCTTTCCGGAAATGATTTAAAGTCTGGGTCAATTACGCATATCAAGTTCGGTTTTTCTTAGCTTCCCGTCAAGCGTTCATGTGACCATTTAATGATAAAGCACATGGAAATTGTTTACAGTTATCCATGAAGTGACGGAGGAGTACTTTACGCTGTAGTCTCGTGTCAATTTTAAGACAAATAACAAACAAAAAAGTTTATTAGTAAACTGTTTATACAGATTCAGGCACATGTAATGATGTGTGATGTGTGATGATATCATTGATGATGATGCAGTGGATATTCATAACTGACACGATAACCATTCTGTCTCAAACAAATCGGGTACAGAATCTGTGGAGCCTGACTTTATGGAACCAATTTCAGTGGTTAAATAATTCGACAGCAGCTTGAAGTATGGCATATTTTCTACAAATCGTTGTGAAGACGACAAAGATGAAACCACTCCTCCGTGACTTAAATCTTCATGGATATCTGTAAACACGCCTGTACAGAGGAAGGGCTCATTTGAAACGTTAATGGATATAGATCATGCCAAATCAATAAGAAGCAACCCTAACTACACAAAGATGTAGAGAAAATGAATGGTTAGCTTGAAAAATAAATACTCTCTCTATATTAAATCTATCTTCGATTGCAATGAGTATGCTCCTTTAGGATAAGGGGGGCTGCCCCACTCATTGCAATTATTCTCTTTCTTACAATATTAAATATACCCAAACTGTGTGGCCTGTGTGAATTCAATTAAAACATGTCCTTAGGAGCTATGCTGCCAATTTTTTTATGCATTAAAAACATTTCAGTACAGACCATTTACTTTTAATGGGGTGCTATGGATTTCACCCCAAACTTTAGATTTCTTTGGTTTTCATTAAAGCCTGGCAAAAATATAACCTTATCACATATAATTAAATATTGTTAGAAATATGAAAACAGTCGAATGTCTTAATACTTTTTTTCAAGTTGCCTGTTTTTCAATTGAGGAAGATTCAATGGTTATTTTTTTTTATTAAAAATACACTCTTTAATACATTGTCTTATAAATCTTTAATATCTACATTTTTCTGATGAAAATACTCTACTCATGAAAAAATTCTAGTCGAGAAGCATACATGTCTGAATATATTTCTTTAAAACAGTTCTAGTCATAATGACATTCCTTGTTTATAAGTGTTCCAGTATTTAATAATTATATCATATTTTATGTTATAAATTGGATAATGACACTATGTTAAAGTTTCAGTTTTGGTTAAAAAGTTTTTTATTTGAAAATACCTGTTCATTTGATGTTGGTTTTCAGCATGTCCAGTGTTTGTAGTTTTAAAATGTTTTTTTTTCTTCACAAGAAACTTGGTTTAGTGTAACTGCTTGTTTAAACTGTATTTTGACTGATAAAATAAAATATTTTCCCTACCTACCGACCCTTCAGTCTGAACGTACAGTCGGAAAACTGCAAACAAACATATTTTTAAGGTTGGCCTAGTTTTGATACAATTTAGGTTTAAAAAGTTCGTACAAAAATGGCTACAGAAGGAGTCATAAACCTTAAGATTTTATGTAAAATACATTATTTTCATGTGGAATGGAAAAGTACATGTTTTCCTCCTATTCCCACATGAAATTTTACCTTTTCTTACCAGATTTATAAAAAGTGGGAATAGAGGGAATGAACCAAATTTTTATTGCTTTATAATACATAACAAATTAAGATCGATTAATTACCAGGTGAAATCTTCTGATCTGTGTTTTTCATGTTTTTAAAAAAATGTACAAATATATGTTTAATGTCGATAAAGTTGGTTTACATCTGTATTTGAGATACATGTACATGTATCTCTTCATTCCAAAATACAGTACTACTCACAATAGCATTTCTTGTAAATGGATGTTTGTTTTTCTTCAAAACTGTATTTTTATGAATTTATTCAGTAACAAATCAAACTATCTATTTTTGATCACTATACAACATGTACAAGATTTGTTTTTCAAACGGAATGTCGTATTTCCTTCCCCTCTTATTTTCAAAGAACAATTTGTTTTTAACCCCCACACCCGTTTTCCACAGTCAAAGAAAATGAATTAATATTTTCTAATAGAAAATCATTAATAAATACTATTTTTTTTTATCTATTTTGTAACAGAATCTGGGACTTGTAAATTTCTGTAAGAGGCCAAGCATACATTTATATATGTTTATTTTTCTTGTTTCAAGATATATTAGAATAATGGGCAAAAAGTAAGTCTGGAAGCGAGACAAAAAATATAGATAACAGAATATAGCGGTGATGAAATTATCCAAATATAAAAACAATATTGATTGATTGTTGATCAGTGGCAAATATTTCATGCATGTTTAGGACGAATATGATAAAAATCAATTGGCCTGAAAATAAAGTATATACAGTATATTTAAATGGAAATACATGTATCGTCTCGTATTGTGTTTTCAACCGTCTGACATTTTCGACCTAATTCTACTTTCACTTCCCGTATGCTGCGCATGCCCGCATGATGTCATATTCGTATGCTATAATTAGTAACAATAGCAAATGATACTACGTGGGGTGAAGATTTTTCTTATAAAGATATTATATTAAGTATTTATGTTTTTTTATTTGATATCACATTTTTGTACCCTTTTCACTAATACTAGTTTTACCTTCCAAAAGAATCGGTCTAAAATAAACGAATTTTCTAAACTTATGGGTCTTTTTGCATGCAAAGTTAACTTCAAGGTCATTAAGTCACATGACTGTCAGGTGGTTAGTTGTAATACTTAAAGTTAATTTGAATACGGAAATACGCATGCTCCTTACAGCTTTTTACCGAAAAAATAAAATATCAGTTAAATTTTATTTACAGAAAAAACAGTGTCAGTGGAAATTACAGACAATACTCACCAACCTCACTTCACAATGAATTAACCAAAGTATTTAACAAAAACATGAATGTATACAAGACCATACAAGGCTTCCAAAGTGCCTCATTCTGAAATGTGTACAACTTGTCTAAATAAACAGCTGCGCCATGAGCGCATGATACGCCCGACGTCTTGTGTGGAAGTTTTATGCAATAATCATAAATAGTTTCTGAGGAAGTTTTAAGCAATAACCATTTATTGTTTTTGAGACACGGCGGGACATGTGAAACCCCAACCCCCACCCCACCCTGTTTTTTTTTACAAATATCACTAAAATAAAATTTTGAATCAAACCAAAAAGTATACAGATCTTTAAATTAGTATAACAAAGAAGTGTGTACAGTTTCAAGCAATAATCATAAATTGTTTTTGAGATACGGCGCGACATGTAAAAAAACCCTCCCCTTTTTTAAAAAATACTCAATAACTCAAAAATAAAATTTTGAGTCATCACCAAAAAGTATACAGATCTTTAGATTAATATAACAAAGAAGTGTGTACAGTTTTAAGCAATAATCATAAATTGTTTTTGAGATACGGCACGACATGTAAAAAAAACCCTCCCCCTTTTTTACAAAATACTCAATAACTCAAAAATGAAATTTTGAATCATCACCAAAAAGTATACAGATCTTAAGATTAATATAACAAAGAAGTGTGTAAAGTTTTAAGCAATAATCATAAATCGTTTTTGAGATACGGCGCGACATGTAAAATAAACAGCTGCGCCATGAGCGTATGATACGCCCGACGTCTTGTGTGGAAGTTTTATGCAATAATCATAAATAGTTTCTGAGGAAGTTTTAAGCAATAACCATTTATTGTTTTTGAGACACGGCGGGACATGTGAAACCCCAACCCCCACCCACCCTGTTTTTTTTTACAAATATCACTAAAATAAAATTTTGAATCAAACCAAAAAGTATACAGATCTTTAAATTAGTATAACAAAGAAGTGTGTACAGTTTCAAGCAATAATCATAAATTGTTTTTGAGATACGGCGCGACATGTAAAAAAACCCTCCCCTTTTTTAAAAAATACTCAATAACTCAAAAATAAAATTTTGAGTCATCACCAAAAAGTATACAGATCTTTAGATTAATATAACAAAGAAGTGTGTACAGTTTTAAGCAATAATCATAAATTGTTTTTGAGATACGGCACGACATGTAAAAAAACCCTCCCCCTTTTTTACAAAATACTCAATAACTCAAAAATGAAATTTTGAATCATCACCAAAAAGTATACAGATCTTAAGATTAATATAACAAAGAAGTGTGTAAAGTTTTAAGCAATAATCATAAATCGTTTTTGAGATACGGCGCGACATGTAAAATAAACAGCTGCGCCATGAGCGTATGATACGCCCGACGTCTTGTGTGGAAGTTTTATGCAATAATCATAAATAGTTTCTGAGGAAGTTTTAAGCAATAACCATTTATTGTTTTTGAGACACGGCGGGACATGTGAAACCCCCCCCCCCCCCTCCCCCCACACCCTGTTTTTTTTTACAAATATCACTAAAATAAAATTTTGAATCAAACCAAAAGTATACAGATCTTTAAATTAGTATAACAAAGAAGTGTGTACAGTTTCAAGCAATAATCATAAATTGTTTTTGAGATACGGCGCGACATGTAAAAAAAACCCTCCCCTTTTTTACAAAATACTCAAGAACTCAAAAATAAAATTTTGAGTCATCACCAAAAAGTATACAGATCTTTAGATTAATATAACAAAGAAGTGTGTAAAGTTTTAAGCAATAATCATAAATCGTTTTTGAGATACGGCACGACATGTAAAAAAAAACCTCCCCCTTTTTTACAAAATACTCAATAACTCAAAAATGAAATTTTGAATCATCACCAAAAAGTATACAGATCTTTAGATTAATATAACAAAGAAGTGTGTAAAGTTTTAAGCAATAATCATAAATCGTTTTTGAGATACGGCGCGACATGTAAAAAAACCCTCCCCCTTTTTTACAAAATACTCAAAAACTCAAAAATGAAATTTTGAATCATCACCAAAAAGTATAAAAATATTAAGATTAATATAACTAAGAAGTGTGTAAAGTTTTAAGCAATAATCAAGAAACGTTTTTGAGATACGGTGCGACATGTGAAAAAAAAACACACCCCTGTTTTAGTTACAAAGTGCCGTAACTCAAAAAGTTGAAATCTTATTTTCACCAAAAAGTATACAGATCATTTGACCATCATAAGAAACAACTACATTAAGTTTCATGAAATTTGGATAAGTCGTTCTCAAGTTACGGTGCGACATGTTTACGCCGGACAGACGGACAGACAGACGGACGGACGGACACCGGACATTTGTATACCATAATACGTCCCGTCAAAATTTTGACGGGCGTATAAAAACCCTCCCCCTTTTTTACAAAATACTCAAAAACTCAAAAATGAAATTTTGAATCATCACCAAAAAGTATACATATATTAAGATTAATATAACTAAAAAGTGTGTAAAGTTTAAAGCAATAATCAAGAAACGTTTTTGAGATTACGGTGCGACATGTGAAAAAAAACACATCCCTGTTTTAGTTACAAAGTGCCGTAACTCAAAAAGTTTAAATCTTATTTTCACCAAAAAGTATACAGATCATTTGACCATCATAAGAAACAACTATATTAAGTTTCATGAAATTTGGATAAGTCTTTCTCAAGTTACGGTGCGATATGTTTATGCCGGACAGACAGACGGACAGACAGACGGACACCGGACATTTGTATACCATAATAGGAGGCGTATAAAAACTCAAAAATGAAATTTTGAATCATCACCAAAAAGTATACAGATATTAAGATTAATATAACCAAGAAGTGTGTAAAGTTTTAAGCAATAATCAAGAAACGTTTTTGAGATACGGTGCGACATGTGAAAAAAAACACACCTCTGTTTTAGTTACAAAGTGCCGTAACTCAAAAAGTTTAAATATTATTTTCACCAAAAAGTATACAGATCATTTGACCATCATAAGAAACAACTATATTAAGTTTCATGAAATTTGGATAGGTCGTTCTCAAGTTACGGTGCGACATGTTTACGCCGGACAGACGGACGGACAGACAGACGGACACCGGACATTTGTATACCATAATACGTCCCGTCAAAATTTTGACGGGCGTATAAAAAGACATCAAAATAATATTTTATATCTTATAGTTGTATATTTAACCATTCAATTCTTTAAGTCATAAGTTTGATTGCCTCTAACACTTTGATATAAACTTTGGTATCAAATTTATAACCAATTCCGGATATGTAAGACATGTCGTTTCCGACTTTTGACCCGTTTTTCAGATAGGTTGAAAACACAAGACGCTTGTTTTTGTCAACAAACTTGCCATTGATCTAATGAGCTCAAATGAAAAAATAAATTAAAGATCACAATATATTTCCGATACAATTCAGGGCTTTTTATCACTTCGTGCATTTCTGCAAGTTCCGGTGCTTGTTACTCGAAAACGTACATCAACCTAAATTTCGGCGGCAAAATAAGTTTGTTACTTCATTTAAACGTGATAAAAGTTGCCTCCAGTAAATGTTTAATCCATTTATTGCATTAAAAACGTCATGTTCTTTTCCAAATAACTTGTCAAACATCGTTTATTTTTGTAAATTTTCTTGCATTCGTCCGCCATTGACCGATTTCTAAACTACGGATCTGAACCGGACCAGCTATGACCGAAATCCATACTTTTACAATAATTACTACGGACGCACGGATGGAACAGCTGACAGAAGAATATTGATCCCAAAGGGAAAAATTATGCATTTCACACGCATTAAGAGACTTTTGGTTACATCTAATTGATTGGTGTATATGATTCCCTATATTTTTTATGGATTGTTTCAAACTATTGATTAAAGTTGCTTAACTCTGAGACTATTATTATATACTAATACATGTATCAATATATTAATATTATGGCCCAGCTTAATAACTTTTATAATTTTTTATGAGAAACACTGAATTTCATACACAAGATAATTTTAAATTAAATTGTAATTGATATATTATAATTTCTTTACATCTTTTAAATTGTTTCTTTTTTTTTTTAGTGCTAGATATTTAGTTGGTAGTTTCTCATAAGAACCTTAGTAAAACTTAAACAACTTTTAATTTCAAATGTTACTTTAATTGTAATTTGTTTACTCAGATATGAATTGAACAATATAAAAAGAACATTATTTACATATTTCCCTTTATACTATTGTAAAATCCAAACATTGTAGCGCACCGCGCGAATGAGCACTTCTCTTTCAAATCTCACCACTTCTCCCTATCAGTTTCAAAAAGAGAAGTCACTTCTCCCTATAATTCTGAAGTAGTGTGAGCCCTGCAATTATTTTATGCACAAGTATACTAGCGACTCTCAAAATATTAGGTATGTCTATGTTCAAACATATAACAGGGACATTCGGAAAAATATGTTAGTAGGTCGAAAATACAATACACGAGGATAGTAAATAATAAAAGCTATAGAAATATATACATCTTTAAAAAAAATATTTAAAAATTTTGGTTTCACGGTGCCCCTGTAACGGTTTATTTCTTCCTCTGTGATATTTTATCCTGAGGATAAGTTGTCCCGGTAATTTTTTTCCAGGCATGGTATTTCACAAGTTGATTTTTTCCAGAGGAGTGAAAATCTATCTGTGTTATGCGGATAGTATGTACCGGTATATATTTGCTGTACTATATTTCACAGAATCGTGTGAAATAGATACCCAATATATACCTGACTATAATTATAAAATGTTTCACAAAGGTAGACCAAATTTGCATAATTTTTCAAAGGGAGGTAATTATGAGCAATTTATATTTTAAAGATATTAATATAATATATTTCTGAATCTATTTTATAGTGAAATTTTTCCTTGAATCTTATTTTTTATATATTCATTCATATAAAAAGATGGCTTACAACTTGATTTAATAAGACAGATAATATTTCATAGGTAAAAACTATCCAGCTGTTAAACATGCTTTTGTTCCTATATATTGTTATGCTATGATTTATCAAATTTCCATATAAGACATATAATCAACAACTACATCTCTGTCCCCAGACAAATCTATTTATATAGTTAAAAATATCATCATAATCAAATTCTTCTATTACTGTTAACAGTAGTAATGCAACTACAGAGGTGGATTTAGGGGGGGACCCTGGCCCGGGCCCCCCCTTTTTGGGAAAAAAATTGGTTGCTTATATAGGGAATCACTGAAGCGTGACTGGCCTCCTCTTAGGTCAGTCAGTGGGCCCCCACTTATGAAAATTTCTGGATCCGCCACTGACCTATATTTCTACCTTACTTTTAAATTTATATTTGTACTGAGATCTGAAAACAACTCACTTTTACATGTATTTCACTAACCTTATTTAATCATGATATTATTTTCACAATTACAATCTTTGAAATTACTTCTGGTTTTCTTCCATATGTTTCATGATAATTTTCTTTTTAAAAGGATGATTGACTTGAATATTTCAGGAAATTTTTTCAAGGATAATTTGTGAAATTATTTTCCATTATAATACATTTTTTTTTTTAACAATTTCGCTTTATTTCAAATACACTATTATTATTTCATAGTATTTTTAAAGGATAAGTTTTTTCTAATAACTATTCAATAAGTTAACTACCCAGATAGAATTTCACGGCAAAGGAAAAAATATCCCAGGAAAATATTTTCCTCCGGATAAAAAAATAGCAACAACTACTGTGACATTTTTTCCTCCGGATCAAATTTCACCTGGATATAATTTTGCTTTACATCCCCCTCCCCAGACATCAAGGTTCTGGAACCGCCCTAGTGCAAATGTAGGGTGTCTGGCAATGCTATTTTAATTTTTTTAACTCAGACGCCTTCCTACGACGTCATATTAAACTGTTAAAGCTAACTCGCACTATCTGTTTGCTTTGACTATGTTCACATGGTTCAGTGGACCGCGAAATAATTTGGAGTCAAAAATCCATGGAGCATGTGTACTTATTTCAAGTTGTATTGGTTGGACTTCAACTTGTCTTCATTTAAAACTACCTTGACCAAAAAATTGAACCTGAAGAAGGACAGACAGAGACGGACGAACGAACGAAAGGACGAACGATTGATTGGACTTTAAACTTCATCAGAAACTTAGAATAAATAATTTTCAGATAAAAAAACAAACAAAAACAAAAACAGACAGATAAAATGTACAATGAGTTTCTGCCAAAAAAAATGTACTTTTCTTACGTCTAAATCACTTGAATTAAAATGTAAATCAAAGCTTTCCAGCATCCTCATCATCTTTGTTTACATCGTGGGCTGAATAAAAAGAGCGGGAAACTAAAAACGACATAAAAGGTGTTACCTTACCTGTTACCTAGTCTTTATCTTCCTCCTCTAGCAGGAGCTTCGCTTCTATAGCGTAATTCCAATTTGCACCCTTATTTGCACCCTAACCCTTACACACGGGGCACTCATAAAATCAGTATACGTAGGTAGTTATTATAATAATTTATATAACAGTAACATATATACAGCATGCGGACTAATCCATCACCATGTAAACGTAGTTAACTATATATATATACTCAGTCCAATCGTTCATAGCTGGATCACTATTATATCTCCATATAACGTAGTGTTATAGTCTATAATTAAAACACTCCTGCCCTCGCAATAGCATTTACTGTTCAAAACACTGTCCTTGGTATCTTTAAAATCTAAAAAACGTTTCACTGTTCATTTGGTAAGCAATTATTCCATATAAAACACGCTAATAAAATATTTAAAATCTAAAACCACTTGATATTTTACAAGCCTTGGATACGAGTTTTCAGTTCAAACACTATCCATCTCTCAATATTGCAGAATAAATCCTGACACAATCCAGTAAATGCGAATCAAATTTACTCAGACATTAAAAGTAAACGTTTGTGATATAGTTTGTAACACAGACCTCTGGTTAATGTCTCTGAGGCCCCTCATGGGGGGGTCCTAGTAATCACATAATCACCATTTTTTTGCCAATATAATCACATAATCATTAAATATTTGCTTATCTTTAGTAATCAAATAATCATAAACTAAAAATACAGTCCTAGGTAATCAAATAATCATGAAATATTTGGCTTAATAATCAAATAATCATTAAAAAAACGGCCAAGTAATCACATAATCAAAAACCCCATGAGGGCCCTCGTCTCTATACGGACCTGTTCCTTGTAGGTAAGAAAATGATATGATGTACAGTCTATAATTAGATGTAAAAGATTCTCCTTGTCATCAAGTAGTTCTTGAATTAGCAAAGGTGGCTTATTACAATCTACGAGAAGAGATTTCAACTCTTGCATAAAGCGATTTCTTATGCTTGACAGTTTTTCACATTTAAGTATAAAGTGAGTCATATCTTCTGGTTCAATGTTACATAATGGACAGATTGCTGAGATACAGTTTTTTGAAAATCTAGACCTCTGATACTGAAGAATCATTATTCCGGTGGCAATTTTAACTTTAATTGCAGCCATATTAACAGAGTACGGGTCAGTCCCACTGCTTTTCCAAATATTATGCACAGTTCCTATGTTGGAATCATTAAAATTAATATATTTCAAGGATGACTTTTCTTTAGCTTCCTTCTTTAAATTTTGTAAAAAATGATTATTTATACAGTTATTCACAAGTCTATTCCAGCTTATTTTTGATGGTGGATTCTCAATGATATCATAAGGCGATGGCAATCCATAAATTACAGTTAAATTGTGTAGTTTTGTAAACCAACTTCCAGATTTTTCATCTTTCATAGCCAATTGTCTAAAAGCAATTTCTCTTTCAACAGATTTATCATTTCTAATTATATTTCCAAATGTTTTCAGAATTTTCTTATGAATTTCTCCCTCTATAGGAATACGCCCTAATAATAGTAAAGTTGCAGCTATTGATGTGCGTTTAGGCAAGTGCTGAATTTGCTTTAATAATTGTCTAAAGAATAGTTCCATCTTTTGTATATCTGTATTTGAGAGCGATATGACATCTAAACCATATAGTAGTCTAGGTATAACATATATTTGAATCAAGTGTACAGAAACTTTTGGATTTACTCCATTCAAACCGTGTAACCCAGCACCCATAAGAGAGTATACAGTTTTCCTTGCCGTAGTAATACGCTTGTTCACAACTTCTTTAACCCCAGCATTTTTAGTTATATTTCTATCTATTCCAAGGTGAACTGCAGATTCAGAAAGTGTTACTGATTTTCCATTCAAAGACCAAGATTTTGGCAATTTATCGTTATATACTAATATAGTAGATTTTTGCTCACTGAGTAGATATCTCAATTTGTTTGCATGATCTGCCTGTACATTTAACATTGTTTGTAATTCATATGGATCTGTTGAGATTAAAGCAACATCGTCAGCTACTGTTGGGATACCACAATAAATGGGTCCAATACATGCTCCTAATTGATTTCTTTCAAAAGTTTGTAAAAGTGAATTTATAAATATTTTATAGGCTGTCGGTGACCAGATACCGCCCTGTCGTACACCTTGTTGTTCCTCTATTGAGTTTGAAAGCAACCCTTTCCATTTAATTTTTGATTTAAGATTTTCATACCATCTTTTAAAGAATAACCAATTGTCCCCCGTTAATCCAAACTTGTGCATTTCTCTCATCAGGCCAAGATGCCACACAATGTCAAAAGCTTTCCTTGCATCCATTAAAGCCACATAAAGTGGTGATTTTGTCTTAATTGCTTGAATTATAAGTTCAGTTAAAATTAAAGCAGCAATAATAGGCATTTCTCCAGAGGTAAATCCTTTTTGTAATTTATTTTGGTTTTTAATTACAGAGTTTTTATTTTGAGATAAATGAGCTTTCTCAACAACTTTTCCTACTGTACTTGTAATAGTTATTTTCCGATAATCGGTGCTTGTAACATAATATTTAAATGAAAATGAAATTTAATCATTTTTTTTTCCTTCGATAAATAGCATATTTTGAGAGTATCTATTCACCTGGACTCAGTCAAATAATATAAAATACAAGTATGTTTATCTAATAAAATCATAAATATCTCTCTTTTTTTAAACGATATAAGCATCTTGATAATGATCTTTTTCATTTCTTTGTCATTTTTACAAAAATGTGCCAAAATCTGCAAGCTTATTTTAGACCGTAGAAGACGTTTTTATACCGATAATTGATGACGGTAAATATGTTTTATGATTTAACTTTTGTTTTATAATTGCTTTTTGAAAATTTGTAAATACTAGTTCCTTCTAATCCGTCTCTCATTATTCTTTTAGAATGACATTACTAATTTTAAAAATGTTTACTTTTATAATGTGAAATGCGTATACTGTATTATTGATGGTGAGACGTTAATAAATTATTATTGTTGTATTGTTGTATTGTCATTAATGATTTGTTATTTTCTATATTTGCTGTATGTACTATCAATGTGCTACCCGAGCTAAAAAAAAAAAAACCATGATAATATCAACATAAACTGACGTTAAACTCTACTGGTGGAATACAACAGGGTTATAAGTAAACTGTTTACTGTACCTTTGGAACAGGATAAGAGTGCAATCATTCTATTTCATGACAGGGGAAGGGAATATAGTTGGATTTTAAAAATGAAAAATCTGCCATGAATGAAAAGAACTGGACAAAAATATCCTTGCCAAAAACAGGATGAACATGCACAAATCTTTGTCCATATAATAATGCATTTAGTATACAAGAGTGCACACACTGAAATATCTCGCCTTCTTTAGTAATCATTGATATTATATTAATAGTCTTATTAAACATAAAGCTTTATTACAACTGTCACATAAACTTAAATAAACCAAGAAAACTAAACATTGACCTTTGAACCAAGAAAATGAGGTCAAGGTCAGATGAACCATGCCAGGCAGGCATGTACAGCTAACAATTCTTCCATACAACAAATATACATGACCTTTTACTAATAGTTTAAGACCAAAACACAAAAAATGACTTAACACTGAGCAATGAACCGTGAAAATGAGGTCAAGGTCAAATAAAACCTACACTTCCGACATATGTATCATAAAATATTTCCACCTGATGATGTACACCTTACAGTGCTTCCATACACTGAATATACTAGACCTATTGTTATAGTATGTCAGATATGGATTTGACCACCAAAACTTAACCTTGTTCACTGATCCATGAAATGAGGTCGAGGTCAAGTGAAAACTGTCTAACGGGCATGAGGACCTTGCAAGGTACGCACATATCAAATATAGTTATCCTATTACTTATGATAAGAGATTTTAACATTACAAAAAATCTTAACTTTTTTTTTCAAGTGGTCACTGAACCATGAAAATGAGGTCAGGGACATTGGACATGTGACTGACGGAAACCTTGTAACATGAGGCATCCATATACAAAGTATGAAGCATGTATGTCTTCCACCTTCTAAAATATAAAGCTTTTTAAGAAGTGAGTTAACACCGTCGCCGCCGGATCACTATCCATATGTCGAGCTTTCTGCGACAAAAGTCGCAGGCTCGACAAAAACTTGTTCATAAATATGGCCACAATATTTCATAGGACGATATTTTGCTTTATACAATGACGGACTCAAAGTTACCTTATGGTAACTGATTAAAATCAAATTTGCCCAAAACAGTATGAACATGGATATTCTGTTCAACAAAATGCAAAAAACTGACAAAACAGAGATATAATGTATAAAGCCGAACTCGCTATATATAGCAATAGGAAAACATGAATATTCCATCCGCTAAACACGTCTTATATTTCAATGAAGAAACATTTCAGCAATCCCTGTCTATGGAATATATAAACAAGCAGAGGCGGATTTAGAGGGGGGCCAAGGGGGCCCGCCCCCCCCCTTTTTGGGAAAAAAATTTGCTGCTTATATAGGGAATCATTGACGCGTGACTGGAGTGGGCCCCCTCTTAGGTCAGTCAGTGGGCCCCCACTTATGTAAATTTCTGGATCCGCCACTGACAAGTCTAAATTGAAAACTACGTTCAAACCTATTATTGCGTTGGATAAAAACCGCAATTTTTATACGTGTGCATGTAAAACAAATTTCGTTGTAGAAGGGATACAGCACAAACACCATTTTCCAAAAGACCAAAACATTGAAAAAGTACATGTATATTTAAACAAATCGCATTTGACAAACAGGTCGAACAACTGATTTTCTTTAACCCTGCTGACTGCCATTGGCGATTGCAAGATGTAACAAAATGGATCTTAATATAAATTCAATACTAAACAGAAAACAATAAACTTGTGGCCAAGGTTTTATGCCACAAACATAGGGTGTCAATATTTATTTGTACAGCAGATCCGGATTTCGACAATAAATGTCTTTTCAGTGATTTTAGGGATCGAAACGGTATTTGGTAGGCCATAATATATATACAACTCGTCTAAACATCAACCCAACAATGTTGATAATATATATCGGTTTATTTCATGAATCAAGGAATCCTAGTGGTTCAGCTTAATTTCTTCCCTTCAAAATTGTTCAACAAGAACGCACGCTAACATGATTTGGTTAACCTTTATGAAATATCTGTCACATATGACCATGTATTTGCTCTATTTGTTGAGACACCATCCCCGATCCTTTTCCTATATTGTGACCCCTGAATTTGTTTTCGATGGGTGTTACTTTTGGAACATGCTCTACTTTCCCTCATAGAGAACATAAATCACACAGGTTGTGTAGGGTAGTATGTGTTGATGCATCTTTTTTAAGCAGTGCTATGTAGAAAAGTGTCTGAGGGGTTTTCCCTTTGGTACAGTGGTACAGCATGTACAGCTGGATCTTTTCACAGGTGTATACACACCATTAACGTTTGTATGACTTTTTCTATATACAGAAATGAACCTATAAAATATGCATTTGGAGTTTAGTGTGATGTTCATTTTCATTGAACTAGTACACATTTTTATTCAGGGGCCAGCTGATGCCCACCTCCGGGTGCGGGATATTTTTCTCGCCTCCGTTGAAGACCCATTGGTGGCCTTCGGATGTTGTCTGCTCTTTGGTCGAGTTGTTGTCTCTTTGACATATTCCCCATTTCCATTCTCAATTTTATTGCAATCTTTTGTTAATGTATCATTTTGTTAACCCATATTTTTTATTCGTTCGAAAAGAAGAGGAAACAACATAAATATGGAAATAAACACCAATGGTACCATCTTGAACTATTAAACTATACGGTGGTGTGGCATAACACAGGAAGAACTATCTAAAAGGTGGTATGTCATAAAAAAATTGAAATACTTAATCTAAGGTTGCGTGGCCTAATAACTTAACTAACTATAAGGTTGTGTGGCATAACTGAATACCAGGTATAAGGTTGACTGTGTGGCTTAACTGTACTAACATGTATAAGATAGAGTGGTATACCTACTGAACTACCAGCTATGTTATGTGGCATAACTAAACTACCAACTACAAGATTGTGTGGCATTATAATATAACTGAACTTCAAACTATAAGGCTGTGTGGGATTATAACTGAACTACCAACCATAAGGTTGTATGGCAAAACATATGAATTACCATCGTTACGGTTTTGTGAAATAACAAATGAGTACCAGATAGACGGTTATGTGGCATAACTAAACTACCAACTACAGGGTTGTGTGATAAAGTAACTGAACTACAAACCATAAGGTTGTGTGGCATTACAAATGAATACCAGATAGACGGTTATGTGCCATTATAACTAAACTACCAACTACAATGTTGTGTGATAAAGTAACTGAACTACCAACCATAAGGTTGTGTGTCATTACAAATGAATACCAGATAGACGTTTATGTGGCATTATAACTAAACTACCAACTACAAGGTTGTGTGGTAAAGTAAATGAACTACCAACCATAATGTTGTGTGGTATAACTTTATAGACGGTTATGTGGCATAACTAAACTACCAACTACAATGTTGTGTGGTATAGTAACTGAACTACCAACCATAAGGTTGTGTGGCATTACAAATGAGTACCAGATAGACGGTTATGTGGCATTATAACTAAACTACCAACTACAAGGTTGTGTGATAAAGTAACTGAACTACCAACCATAAGGTTGTGTGGCATTACAAATGAGTACCAGATAGACGGTTATGTGGCATAACTAAACTACCAACTACAATGTTGTGTGATAAAGTAACTGAACTACCAACCATAAGGTTGTGTGTCATTACAAATGAATACCAGATAGACGTTTATGTGGCATTATAACTAAACAACCAATTACAATGTTGTGTGATAAAGTAAATGAACTACCAACCATAATGTTGTGTGGTATAACTTTATAGACGGTTATGTGGCATAATTCAACTACCAACTATAAGATTTTGTGGTATAATTACTGCAATACCTACTATAAGGTTATGTGGCCTAACACATGAGTACCAGATAAACGGTTATGTGACGTAACTAAGCTTCCAACTACAAGGTTGTTTCGTAAAGTAACTTAAATAGTTACAATAAGGCTGTGTGGTATTAACTGCATGCCAGCCAGCTTATGTGACATAACCGAACTACCAACTACAAGGTTGTGTTGCATTAGAACTGAACTACTAACCATAAGGTTATGTGGCCTAACAAATGAGTACCAGATAGACGGTTATGTGGCATTATAACTAAACTACCAACTACAAGGTTGTGTGATAAAGTAACTGAACTACCAACCATAAGGTTGTGTGGCATTAGAACTGAACTACTAACCATAAGGTTATGTGGCCTAACAAATGAGTACCAGATAGACGGTTATGTGGCATTATAACTAAACTACCAACTACAAGGTTGTGTGATAAAGTAACTGAACTACCAACCATAAGGTTGTGTGGCATTAGAACTGAACTACTAACCATAAGGTTATGTGGCCTAACAAATGAGTACCAGATAGACGGTTATGTGGCATTATAACTAAACTACCAACTACAAGGTTGTGTGATAAAGTAACTGAACTACCAACCATAAGGTTGTGTGGCATTAGAAACTGAACTACTAACCATAAGGTTATGTGGCCTAACAAATGAGTACCAGATAGACGGTTATGTGGCATTATAACTAAACTACCAACTACAAGGTTGTGTGATAAAGTAACTGAACTACCAACCATAAGGTTGTGTGGCATTAGAACTGAACTACTAACCATAAGGTTATGTGGCCTAACAAATGAGTACCAGATAGACGGTTATGTGGCATTATAACTAAACTACCAACTACAAGGTTGTGTGATAAAGTAACTGAACTACCAACCATAAGGTTGTGTGGCATTAGAACTGAACTACTAACCATAAGGTTATGTGGCCTAACAAATGAGTACCAGATAGACGGTTATGTGGCATTATAACTAAACTACCAACTACAAGGTTGTGTGATAAAGTAACTGAACTACCAACCATAAGGTTGTGTGGCATTAGAACTGAACTACTAACCATAAGGTTATGTGGCCTAACAAATGAGTACCAGATAGACGGTTATGTGGCATTATAACTAAACTACCAACTACAAGGTTGTGTGATAAAGTAACTGAACTACCAACCATAAGGTTGTGTGGCATTAGAACTGAACTACTAACCATAAGGTTATGTGGCCTAACAAATGAGTACCAGATAGACGGTTATGTGGCATTATAACTAAACTACCAACTACAAGGTTGTGTGATAAAGTAACTGAACTACCAACCATAAGGTTGTGTGGCATTAGAACTGAACTACTAACCATAAGGTTATGTGGCCTAACAAATGAGTACCAGATAGACGGTTATGTGGCATTATAACTAAACTACCAACTACAAGGTTGTGTGATAAAGTAACTGAACTACCAACCATAAGGTTGTGTGGCATTAGAACTGAACTACTAACCATAAGGTTATGTGGCATTATAACTAAACTACCAACTACAAGGTTGTGTGATAAAGTAACTGAACTACCAACCATAAGGTTGTGTGGCATTAGAACTGAACTACTAACCATAAGGTTATGTGGCCTAACAAATGAGTACCAGATAGACGGTTATGTGGCATTATAACTAAACTACCAACTACAAGGTTGTGTGATAAAGTAACTGAACTACCAACCATAAGGTTGTGTGGCATTAGAACTGAACTACTAACCATAAGGTTATGTGGCCTAACAAATGAGTACCAGATAGACGGTTATGTGGCAAAACTGAACTAACAACTACAAGATTGTGTGGCATTATAATTGAACTATCACTGCAACATGTTCAAAGTTTTGTGGCATTATACTAGAATAACAACTACAAGGTAGTGTAGTAATATAACTGAACTACCAACTACAAGGTTTTGTGACATAACAAATGAACTTCCAGATGAGTTAAGCCTTTCAACTGATTTTGATAGTTCGTTCTTTTGTTGTACTGTTATACCACTGTCCCAGGTAAGGAGGAGGGTTTGGATCCTGCTCAGAGGCGGATTTAGGGGGGGGGGGCAGGGTGCCTGGGCCCCCCTTTTGAGAAAAAAATTTGGTTAGTTATATAGGGAATCACTGAAACGTGATAAAATCGGGCCCCCACTTATGAAAATTTCTAGATCCGCCACTGCTTCTAACATGTTTAACCCCGCCCCATTCTGTATGTATGCGCCTATCCCAAGTCAGGAGCCTGTAATTCAGTGGTTGTCGTTTGTTTGTGTGTTACATATTTTGTTTTTCGCTGATTTTTTGTACATAAATTAGGCCGTTAGTTTTCTCGTTTGTTTTACATCATGTTATTTCGTGCCTTTTATACCGGACTATGCGGTATGGGCTTTGCTTGTTGTTGAAGGCCGTACGGTGACCTATAGTTGTTAATTTCTGTGTTATTTTGGTCTCTTTTGGAGTCTCGTTGGCAATCAAACCACATTTTTTTTTTATATATTTCATATCAAAGATGTGCTTCATTAAAAGTGCACTACCAACTACAAGGTTGTATGACATTTTAACTGAACTACCAACTACAAGGTTGTATGACATTTTAATGAACTACCAACTACAAGCTTTAATAAGGTTTTGTGGCGTTGAAATGAACAACCAACTACAAGATTTTGTGGCATTATAACTTGACAACCAACTGCAAGATTTTGTGGCATAAAAATTGAACTATACCAACTACAAGGTTTTGTGGCATTACAAAGAAACAACCAACTGCAAGGTTTGTGACATAATAGACCACTTTCGAGTTCATCCTTCACCGGATTATACGAGCCTTTATGATGTCATTTACCAGATAGAGGGGATCGCTTGTATCCCTGCACTATTTACGTTCATCAACCGTCTTAGTGATCGTCATTGTGTGGGATAAACTAGAAATAATGGTTGTTCTGTAGGAACTTGATGACAATTCCCTAATGACAGCAATGCTATTGTCAATTTTGAGAATTCAATTTGCCGAATAATAGAATGGAAGTGACGACGCCCCTAAACGCACAAATGACGTCTTATCGGGGCCTTTTATAGCTGACTATGCGGTATGGGCTTTGCTCATTGTTGAAGGCCGTACGGTGACCTATAGTTGTTAATGTCTGTGTCATTTTGGTCTTTTGTGGATAGTTGTCTCATTGGCATTCATACCACATCTTCTTTTTTTTTTTATATATTCATTAAAACGAAAGTTTTTGACGGAAATGCATCGAACTCGAAAGTTGTCTTTTACTTAACTATCAACTGTTTGTTTTTGGTAGTTATCCCTCAATGGTTTTTATCATAAGGTTGCTGGTTTTCTGTTATGAATTGTTTCCCCTTTTATCATGTTTTGGGCTTGTATAACTTATTATACAGTATGGGTTTTACACATTGTTCAACGCTGTACAGTGTCCTATAGACGTTGACATCATTGTTCTCTGTCCTCTGGTGGATAGTTTCATTTGAAATCATACCAAATAAATTGGTATGGCATGAAAACTGAACAATACCTATAAGGAAGTGTGGCATTAAAACTGAAAGTGACTCAAAAATATGGTGTGGCATAAAAACTGAAGTAACATACAGATCTGCTGAACTACAAAGTGATGTGGCACCAAAAATAATCCACCAACTACAAGGTAAGGCATGCATGTGTCATAAATACTTAATCATCATCTTAAATTGAGCATGGCATGAAAAATAATGCAATGAAATGATAAATAATTTAATTCTAAATTTTGAACAAAATATTTGATGTAAATTGTAGCAAGGTGGCAACTAGTCCAATTCTTTCTTTTTTTTTATTAAACACTGGTAACACAGTAATTATATAAATTACTACAAAATTCAATGCACCACATGAGCACAGTTTGCATTTTTAAGTTAACTAACAATGTAGCACACAATTTGACTTTTTAAGTTAACTAATAATGAAGCACACAATTTGAATCTTTAAGTTAATTAACAATGTAGCACACAATTTGATTTTTTAAGTTTACTAACAATGAAGCACTCAATTTGATTTTTTAAGTTAACTAACAATGTAGCACACAATTTGATTTTTTAAGTTAACTAACATTGTAGCACACAATTTGATTTTCTAAGTTAACTAACAATGTAACACACAATTTGATTTTTTAAGTTAACTAACAATGAAGCACACAATTTGAATTGTTAAGTTAATTAACAATTAACAGGCTATTATTTGAACTTGGAATTATTCTTAATTATGGAATTTGCTTGATTTCTTGTTATTGAAATTTTTAATAAATTCCATGTTTATTCTGTACTGAAATGTTCTGTGCTGCACACAACACTTTCTATTACAAAGAAAATAGTATATTTTCAATAGAATGTACTGTGCCGCGCACAACACTATCTAACCAAAATACATTGTATGGAACGTGTTATTAACTGCTGAAAAGATTATAATACCAAATAAAAATGGAATTTATTAAAAATTTTAAACACAAGAAATTATGCAAATTCCATAATTAAAAATAATTCCAAGTTCAAATAATAGGCTGTTAATTTGTATTTTTGAAGAAAGTTGCACACAATTATTATTTTTAAAGAAAGTTGCACACCATTTGTATTTTTGAAGAAAGTTTCTATATAACATTATGAATTTTTTGAGAAAGTTGCACACAATTTGTGTTTTTTGAGAAAGTAATGCACACAATTTTTTTTTTTTTTAAGAAAGTTGCACACAATTTGGGTTTTTTTTTAAAGAAAGTTTCACACACTGGTTTTTTTAAGAAAGTTGCACACAATTTGGGTTTTTTAGAAAGTTGAACACAATTTGATTTTATAAATAAACACCCACTGTAACATGATATATTTTAATAATGGAGTTTTGAATTGGTGTGTCAACAATAGAAACGTCTGGTGAAATATGTCCCACTTTAAAGCACAGTCATTTTGCTGTTATTGAAGTAAAAGAATATCTTATTTCTAAATTCCTTGATCTATGAACAGAGAATTTCATTCAACAACACAAGGTTCTACTTCACAGCAATGCATTAGCTAAATGGGAATAAGCAAACATTATGGCAATATCTGTTCAAATAATTAAACTGTTGTTTTTTTTAATTTACACAAAATTGTTTTTTTAATGGGTTATTTACTGATAGTTTAATTAAATAATGTAAAAATTAGCCCAGAAAAAACATGGCCCGTAGATAAATTATTGATTTGCAAGACAAAAAACTCAGCCTATATCTATACATGGGTCACATGTTAATCAATCAGCAATCTTCAAAAGTCCTGTCCATGGTTAAAAATTAAGATGCACCCAAAATGTTGAACTTTTTTTCTTTGTCATGTATTGCTTACTGTTTCCTGTGAGACATATGTAATACTTATATATGTTTTAGCATGTTATAAATGACATTTTGAAAGTATTTTTAGAGCTTTTACCACATTTACTTTAGCCTGTTTAGCAAATTACAACCAACTTAACCATGATCACAATTTACAACTAGCTGTTAACTGTCTGGTTATATATATATATACATATGTCAATCAGAGCATTCATTCTCATCACTTTCACCACTTTGATCACTTTGAACACTTTGATCACCTTGATCACTTTGATCAGACTCCTGGTACAAACATTGATTAGATTCACTGAACAAATATTCTGTAAATTGATCAGATGTACGTTTGCCCCTCTTCTTATGCAAGTCTACCACCTTCTCTATGTGAGGTGATAGATGTCCTTGATAAGGTACACCACTGTTTATAATCACAGCAGAGGCTAGACATTGCAAGGATTGTGTACCCACAGGGCACAATGGTCTTGATGATGTCTGGGAATACCAGATGGGGGTTCTGTTGGCAGCATCTATACAGTCAGTGTGAGCACCAGATACCAACAGGGCTTGGATGATATTCATTTGGTCAGTTTCACGCTCTGATCCAACACTCAACAAGATACGGTAAGCTAAATGAAGAGGTGTCATTCCATAGTCGTCCACGGTATTAGGATCTGCTCCTGAACTTAGTAATATCTGGACTAATTTCTGTGATCCTGAAACTTCTTTCTCTAAATCTTTGGCTTCTCTATCCATTACTACAGGGGTGACATAATGCAAGAGACTTTGTCCAACACGGTTCCTCAGGTCGTCACTCGCTACTCTTTTCATGAACTTTAAAAACTTTGTTCTCTGCTCTTCACTCTTGTCATAGCTATCCAGTACTTTTACAGCTACAAGCAGAGGTGCAATATCTGTGAACATTCTTTGTATCTTTGGTGTGCCTAAGTAGTGGAGGAAGAAACATTTACCAATTGCCATTAGCTCGTCAAACGTTAACTGCATACATTTTGTCTCTGTCAAAACAATGGATGTTAAGTTGGTAATGAACTTAGACAATGTCTCAGTCTTTGTATAATCTCTTACAATATAGGTTTCCTCTTGTGATATGTATCTCAAAAAGTATGGAAAGCTGTATGTGACAACAGAAACGAAATCTTTAATTTGATTGAGTTTGTAGTACTCTGTGGACAATGCTTCGAATGCCTTTAGCGTCTCATGAGAACCGTATCCTACGAGGCGCTCGTGTATTAATGCACCTTTTAACAGCATAGCCAAACGTGTATTAGTGTTTTTCTCCAACTTTTTACTGTTACATGTGTTCAGACAAGTCAGGTGAGATTTTATTGATTTTTCTGGTGGATTCACTGTAATAACAGGAGCATTACCGCTTCTTATTAATTTTTCCTGCCATTTTTTTACCAACCTGATAGTAATCCTGGCATTCTCAGCCATATCCAGGTAAACAAACTCCATGCTGACATTAGAATCACCTTCAAATGGATTCAGTAACTTCTTAGACATTAAAGTTTTTACTTGAAATTCTTTTTCCCAAGGTGAAATATTAATTGGATTTTGGATGATCTCTACTTTCATGATTTTCTTTGTTCTATTTGAAACTTTCTGTTGCCTTATTTTGTCTGCATTATTCCAGCAACTCATAGCATCTTTATAGTACCCAAATTTGGCATAATAAGCCCCAGCAGCTTCTAATGCGTCAAACTTGGGTTGAAACGGAACCTTATGTTTATTTAGACATGTATGTAATAACCTCCTCCCGCCACTCGCTAAAAATACAACTGGATGTACATACTCATAGTTACCAGGTTCATCAGTACAAACTGCATTGTTTGTAGTCTGGTCAACACTGCAAGACTTAAGTACAGTATCTATATTTGTTTCAATACAATCGGACATGTCCTCTGATGGAAGACGTACAGGGTAATATTTGATAATGTTGGCGTTATTGATATCTGACCCGTCACTTCTACCGAGGCGACGTAGTAAATGACTTGAGATCTTACATTTTCTAATCAAATCCTTATGAAGAAGTTCGTAACCTAACAAAGTCATACCTTGATCGTTCTTTAAACTGGCTATGTTAGGTACTTTGGCAAGTAATAATGGCAAACAAGCTTCATACAATTCTTCTGCCATGTTGATTATTATCAAGTTGCTACTCTCTTCTGGAAGCACAGCTTTAAATATGTCATAAAGTTGGCTCTCAGAACATTTCTCAACAGCTCCATAATCAATCAACATTTTCACAATTTCAAGTTTTGGACAAAATGGCGCAGGAATGTTTTCATTCTTCTTGTTTTCAACATCAGTGTTATCACAACTCTCTTTTTCCTCCTCTTCATCATCGGTATCATCATCATCAGTTTTGTTCTTATCAGAACCCTCTTTAGTTTTGTTATCATCTCCATCATCATCTTCATCATCCTCGACTTCTTCATAACCAAATGTTGGCCATGGTGCATAAGAAAAGATCTTCATTGAAAACATTAAAAGATTACAGTTACCCACATTTGTTGCAGGGTCAGCTTTGTTTTCCAGTAAGTAGTGAACCAAGTCTTCCTCCTGGTTAGATATTGCCCACAACATTGGTTTACCATCCCCATCATTACCATTGACGTCAGCCTCGCAGTACTCCACCAGAAACTTGACCAGTTCCAGATTTCCGATCTTACAAGCCAATGACAACGGGACGTGATCATTATGATGTTTGTTTGTAACTTTCATCAATTCCCGTCTCTGTTCTTTAGAACAAACACTTAATACAGCCATTATATACCTTTCAGCATCGGTAATGACCCTCGATTTATCCTTCAATTCTTTCGACTTTCTTAGTTTCTCTTTTGAATGCTTTCCAAGAAGCATTGTTTCTAAGTACATCTTCACTTCTTCAGATTTATTTGGTGGTTTTGTAGCTAAGATTAAATCATGAATTATGCTTTCAATAGATTTAAAAGTTTCTGGTTTAACTCCATCCCCATAATTAAATGTCTTTTGCAGATGTTGATTGCTTGTATTTTGACAACCATCGTTCTGTAAGTCAGAGGGATAGCAATTACTGTTAATATCAACATTTAAACGACGTCTTTTAGAGCATGTTTCGTATGAAGATGTTTCCTCAAAACAGGAGTCGCTTATAGAATCCATAGTCGTTCATTCAAACTGGAAAATAAACAAAACTATAACTTAAAAAACTTTAAAATAAAATGATAAACCCAGTTTAAACCATGATTATTGAACAGTTTCCTTACCATACAGCTTACAGTACTTAAACAATATTGATGTTGCCTTAGCTGGAATGCATTCATATTTCCACTCAACTTTTTATGGATCCTTTATGCAAACTTAAAATTGATGTATTTATGATCTTAAATGCCCGTTATGTTTGAAATTGATATTTGGTAGCCCAAGAGGTTTATGATGTCAATACTATGATAGCCTTTTTTAATGCAGGTCCCCATAAACTGACATAATCACAAACTGATAAATAGGTCAATAGATTTATAACTGAGGGGGCAGGGCAAAATAATCTCCATGGTAATGAGATGTGTCAATACTAATACGACACCATACGAAATATCATTGACTTGCCTCTAGTGATTCACCATAAACTAGACCTACTCACAAACTAATACATTGTTGACGCTGCCTACGCCGGAAACATCATACCTATGTCAATGATGTCTATAGCTTTTCGACTCTGTCAAGCAAGACAAAAAAACGAGAATTTTGTCACAGAATCATTTCACATTAATTCCAAGTTTTTCACAATTTTTCCTCAGGAAGCAATTTTGAAAGCCTATAAACAATGTATCAGTTTAAGGTGCATACTGATCTGTACTTCACCCAAGAATGAGCTTCAAGGTGCAGACTGATACTTAACCCTATGACAAGGGTTGAGGTGCATACTGATGTGTACTTCACCAAGGATGAGGGTTGGGGTGCATACTGATGTGTACTTCACCAAGAATGAGGGTCAAAGTGCATACTGATGTGTACTTCACCCAGAACCAGGGTGCAGACTGACGTGTACTTCACCAAGGACAAGGGTCAAGGTGCAGACTGATGTGTTGTCGAGGATAATAGAGACAATCACATTACGCGGGATTCATACATGTACTTATACGCGTTACCGCTCTCTCTATGTAACGTCATGGTTGCTATGTATTAACGTCATTGTATTCCAGCATTAAATCATCCATTTGTATAGACGTCTTTTTCTCTATTCATACAACACAACGCAAACTACAATTATACGATCACGAGAGTGTTCTTCACCAAGGATGAGGGTCAAGGTGCATACTAAAGTGTACTTCACCCAGGATAAGGGTTGAGGTGCATACTGATGTGTACTTCACCAAGGACGAGGGTTTGGGTGCAGACTGATGTGTACTTCACAAGGGATGATGGTCAAGGTGCAGACTGATGTGTACTTCACAAGGGATGAGGGTCAAGGTGCAGACTGATGTGTACTTCACCAAGGATGAAGGCGGAGGTGCATACTGATGTGTACTTCACCCAGGATGGAGTTGAGGTGCATACTGATATGTACTTCACCAAGGACTAGGGTTGAGGTGCAGACTGATGTGTACTTCACAAGGGATGAGGGTCAAGGTGCAGACTAATGTGTACTTCACCAAGGATGAGGGCCGAGGTGCATACTGATGTGTTCTTCACCCAGGATGAGGGTCAAGGTGCATACTGATGTGTACTTCACCCAGGATGAGGGTTGAGGTGCATACTGATGTGTACTTCACCAAGGACGAGGGTTTGGGTGCAGACTGATATGCACTTCACAAGGGATGAGGGTCAAGGTGCAGACTGATGTGTTCTTCACCAAGGATGAGGGTGGAAGTGCATACTGATGTGTACTTCACCCAGGATGGAGTTGAAGTGCATACTGATGTATATTTCACCCAGGATGAGGGTTGAGGTGCAGACTGATGTGTACTTCACAAGGGATGAGGGTCAAGGTGCAGACTGATGTGTACTTCACCAAGGATGAGGGCCGAGGTGCAGACTGATGTGTACTTCACCAAGGATGAGGGCGGAGGTGCATACTGATGTGTACTTCACCCAGGATGGAGTTGAGGTGCATACTGATATGTACTTCACCAAGGACTAGGGTTGAGGTGCAGACTGATGTGTACTTCACAAGGGATGAGGGTCAAGGTGCAGACTAATGTGTACTTCACCAAGGATGAGGGCCGAGGTGCATACTGATGTGTTCTTCACCCAGGATGAGGGTCAAGGTGCATACTGATGTGTACTTCACCCAGGATGAGGGTTGAGGTGCATACTGATGTGTACTTCACCAAGGACGAGGGTTTGGGTGCAGACTGATGTGTACTTCACAAGGGATGAGGGTCAAGGTGCAGACTGATGTGTTCTTCACCAAGGATGAGGGTGGAGGTGCATACTGATGTGTACTTCACCCATGATGGAGTTGAGGTGCATACTGATGTATACTTCACCCAGGATGAGGGTTGAGGTGCAGACTGATGTGTACTTCACAAGGGATGAGGGTCAAGGTGCAGACTGATGTGTACTTCACCAAGGATGAGGGCCGAGGTGCATACTGATGTGTTCTTCACCAAGGATGAGGGTTGAGGTGCATACTGATGTATACTTCACCCAGGATGAGGGTTGAGGTGCAGACTGATGTGTACTTCGCCAAGGAGGGTTGAGGTGCATACTGATATGGGTCAGGATCCCTAATAGACCTTGAGATGAGGAACTCAGATGACGTAATTAAAAAAAAATATTAGTCCGCCATACAATTGTGGATGCTGTGATTTTAAAAATGGACATAAATGAACAATAAGAACTGTTTTATAGAGCTGGTGTGATGAGAAAAGAAAGATGTAGATTTGACCTGAAATAAATTATTAGAAAGGACAATTTTTTTTATTGAATTTTATGATCATAATTTTGGGATTATTTCATGAGGAGAGTGACATTTTTCACCATCTTCCGGGGTCCATCAATTTGCGAAAAAAGTAATCTCACTTGCCACCCCGAAAATTTAACCAGACATGTATAAATGTATCAGCTTCGATATGAGCCATCATACATGTTCAAGTAAACGATATGGACTGAGCAACGGAGGAAAACGTTACCATTACCGCCTATGGAGAATTAATTGTAAATGTATACCCAAATTAGAAGCTTAATTACAGAAGTTTTCAGGCTGATTTATGGATGATTTCACCTTGTACACCACCGAAAATGATGGTTAGTAGTTTTTTATATTATACCTAGTTATTATAAATGGTTTAAGATAAATATTATTGATAAAGATCAGCAAAAACTCAATGAAACTTTGCTTTTAAAATGCATTACTGGCACGGGGCTGAACACTTTTTTTAGGCACAATCATAACTTTGTTTACTTCCGAGAGATCCGAAAGGAATTTGTTTACTATATTGAAAAAGGCAAGAAACAACTTTTAAATATTATTAAATTGTAAGTAAACATGACACAATATAGTCTTTGTTATGTAATTATCACTTCAGTCTACAGGAATACCTGATAATCAAGGGAGGTATCACACTTCCATACGAGTAAAGTGAGATACATCATCGCATGTGCTTTTATCCAATGATTTGACCCCTGGTCAGTAGATATCATATGCAAAAAAACAGAAAAAACATGTACATGTTTAAAGAAAATCATGAACTAATATTTTTAATGCACTTGAGCAAAACAAAAGATATTGTCATTTCTCAGTGAAAAAGGGGGAGGGTCAAACCTTTTTGAAAACAATATTTCTGCACCTATTCAACTATTAAGCTAGTTAGCTACTACCCATTGCTTCTACAATAAAAGGTTTAAATGAAGATGACTAAGCCACAAGGGAGAAGCATTTGTCTTTCTTTGTGATTAAACTTTCAAGAATTAGATTTTTCTCTCTCAATAGTACTTATGTATTTAAATCAAATGATAACACAGCCTGAGTAATTTTTTTGTCTTATTTCAGTTCCAGACATATCATTACTTTTTAACCTGAGATGGCAAACTAGAGGTTTTAAAAAGCCCTGAATAACTGGTAAGCATTTTGCTTTATTTGGCAAGCTCTAAATTGTTTATTTATGGTATTTATGCAATTGAAATTACAGTCGGTATGTTAAAAATATGCAAATATGAAAACTGTTGCTATGGTCTTGGTATTAAATGAAAAGGCTTAGTTACAGATCGTTTCGACTCGATATTTCGAGTTAAATCTTGCGGCAACTGTTTCTCACGTAACACTGCAAAATATATTTAGCTCTATTTTGATCTGTCGTTATTTAATGACGCCATAATACATGTGATGTCACAATGTTTCCTTTAAAACCTCATGTGGATTTCTCACTAATAAAAGGTTTTCACTGAAATACATGTTAAAAACATTTTTTCTCAAATAGAATTATGTGAAAGGACAAGTTTTGAAAATTTGCACTATATTGCACTCTAATTATATGATAAGGATGACTTTCCCAGTAGTTAAGAGTGCTTTCCACAGTTTTAAATACCAGATTTCCACTAGTAAGAATAATTATTTTGGTGTTGGGTTTTTTTATAAAATCGTCATTTTTGCATAATTTCTCTGTCAAAATGCACTTTAAGGCACAAGAAAATTTTATAGAATGCTTTAACAGGGTCTGTGTATTGTAAATAAAGGTTATAATCAGAAGTTTTGTCCTTGTTTTGACTAGTGAAGGTATTCTGGAAGAAATTAATTATACAAACACATTGTATTCAAAATAAATGAATATAGCGACGAAAGTGTCATTGCCTTATAGTGCTAAAACAACTTTATTTTTTTTTCAGAAATGGAAAAAAATACACAGATTTATTCAGAATGTTATACCGATGAAGATCACATAAAAATATTTGGAAAAATCAGAAGTATGAATTTCAATATGGGTCAGGATCCCTAATAGACCTTGAGATGAGGAACTCAGATGACGTAATTAAAAAAAAATATTAGTCCGCCATACAATTGTGGATGCTGTGATTTTAAAAATGGACATAAATGAACAATAAGAACTGTTTTATAGAGCTGGTGTGATGAGAAAAGAAAGATGTAGATTTGACCTGAAATAAATTATTAGAAAGGACAATTTTTTTATTGAATTTTATGATCATAATTTTGGGATTATTTCATGAGGAGAGTGACATTTTTCACCATCTTCCGGGGTCCATCAATTTGCGAAAAAAGTAATCTCACTTGCCACCCGAAAATTTAACCAGACATGTATAAATGTATCAGCTTCGATATGAGCCATCATACATGTTCAAGTAAACGATATGGACTGAGCAACGGAGGAAAACGTTACCATTACCGCCTATGGAGAATTAATTGTAAATGTATACCCAAATGTACTTCATAAGGGATGAGGGTCAAAGGTGCAGACTGATGTGTACTTCACCAAGGATGAGGGTTGTAGTGCAGACTGATGTGAACTTCACCAAGGATGGGGGTTCAGTTGCATACTGATGTGTACTTAACCTAGGATGAGGGTCAAGGTGCAGACTGATGTGTACTGCACCATGGATGAGAGTTGAGGTGCATACTGATGTGTACTTCACCAAGGACGAGGGTTTGGGTGCAGACTGATGTGTACTTCACAAGGGATGAGGGTCAAGGTGCAGACTGATGTGTTCTTCACGTAGGATGAGGGAGGAGGTGCATACTGATGTGTACTTCACCCAGGATGAGGGTTGAGGTGCATACTGATGTGTACTTCACCAAGGACGAGGGTTTGGGTGCAGACTGATGTGTACTTCACAAGGGATGATGGTCAAGGTGCAGACTGATGTGTACTTCACAAGGGATGAGGGTCAAGGTGCAGACTGATGTGTACTTCACCAAGGATGAAGGCGGAGGTGCATACTGATGTGTACTTCACCAAGGATGGAGTTGAGGTGCATACTGATATGTACTTCACCAAGGACTAGGGTTGAGGTGCAGACTGATGTGTACTTCACAAGGGATGAGGGTCAAGGTGCAGACTAATGTGTACTTCACCAAGGATGAGGGCCGAGGTGCATACTGATGTGTTCTTCACCCAGGATGAGGGTCAAGGTGCATACTGATGTGTACTTCACCCAGGATGAGGGTTGAGGTGCATACTGATGTGTACTTCACCAAGGACGAGGGTTTTGGTGCAGACTGATGTGTACTTCACAAGGGATGAGGGTCAAGGTGCAGACTGATGTGTTCTTCACCAAGGATGAGGGTGGAAGTGCATACTGATGTGTACTTCACCCAGGATGGAGTTGAAGTGCATACTGATGTATATTTCACCCAGGATGAGGGTTGAGGTGCAGACTGATGTGTACTTCACAAGGGATGAGGGTCAAGGTGCAGACTGATGTGTACTTCACCAAGGATGAGGGTCAAGGTGCAGACTGATGTGTTCTTCACCAAGGATGAGTGTGGAAGTGCATACTGATGTGTACTTCACCCAGGATGGAGTTGAAGTGCATACTGATGTATATTTCACCCAGGATGAGGGTTGAGGTGCAGACTGATGTGTACTTCACAAGGGATGAGGGTCAAGGTGCAGACTGATGTGTACTTCACCAAGGATGAGGGCCGAGGTGCAGACTGATGTGTACTTCACCAAGGATGAGGGCGGAGGTGCATACTGATGTGTACTTCACCCAGGATGGAGTTGAGGTGCATACTGATATGTACTTCACCAAGGACTAGGGTTGAGGTGCAGACTGATGTGTACTTCACAAGGGATGAGGGTCAAGGTGCAGACTAATGTGTACTTCACCAAGGATGAGGGCCGAGGTGCATACTGATGTGTTCTTCACCAAGGATGAGGGTTGAGGTGCATACTGATGTATACTTCACCCAGGATGAGGGTTGAGGTGCAGACTGATGTGTACTTCGCCAAGGAGGGTTGAGGTGCATACTGATATGTACTTCATAAGGGATGAGGGTCAAAGGTGCAGACTGATGTGTACTTCACCAAGGATGAGGTTGTAGTGCAGACTGATGTGAACTTCACCAAGGATGGGGGTTCAGTTGCATACTGATGTGTACTTAACCTAGGATGAGGGTCAAGGTGCAGACTGATGTGTACTGCACCATGGATGAGAGTTGAAGTGCATACTGATGTGTACTTCACCAAGGACGAGGGTTTGGGTGCAGACTGATGTGTACTTCACAAGGGATGAGGGTCAAGGTGCAGACTGATGTGTTCTTCACGTAGGATGAGGGAGGAGGTGCATACTGATGTGTACTTCACCCAGGATAGAGTTGAGGTGCATACTGATATGTACTTCACCAAGGACTAGGGTTGAGGTGCAGACTGATGTGTACTTCACAAGGGATGAGGGTCAAGGTGCAAACTGATGTGTACTTAACCTAGGATGAGGGTTGAGGTGCATACTTATATGTACTTCACCCAGGATGAGGGTCAAGGTGCAGACTGATTTGTACTTTACCAAGGATGAGGGCCAAGGTGCATACTGATGTGTTCTTCCCCCAGGATGAGGGTCAAGGTGCATACTGATGTGTACATCACCCAGGATGAGGGTCAAGGTGCATACTGATGTGTACATCACCCAGGATGAGGGTCAAGGTGCATACTGATGTGTACTTCACCCAGGATGAGGGTTGAGGTGCAGACTGATGTGTACTTAGCCAAGGAGGGTTGAGGTGCAGACTGATGTGTACTTCAACAAGGAGGGTTGAGGTGCATACTGATATGTACTTCATCAAGGATGAGGGTTGAGGTGCAGACTGATGTGTACTTCACAAGGGATGAGGGTCAAGGCGCAGACTTATATCTACTTCACCAAGGATGAGGGTTGAGTTGCATACTGATGTGTACTTCACCTAGGATGAGGGCCAAGGTGCAGACTGTTGTGTACTTAACCTAGGATGAGGGTCAAGATGCAGACTGATGTGTACTGCACCATGGATGAGGGTTGAGGTGAATACTGATGTGTACTTCACACAGGATGACGGTTGTGGTGCAGACTTATATGTACTTCACCAAGGATGAGGGTTGAGTTGCATACTGAAATGTACTTCACCTAGGGTGAGGGTCAAGGTGCAGACTAATATGTACTTCACTCAAAAGAGGGTCAAGGTGCAGACTGATGTATACTTCACCAAGGACAAGGGTCAAGGTGCATACTGATTTGTACTTCAGCCAAGGATGAGGGTTGAGGTGCATACTGATGTGTACTTCACCAAGGATGAGGAAAGAGGTACATACTGATTTGTACTACACCAAGGATGAGGGTTGAGGTGCATACTGATATGTACTTCACCTATGATGAGGGTCAATATGCAGACTGATGTGTACTTCACCAAGGATGAGGGTTGAGGTGCATACTGGTATGCACTGCACCAATGATGATAGAGGTGCATACTGAGTGATGTGTACTTCACCAAGGATGAGGGTTGAGGTGCATACAGGTATGTACTGCACCAAGGATGAGGATAGAGGTGCACACTGATGTGTACTTCACCAAGGATGAGGGTTGAGGTGCATACTTATATGTACTTCACCAAGGATGAGGGTCAAGATGCAAACTGATGTGTACTTCACCAAGGATGAGGGTTGAGGTGCATACAGGTATGTACTGCACCAAGGATGAGGATAGAGGAGCACACTGATGTGTACTTCACCAAGGATGAGGGTTGAGGTGCATATAGGTATGTACTGCACCAAGGATGAGGATAGAGGAGCACACTGATGTGTACTTCACCAAGGATGAGGGTTGAGGTGCATACTTATATGTACTTCACCAAGGATGAGGGTCAAGGTTCAGACTGTTGTGTACTTCACCAAGGATGAGGGTTGAGGTGCATACTGATTTGTACTTCACCAAGGATGAGGGTTGAGGTGCATACAGGTATGTACTGCACCAAGGATGAGGACAGGGTGGGGGCACCGATGTGTACTTCACCAAGAATGAGGGTCAAGGTGCAGACTGATGTGTACTTCACAAAGGATTAGGGTTGAGGTGCATACTGATATGTACTTCACCTAGGATGAGGGTCAAGGTGCAGACTGATGTGTACTTCACCTAGGATGAGGATAGAGGTGCATACTGATGTGTACTTCACCAAGGATGAGGGTTGAGGTGCATACTTATATGTACTTCAACTAGAATGAGGGTCAAGGTGCAGACTGATCTGTACTTCACACAGGGATGAGGCTCAAGGTGCATACTGATGTGTACTTCACCTAGGATGAGGATAGAGGTGCATACTGATGTGTACTTCACCAAGGATGAGGGTTGAGGTGCATACTGATATGTACTTCACCTAGAATGAGGGTCAAGGTGCAGACTGATGTGTACTTCACCTAGGCTGAGGGTTGTGGTGCATACAGATGTGTATTTCACTAAGGATGATGTGCAGACTGATGAGTGTTTCACCCAGGATGAATTTTAAGGATCATACTAATGTGTACTTCACCAATGATTAGGATGAAGGAGCATACTGATGTGTACTTCACCGAAGATGAGGTTCAAGGTGTATTCTGATGTGAATCTTCACAAAGGATGAGGATTTAGGTGCATATACTGATGTGTATATATACTTCACCCAGGATAAGGGTAGAGGTGCTAATGATGTGAATCTTCACGAAGGATGAAGATTTATGTGCATACTGAGGTGCAATTCACCCAGTATGAGGGTCAAGGTTCTAAATAAAAATCTGGCAAGAATTTTTCCTGGGAGAGTTCAAACTAGAGGCAGGGGACAAAGAGGAACCCTATCCAAAAGCACCTGTTGATTAGAAAAGCTCACTAGATCTTGTGTTTATGTAGTTTATTGAATATTGACCGTAAACAAAACTCTGAAAAAATATACTGTGTTTTTTTTCTAATCTAATTCTGTATGTTTCTGGTCTCCAAAATTAACAGGGCGATAATAAAACAGTTTTACAAGACTTGTTTGACTCTCATATTAACATATTTTATATCAAACAACTTTAAATGAAATATTGTAAGAAATGTTCTTTAGCTGATATCTGCCTGGTTTTAGACTAAGTGTTTACTTTTGTTGTTATAGTACATTGACACGTTGTACTTTAACGATTTGTTTACTCCTGATTTCTTATGATATAATATTTGTTTGTTATTGCATTTTGCACCTACCCAAAGAAAACTCGTCAATTTGGTCTGTATTTTATTTGACTTCTTGTATTTTGTTTTAAATCTGTGAACATTAATCAGCGGGAAAAGGGCGGCAATCTAAAAAAAACATTTTACCTACAATAACACCTACCAAATCCCGTGACAGTAACACAAATACATATAAATTTTATCAATGTGTTGAGGATCACAAGAGAGGACATACTAGGAGCTAAAAATATCTGACATATCTATAATATTATTCAAATATTTTCTTTTTTGTTGTTGTATGAAGAAAAGATAAGCAATTAAAGGGTCCATGATTAGCAGTGCACCGTGAAAGATTTGTTTTGTTTGCCTTTTTAATTATTGAGACCTGGGATTATTATACTAGTTACTACTTAGTATAATAGTCCCAGTTAATATGAATATATTCAACTTGATTGTATGACAGGAGTCCAATTACTATTTTTCAGGCGATCATTTACGCAAATTCTTTTTCCTAAATGTATCAATTGCCCCAATATTCTACACTCATTTGCGCCAATTTATCTGTACCAGAGACATATAATACAATTGTATTATATGTTTCTGCCTGTACACATAATTATCGTACATATTAATGCTTTGTGGATATATTTATTATAATTTGGCTAATAAAGTGTCATTCTTAAAAAAATGTTACTCTTGGTTGTGAAAAATTAGTATAAATATGGTTGGATTTTCAATTATACTAAAGGTATGTATATAAACCAACAGGGGATCACTAATTATACAAAGTGTTCTGTGAAGAATATTGGAATATCAGCTTCAGGGAGAAGTCTTTGCTTGGATAACATGGATATAACTATAAAGACATTATAATCGAATTGAGGGACGCCGGGTGTTCTTTAAGATAGCCATAAATTGCTAAGTACCCATGCAGCACCAGTAAGATGCAGACATCATATAAATAGTATGAGAAATATGCAGAATGAGATGCTCTAAGACACAGCCAGACCAGAACCAATAAAAACAAGAGTGCACACGCTGAAATGTCTCGCCTTCTTTACTAATCATTGATATAATGTTGATAGTCCCATGTTGTAAAGCTTTATTACAACTGTCACATTAACTGAACATTAACCAAGAAAGTTAAGTAATTATCAATGAACCATGAAAATGAGGTCAATGCCAGATGTTATAGCGGACTGTAATTTAATAAAATTGAAATTAAGATTTTTATTAATATTTTGTATATATATATAGGTATCCCTCAATGATTTATAGCATGGACAGATTGAGAAGAAATGGTATTCATTCTCAATTTCTTGTCTGTTACAGAATAAGCAAATGCGTTTACTTCTTTCAATGTTGGTATAACGCCCTCTTTCAATTGCTAGGGAATGGGCACTTAGTTTAAATTTACAAATTACAATCATTCCATACTTCAAATATAGTAGACCTATAGCATACACTTATATGTCCCCGTCTTTCCACCAACAATACGGTAAGGTCCACGTTTAATGGTCGCACATTTTCTTTAAATTTTGAAACTGATATAACTTGAAAAACAAACAGTATTATTTATTTACTCACATGAAACAAACCGGGGTGTGGTATTCAGTACGTAGGAGAAACTGGACGATATTTATCTAAACGCACTCAAGAACATTTGTATCGTTTTAAAAGACCCAATAAATTCAAAAGTATCATTTACCAACACCTTAAGAAGCACAACCATCCTTTTAAATATTTAGCAGTTCAACCTTTAGAAGTCTGGTGAATCGTATTCAAAGTTTGTACGATCACGGAAAATAATTGAATTAAATTGGATTAAAAAATTACAGACAGTTTACCCTCTCGGTCTAAATGATAATATCATGATAATAAATTATCATGGGAATTGGTAATATATCTAGAACCAATTCCGTTAACATTTTGGATATAGTTTCTAAAACTGTTCGTAAAAAACGTTCTCACGGTCGTAGAACAAATCGCAATCAAAGAAAATGTCGGGCCAATCATACCAATATTTCGGACCTAATTTCTATTTCAAAAAAACAACGGCAGACATTATCTGTTAACAAAACTCTGTTCGTTACCGGTTAATAAGTTTAATAAAATTTTGGAGGATTGCAACACAATTTCATATAGCAGTCCTAAGTATGAAATTGTTCAAATTATTATGGCATATTGTTATTCTAAATTATTTCCCAAAATTGATCGCCCTGAAGATCATAAAAAACATTTTATTAAAATTAAGTATGTCAATAAAGGCTTTGATTTTGTAAATATTGCCGGTATATTTAACGACCATTCTGTTAAAGAACAAATTCCTGGATATTTTGACAATACTGAGCTACCTCTTATTTGTTATATTTACAAGAAATCTACCCGGAAATTTGTGTTTAATTATAGTCAATTGTGTAAAGATGTTAATATCAGTGAAAATACACCTACTTCATGTAATTGCAGTAATTCCGAATATATTTATGGACCCATTTCCCATGTTATAACAGGTGATCTTAACATCGTTCAAGACCGAGAGTTAAAATCATTCCTCAGTAAAGGACCTAAATATTGTCCCCCGTCAATTATTAATTGGAATGAGTGTCGTAATATCATCCACGACTCACTCCATACTTACTGTATGAAATGGATAAAACGGGAAAAAGCTGACAAAAAATCTTTGGACTCTTTTTTTAATTCAGTAATGAAGATAGTTGATATACGTATTCAACATTTTAAAGAACATTTTACTATTAACAATAACCACAATAAACCTATTTCTCGTATCAAACATAAACGAAAAGAACTAGCCAAGGAATTTGTTTTTGTCCCGGCCGATAAAGCTGCTAATAATATTATTATTGTTTGACGTAAATTTTACATTGAGGTTCTGAAAAAGGAAATCACCAATTCACCAACATTCCAACTGACTCCATTCTCAGAAAACGAAATCTGTAAAAAACATAAACTTTTAGCCACCGCTTTACAAGCAGAGCCAAATACAATGAAAGTCCCAACTATGTATTGGCTTCCGAAGCTACACAAAACCCCTTACAAATATAGATTTATTTCGTCTTCAAGCCATTGTTCAACTACTAAATTGTCTATTCTTCTTACCAGCACACTTGGTACAATTAAAAACCTGATAATAAATTGTTCAAATAAGGCCTTCGAAAATAGTGGAATAAATTACTTTTGGAGTGTCAAGAACTCGTTGGAAGTACTTGATAAATTGCATGCTTATATTGGTGATTTTGAATCTGTTCAAAGTTTTGATTTTTCTACCCTGTATACCACATTGCCTCACATTCTCATTAAGAAAAAATTCACACACCTAATTAAATGGGCATTCAAAAAATCAGAATGTGAATATATATGTTCAAACTCTTTTAGGTCATTTTTTAGTAGCAATAAACAAAAAAACTATGTTAATTGGACATGCTTTGATACTATATATGCCCTTGAATTTTTACTAGATAACATTTTTGTTCGCTTTGGGGATTCCGTACATCGTCAGATTATCGGAATTCCAATGGGGACTAACTGTGCACCACTTATTGCGGACCTGTTTTTGTATTTTTGGGATACGATTGCTGTCAAGCAATCTGTAGACTTTTACCATTGACCCTATGACACACTCCCTCACGTCATTCGTTTTATTCTAAACATTCGGCAACATCTCCGATTCTTATGATTGTCTTGCTTTAAAAGGTGAAAACAAGCAAAACAATTGAACATAAACAACTTTCCTGTAATGTTTTACTCATAATCTTCATGTATGATATTTTCCTTGACTTATATGTGTGTTTTTAACAATACGGAAAATCAGAATTAAACAGTATTTATATTTAGTGTTTTTATAAATTTAGAAACACGTCAGAGGGAATTCCCAAATTTTGATAACTTGCGAGAGTTCTCTGAAAGCCGATCGATAATTCTATTTCTGTCACAAGAACTGAAGTGGAGTATTTCTATATTTTACCGTTATGAAACTGATATTTGATACTGTACTCTCATAAAGAAATGGAGAACCATTCATCATATCATTTAATAAACGTTCTTGTTCCAAATCGCAAGTCGTGGTTTGTTTATGTATTAATGTCCATGCGTGGTCTCACTAATTAGAGACAAAAAGAATTGTAGAGACAAAAAGCGTCAAGAAGCGACAAGAATAATATTAGCAACAAGAAACTATTTAGCGACAAGAAAACATTTTTTTATTTATATTACTTATTCGAAATAAATATTAAAAAAATATGCAAAAGAAAACAATTTCAACGACAGGAAAGTTAATTTTGATAGGGGGAAAAATGAAACTTGTAAATCTAATTCAGTTGCTACATTTATTTACATGATATTTTATAAGGTATCACAGGAAGTATATTTTGTCTTTTTATTTGTTTTTAAAACCATTTTTGTACAATATATAATTAACTTGCAAAATGCATTATTTGTGCATAATTGTCCAGAAAATACATACACAAATTGTGAAATACAAATTAAGAACTGAAATCAAACAAGAGGAAAACATAATTAAAATGTGAATATTTTTCATCATTTTATTTAGTGTATTGTCTCATTTAAAGATATTTATCATGTTTATGCATATAGATTGAAGATTAAAGGAAACTGATGATAATCTTGAGTTTTCAACAGGTGTTCACTATTCGGTACAATAATTTTATATTCTGGTGCGTGTAATTGATGAAGGTGTTAATGGATGTTATTGTTGCAATAAAACAGGACACGCACCTAGTTAATCTGATTTGTTGCTCTTAATTGTGTATTACCTTAGAGTGAAGCCACAGCTAATGTTGGTCCTATCAGGAAAAATTAATTGTACAGTTAGGAAGGAAATAATATTTCATGTTTTTGTTTTATTAAATCCTTCAAAAGGAAGGTGACAAATCTTTGTTTTTATTTTCATTTTATAGCGTTTACATTTCCTTTGCTCTTACACATGTTTAATTTCTACATCTATCAATATGATAATAAAAAGTACACAATCTCTTCATCGAATTTTTTTTATTTCTTCATCTTTCAATATAATCCTAAAAATTATTTTAATGTATGTGATAACAAAATGTATTCTTGTCGCTAAATAGCTTCTTGTTGCTTTTTGTCACTTATAATTTTTCTTCTTGTCGCTTCTTGACGCTTTTTGTCGCTAATTAGTGAGACCCCACATGCGTGTAGTTTTCCTGATTTCAAGGGGTATCAGATTGAGTGATTCCCCGCTTCATTGATTAATTTGAAACTCATGGGATTCTTTCTATGTCTGTCTGCATATGGAGGGCTATTGTTGTTGCATAATTTTAAATCACATGCATAATTTAAATTAAAATAAATGTTTCATCGTAAAAATTACCTATAACACCCCTTCAGCAGAAATGGAATCTTCCATGTTATCGTTTCGAGTTGTCTCCCTTTTCGAAGTATTCGTCAAGAAGAATTAACTCGTTAATGCCGGTAAACGTCGTATTATATTAAGAACGATCTCCATGTAAACAGAGGAGTGTGTACGGAAAGGAGTCATGCCCTCTGACCCAAAGGAACTTCAATAATTAAAGAGTAAGAAATGGGGTTCCTCCTAAACTGGTCCGCCGTTCTATATATAGCTTCGCACCGAAGGTCAGTGTAGCGATAAGTGAACACAATAGGGGTCCAGTTTAGGGTTCCTCCTAGAATTACGGTGATAAGATACGGAAGCAAGTTAACTCGTACCACGGCATTGGAACCAAAAAAGTTAACTTGTACTAATGCCGGGGAAGTCGTAACATTCAGAAAAAAATATAAAAAATATGATGTTTTATGGGTTTCTGTTTGTAAACTTAATAGAAATAAAGTTGAATTACTTGAATTTTACACAGGAGTTAAATGAAAACTTAGACAAAAATAAAGAATGATTTAAAACATCTTTCAAACTAGAACATAGGCGGATCCAGCCCCCCCCCCTTTTTTTGAGGAAAAAATTTGGTTGATAATAAAGGGAATCATTGAAGCATGACTGGAGCGGGCCCCCTCTTAGGTCAGTCAGCGGGCTCCCCCTTAGGAAAAGTTCTGGATCCGCCACTGTAGAACTTAATCCAGAGGAAAGTTAAAACATTGCTTTAACTGTACCTTATTAAAATTGAACATGTTGAATATGTATATATCCAATTTAAGTTAATTAAAGCTGTAATCCATGATCACAAATTGAATGCTATGTTTACAATTGTTGAAAGCCATGTGCTTTTTTTGCGGGGAAAATGCGGACCCCCTTAACAGGAATCAGTTAAATTTCATTGTAACATTTATTTATAGACAGTAAAAATAATTTTGGCAATCATTTTGACTAACTGCTAAGATTTAATTATTCATGAAAAATTTTCTTAGGGTGAAACTGTATATACTTTAATTATCTACATCTGCCACAGTATTTTCTATACAATATACAAGGAACATAAGCTACAAATTGGTCATTGTACTTTCAAATTATATACATTTTACAGACTTAAGAGGTATTGGGTGAAAGTAACGTATATCATGTATATTCATCATTTAACACCATTTAAATGCATTTAAATAAGTTGGTACGAGTAAGCAATGGTACGAGTTTGCATTGGTACAAGTTTTTTTTTAATGGTACGAGTTTACAATGGTACAGGATAACTATAATTCGATAAAAACACAATAAGTACATGGCTCATGCACTTGTAACGGGGATTGGCTATTCTTTAAGTTGAGTGACTATTCAGATTGTTACATTTTGCATGTGCAGTTGAATTAGTTTAGAGAATAATACTATCCAGCTGTACCAGGGTTACCGGCCAAAAATGCTTGAGACTCGCGCATGTTCATGCTTTTTTTGCAACAGTATTCTTGGATCTATTTCTTTCCTCTTTGATCTTTTGAATTTTGGCCAAATCTCATGCATTTGTTTAATGAAAATTTGGCAGAACTGCTATACATGTGACCAATGAAAACTATGGCAATCGTATCCCTCAGAGCATTCTGCTCTTTGATTATGAGTTACAATTTATGACAAAAATAAGCAAAGACCCATCGAAACAACATCTGATAAACAAATTTAATAATACTTTTAGATATTTGGATGATATTTTGGCTCTCAATAATGACGACTTCAGTATGTATATTAATGAAATTTATCCTGTTGAACTTACTTTAAATAAAGCTAATACTAACAATGACCACTGCCCTTTTCTCGATCTTGATATCTATATCACTAATGGAAAGCTGAATACTAAAATTTATGATAAAAGGGATGATTTTTCATTTCCTATCGTTAATTATCCGTTTTTAGATGGTGACGTTCCCTTGTCACCGTCTTACGGTGTTTATATATCTCAACTTGTACGATTCGCTCGTGTATGTAACAATGTTCTAGATTTTAACGAGAAAAATTTATGTATTACTGAAAAATTATTACACCAGGGTTTTCGATATCACAAACTAGTCAAAACATTTACTAAATTTTATCATCGGTATAAAGACATCATTCGTAAATATAGCTCAACATGCAGACTTCTAATACGTTCAGGTATTTCACATCCAATTTTTTATGGAAATATTCTTTATAAAGCACAAAGGTGTCAGTATTCACCTAAGAAACTTACAAAACCTTTGAATAGAATTATTAAGAAGGGATATAATTACGATACTGTTGTCAAGTCATTAAAGATTGCATATTTTGGCGTTAATATTGAGTCACTGATAAGGTCTTTGCATCGGAACTAAACACATTTATTCTGAAAATAGTTGTTGGCATGACACGGTTTAGGTTCTTCTCATATATGTTATGATGGTATGATACTAAACCCCTAACGGGAAGGATTGTGCCTGATGTTCATATGATGAAATCATAATCTTTCAGTCAGTTTAATTGAAGTCTGGAGCTGGCATGTCAGTTAACTGCTAGTAGTCTGTTGTTATTTGTGTATTATTGTCATTTTGTTTATTTTCTTTGGTTACATCTTCTGACATCAGACTCGGACTTCTCTTGAATTGAATTTTAATGTGCGTATTGTTATGCGTTTACTTTTCTACATTGGTTAGAGGTATAGGGGGAGGGTTGAGATCTCACAAACATGTTTAACCCCGCCGCATTTTTGCGCCTGTCCCAAGTCAGGAGCCTCTGGCCTTTGTTAGTCTTGTATTATTTTAATTTTAGTTTCTTGCTGAAGGACGCCTCCGGGTGCGGGAATTTCTCGCTACATTGAAGACCTGTTGGTGACCCTCTGCTGTTGTTTTTTACTTGGTCGGGTTGTTGTCCCTTTGACACATTCCCCATTTCCATTCTCAATTTTACTTATAATAAAAACAGAACAAAACACAAAAACTGAACTATAACCACTGAACCATGAAAATGAGGTCAAGGTCAGATGACACCAGCCAGTTGGACATGTACACCTTAGAGTCCTTACATACACCAAATGTACTAGACCTATTGATTATAGTATCTGAGATATGGACTTGACCACGAAAACTTAACCTTGTTCACTGATCCATGAAATGAGGTCGAGGTCAAGTAAAAACTGTCTGATGGGCATGATGAACTTGCAAGGTACACACATACCAAATATAGTTATCCTATTACTCATAATAAGAGATAATTTAACATTACAAAGCTTTAAAGTTTAAAGAAATTAGCTAACGCTGCCGAATCACTATCCCTATGTCGAGCTTTCTGCGACAAAAGTCGCAGGCTCGACAAAAACATGTATTGAACCTGCTGGTTCTAGCATTCATACATTCTGGACTGTGTTTATCAGAACTAAAAAGATCCAAGTCTGTATAGTGACTGCTTTGGTAAGGAAGACCGAAGCCTAATTATTTTTTGGTGGAAATTCGTTATTTGAAGTAAAGAATGGATGTACGCTTGCCCTCAAATACGAATGCAAATTTAAGTTTTCTTGGAGCTTATATATATAGGTCATGAAAACCCTAGAATCTAGACGAAAATCCGATAGACTGAGCATGTTTTACAAAGCAACACATGTCAATGCGGCAGTCAACAAACATACCATCATACGTGAGAAGACCATCTAACTCAACCTTACAATACCATCCAGAAAAATTCACTCAGATCAGTACGTTTGCTGAGCAGTATCTTCGTTATAGATTTCCATTGCAGATCAATAGTATAAAAGTCACGTGATGACGGAGATAGTTGGATATCCATTGTAGATCAATAGTATTATGTAGGTATTGCTTCTGTGAGATTAAGCTGGTTTCTCGGGTGACCAGTACACTTTATTCGTAGTTTGAGCAAAGCGTTAATTACAAGCGGTTTCTTGTTTAGTTTGAGATAGAAGCTATTCAGTGATGTTTAATTTTGTACAACATGGTGACTTATGCAAGATTTCTTTTTTGTTGTTGTAGTATAGGTCAGCTTTGATATTCAAACAAAGAAGTTCCGTAGCTATATCAATTTAATGTATATACCTGGCTGTTCAGTGGTTTTTGCATTCTTTTTTTTAAATGTTGGTGATTGTAATGTTATTTATAACGGAGTTATATCATTTGTTAAGATACTTTGCTTTGTCTATTAATTGCCGAGCATGTGAATTTTGTCGCAAAAGCGAGAAATAGCGATTCTACATTTCGGCGGCGGCAACGTCCACAAAAATCCACTCTGTTAAAAGCTTTTTTTAGATTTTAATTACTTTCTTAAACTTTCTAGATTTTTACCAAACTAGGACAGAACTTGTTTATGATCCTAAGATAGTATCCAGAAGTAAATTTTGTGAAAAAAAATCCTGTTTATCCGTATTTTTCTTATAGATGGATTTAGTGGTTTTACCAGTAAATATTGCATTCACTATGTGATTAAGGTTTTTAAAACATTTATTAGATTCATAATCCATCCTAGATTTTTACCGAACTTGGATAGAAGCTTCTACAATCAAAAGATAGTACTAGTATTTGGAGGAAATTCAGTTTAATAATTTACCCACCCCCATTTTGGTTGAACCTGCAAATAACAGCAAAAGAAGGCGAGACGCTGAGATCCTTGGAACCCTTACAATTTTTTTTTAATATGAGATCGTGTAACGACAATGTATATTAAAAAAAAATAAGGTTTTTGCTCTCTAGTTAGATTTCACATGTGTCTGGATTGAACGACCTTAACATTTCATGTCCGCACTGTTTCAATTTATGCAAGTTTGGTTGAATGGGTTCGGCATTTAGAAAGAGATGTTAGATTTCATCATCTACAAACAGAAGCATATTGATTGACGGTTGTCTGGTATATCATCTATGTAAATTAGAAAAGACGAGGATCAAGCACAGAGCCTTGAGAGACGAATAACACATCAGGACATCTCTTTGATGTGTAACCATCAACTAACACTTATTGCAATCTGTATGAAACCATAGATATAGGAAGATGTGGTATGAGTGCCAATGAGACAACTCTCCATCCAAATATCAATTTATAAAAGTAAACCATTATAGGTCATGCCTTTATTTATACTGGTGTTCTGTTGTTAATTCCCGTGCGTTTAAGCTTAAAGATAATTCTTACATGGTCCACTTTATCGAAAGCTTTTAAAAAATCCATGAAACAACACATTCGGCATAATCCTTGTACGTTTTATCTTGTTTTACATAGCAACATTTTTACTGTTTATGAGTTGAATACACCATTTGGTCGTTTTGTACAATGCAACATAATGTCCTGTCACTTAATGTAAAACACACGACAAGTATGTGAGGTTACACTATTGTTTCAGATAAGAGTGAAGGTTTGGTACCATTAAAACGTTTAAACCCGCTGCAATTGTTTGCACCTGTCCAAGTCAGGAATCTGATGTTCAGTAGTTGTCGTTTGTTGGTGTGGTTCATAAGTGTTTTTCGTTTTTTATATAGATTAGACCGTTAGTTTTCCCGTTTGAATGGTTTTACACTAGAAATTTTGTGAGGCCCTTTAAAGCTTGTTGTTCGGTGTGAGCCAAGGCTTCGTGTTGAAGACCGTACCTTAAACTATAATAGTTTACTTTTATAAAATGTGACTTGGATGGAGAGTTGTCTCATACCACATCTTCTTTTATTTATTAACACAGGTTTTGTCACTTACTTTGCGTGTACAATTCAACCTTATTGTCGGAACCGGTTGTACAATGACTTAATGTCTTTATTAGTTGTACAATGTAACCTACTTACTACCTTTATGAGTTGTACAATGTGACCTACTTACCGTCTTTTCAGTTGTACAATGTAACCTACAGTACTTACTGTCTTTTTAGTTGTACAATGTAACCTACTTACTGTCTTTTTAGTTGTACAATTTAACCTACTTACTGACTTTGTCCGTTATACAACGTAACCTAAGTAAATTATAAATGAATGAGTCAACAATCTAAAAGGCATAAAAAAGCATGATCACATCAGGGTTGGCACTTGATTTCAGACAACCTTAATTTGCAATTCCTTGGTAAGAAGCGCCGAACATTTTATACATGGCGATTATAATGAACAGGAAGTGGACAAGTGCTATTCACAATGAAACAGGCTCAGATGAAGCTTGATACCAAATTTCAGTAACTTCTGATATGTAGCTCTTAGTGAATTTTAAGATAAATTTTATGGGATGGAGAGACAGACGTTACTCAATATACCCCTTCTTTTAGAGTGGGATATAATTGTTGTACTTAGATCTGTAAATACGGTTATAGCTCATCAAATTATTGTTTTTCAGTAAATTTCTTCAAGAATGTTAAGGAAAGTCGAGAACATTTTTTAGTTCTGCACATCCACATTTTAAACATATCAAACTATGAACTAGGCTAAAAAATAATAAATACAATGTAAGAAAACAAATCATTTTATTTGCATATTGTCAACAAAGGAGACTAGACATTGACTGAAGAACAAATATAACATTATTTCCTATATTTCATATTCTACTGTAAATCACTTTATAACAAGATTGTGTCCAAAGAACACGGATGCCCCACTCGCACTATGCTTTACCATGTTCCATGGACCGTGAAATTTGGTAATAATCTAATTTGGCATTAAAATTAGAAAGATTATACTATAGGGAACATATGTACTAAGTTTCAAGTTGATTGGACTTCAATTTTATCAAAAACTACCTTGACCAAAAACTTTAACCTGAAACTCCCACTTCATTTTCTATGTTTAGTGGACCGTGAAATTGGGGTCAAAAGTCTAATTTGGCTTTAAAATTCAAAAGATCATATCATAAGCAACAAGTTTACTAAGTTTCAAGTTGATTGGACTTCAGCTTCATCAAAAACTAACTTGACCAAAAACTTTAACCTGAAACTCCCACTTTCATTTTCTATGTTCAGTGGACGGTGAAATTCGGGTCAAAAGTCTAATTTGGCTTAAAATTAGAAAGATCATATAATAAGCAACAAGTGTACTAAGTTTCAAGTTGATTGGACTTCAGCTTCATCAAAAACTACCTTGACCAAAAACTTTAACCTGGACGGACGGACGGACGAACGGAAGCACAGACGGACGAACGGAGCCACAGACCAGAAAACATAATGCCCCTCTACTATCGTAGGTGGGGCATAAAAATATCTTCATTGAGGCAGAATTGCTCAACTAGCAAAATAATCATGCCATGTTGATATCTATATATTTTAAGCTTTTTAGTATTTATTACTGAAGACAAATGATTTGCTTACAAATCATTGGAGAATCAGACCTTAAATTTCCATTACCAAGCAATTGTCGATTTTTGTCTATTGAATTGTTTCATGTTTTTCATGTTGTGGTCTTTTGTAGCCAACTATATGGTAGACACTTTTTCTCACTGTTGAATGCTGTACAAATTCAATTGCTTACATAAGCTTCATTTGAACTTCTGTGGCTTCTTGTCTCATTGGAAATCGTACCACATCTCCTTATATTCATTTTGGTCATCACTGTATTTACAACCAATGAAATGACTTATTATATCAACTTTGTTGTTTATTTTTTCTTAGCTGTACATGTATGGGTTTCAGGGTAATAAACACACAAAACAAGAATGTGTCCATTGTACACAGATGCCTTATCCGCACTATCATTTTCTATGTTCAGTGGACCGTGAAAAAGGGGGAAAATCTCTAATTTGCCATTAAAATTAGAAAGATCAATCTTAAGGAACATGTGCACAAAGTTTCAAGTTGATTGGACTTCAACTTCATCAAAAACTACCTCGACCAAAAACTTTAACATAAAACAGGACAGACAGGCGGACGAACAGATGGACGGACAATGAGCGAACGAACAGACCAGAAAACATAATGCCATGGCCCATAAAATAATTGTCATTAAAAGGCAACAACTCCATTACTTAATAAGTAACTGAGTTGCAATAAGTCTTTTCTATTAACTACGGTTTTTCAAAAAATTAAACATGTGGATATTTACAATGTATACCTTTTAGTCAAGATACCTGATAACTAGTGTGTAACTACATTTACTTGTACAATAATAAGATCTAGAGAAAGTTTATGAAAATTACAGATTTATACATTTCAAAACACGTTCAGTCACAGCTGTTAATATACATGAGGGGGAGGACAGGGGGGTACCCTTCTCCCTTCTCCCACCCATCTTCTCCTTTCTCCTACACCCGTTCTCCTTTCTCCCATTAGAATAAAACATCTCCTTTTGAGAGTTTTTTTCTTCTTGAAATATTAGAAATTTTTTTAAAAGGAGAGATATTTTATTTTTTCTCCTTTCTCCCAGCCTTCCTCTCCTTTCTCCTACCCCCTTTCTCCTTTCTCCCACCCCCTTTCTCCTTTCTCCTACCCCCTTTCTCCCGGTCTCCCTTACCCCTGTCCTCCCCCTCATACATGAATAAAGTTAGAAAAATGGAACCAGTTGGTTGGAAAAATGGAACCAACTGGTTGGAAAATGGAACCAGTTGGTTAGAAAAATGGAACCAGTTGTTTGGAAAAATGGAACTAGATGGTTGGAAAAATGGAACTAGTTGGTTGAAAAAAATGGAACCAGTTGGTTGGAAAAATTGGAACCAGTTTGTTTGAAAAATGGAACCAGTTGGTTGGAAAAATGGAACCAGTTGGTTAGAAAAATGGAACCAGTTGGTTGGAAAAATGGAACCAATAGGTTAGAAAAATAGAACCATGGTTATAACCAGGTGCTTTGCAGGGTGCAGCTTTATACGACCACAGAGGTCCAACCCTGAACAGTTGAGGCAAGTATGGACACAACATTCAAGCTTGATACAGCTCTGAATTTGAATTGTAATCAAATTTTTGACATAATATAGGTTTCTGACACAAAACAAATGTCATGATCTTACAAATCTATTGCCAAATACTGTCATGACTGTGCAACTAAAGATTTTTTTTTTAAATTTTTCAAAAATTTGAAATTTGAGAAATTTTGAAGAAAATAAATTGGACCCCCCTCTATAAAAAAAAAACCCACTTTGATAATCCCCCCTTGGAGCAATTGCCTCAAAATTGGTTCCCGCCTTTCCATTGTAGTATTTGGAACCTTGTAGTATAATTTCAGAGAGATCCATGCACTTAAACACAAATTATTGTCCAGAAACAAGAAAAATGCTTGTTTTAGCCCCTAATTCCTGAATGAATGGGGCAATAACCCCCATACTCAATCCAAGCCTTCCTTTTGTGATTTGGAACTTTTTGGTACAATGTCAGAATAATCCATACACTGACATCCAAGTTATTGTACAGAAACTACAGAAATCTTTGTTGATTGGCCCTTAATTCCTAAACTGTTTGCATCATAACCCCCAAAATGAATCCAAAACTTCTACTTGAGGTATTACACATTGTGGTGCAATTTCAAAGCAATTAAAATACTTATACAAAAGTTATTATCCTAAAGGTAGAAAAATGCTTGTTTTGGGCCCCTTTTTGGCCCCTTATTCGATAACAGTTGAGACCACCATCCCCAAAATCAATCCCCACCTTCCTTTTGTGGTATTAAACCTTCTCATGCATGTCATGAAACTAAAGTAATTGTTCAGAAACCAAATGTGTCTTCTGACAATGACGACGACGACAACGCAGACGACGCAGAAGACAACATCATACCATTAATTAAACACTCCCAAAATTTGTTTGCGGTTGTATAAAAATTGAACCAGTTGTTTAGAAAATGGAACCAGTAGGTTTGAAAAATGGAACCAATAGGTTAGAAAAATGGAACCATGGTTATAAAATGTGAACCAGTTGGTTAGAAAATAGAACCAGTAGGTGTGAAAAAGGAACCAGTTGGTTAGAAAAAAAAATGTATACAATATGTAAATAAAATCAAAAATCAATTTAATATCCCAAACTCTTAGCATGACTTCTGATATGTGTAATGGTCAATCAGGAGATAATCCAAATAAATGATCAGGAAAGTTTTGATAAGTAGGCTCCCCATTCCTTTGATGAAATTTAACAAACTGTATTAGATGTTGAGGTAAATGTTCATGGTATTCAATATTATTATCTAGGATGGACACCGAGGCAAGACATTGAAGTGTTCGGTTAGCCACTGGACATAGTGGTACTACTGAATCCTGTGAATTATCTATTGCTGATTGGTTGGTTTGATCTACACAGTCTGGGTGAGCACCTCCTTCCAGAAGAGCTTTAACAATGTCTTGAGGGTTACTGGTACCCTGCTCCTCAGAAACCTTTAACATTAAAAAGTAGCAAAAGTGTAAAGGAGTCATTCCTTCATCATCAGAAGCGTTAGGATCTGCTCCGAATGTTAACAATAACTCTATCATTTCCAATGATCCACTAAATTCATCTGTCAATGAACTTTTCTTGTATTCCAAGTATGGCATCCATGAATCAATAGTATCATCAGAGAGAGTTGGTACAGCATAATGAAGTATTGTTTGACCGTATAAATTCCTAAGATCAGCTTGAATAACTTGTCTCATAAACTTGGAAAACCTCTTTGTTTCTTCAAAGGTTTTCTTTTGTCTATTCATTATCTTCATCATCACTAGCAATGAAGCAAATTCTATAAACTTTCTTTGACTCCTTGGAGTCACACAACATTCTAAGAAGAAACATTTCCATATTGACATTAAAGTTTCAAAAGACAACAGTGAACGGTGATTCTCATTAGTAACTATGTCAACAAGTTTTAAGATAAACCATTTACAGAAATATTTTTTGTCTAAAATTTCTTCATTTGGTAGAAATTGAATGAAATATGGAAAACTATAAGTTATGAATGTAGCCAATTGTCTAACTCTATCTTCCTTATCAAGTTCTTCAGCTAGGTTCTTGTACGCCAAAAATGTTCTGAAATCTCCATAACCAATCAAACTCTCATGAATCTGAGCACTTTTAAGTAGGATTGCCAAGCGTGTGTCTATTGTCTTTCCTGCCTGGTTTTTACCAAGGTGCCATCCAAAAGACGAATGGGTAGATATGTCACTCAAATCAGGAACCTCTCCCTTTTTAACTTCTTCATTAAATATATGTTTCACCAGCTGAACAGTTTTCTTAGTTACATGAGAGAAATAATTTGACACAGTGTCTAGAAGATCTATAATTAATGTTGGCATAATTGGATTTAAAGAGGACAAAAACTGAGATCGGGCTTCTTCACGTGCACGTTCCTCGGTTTCCCATTTTGACATACTTTCTGCATCATTTGTTGTTGTCTTGTACATTTTATTTCTGGTGACACGGACACATTTTTGTCTCCTTATTTCATCAGCAGCTTTCCAACATTGCACAGCATCAGCGAAGTAATTAGAAGTACAGCAGTATGTCCCAAACACTTCCAGACTTTCTATCTTAACTTGGAGAGGTATATCTGGCATCAGTAAACACTTATGATATAACATGGTGTCCCCAGAGGAGGCTAGATACAGAATAGGGTGAACATACTTAGCCTCTAACTTTTCATCTGATTTCTCACACTGGACAATCTCATTCGTATCTTTATCAATACTAAATGATCCTAAAACACAATCAACATGTTCTTCAGTGCTATCACAGTTTTCAATGGCCGACTGAAATCTAAGTAGATTAGCATCATTTACATTGTTCATATTCTCTAGATAAGGTTCTAGATAACCTGATATTGAGCTTCCTCTGTGAATCATCTCAAATCCAAATACTGACAAACCTTCTATATTCCTAACATTACCAAAATCAACTGGAACTCTATCAAGCAAAAATTGAAGTGAGGTTTTATAAAAATCTTTTGTTTCATCAAAAGCAGCAGTCAAGATATCAAAAAGTTGTCTCTCGGAACATTTCTCCACAGCCCCTTTATCTACCAACATTTTAACAATCTCCACTTTATGACAGATTCCCTTATCCACTGCCTCCTTTAACTCCTCACCTAGCTTAGTTTGGTTATCAGAATCTTCTGGGTGTTTATATCCAAATACTGGAAATACTTCTGGTGGGAATACCATCATGGTAAGCATTAGACAATTACAGTTCTTCCCAATGTCAATACCAACATCAGCATTACATTCAAGTAAATAATGGATAACATCTTCATCCCCATTTGCTACTGCACAAAACAAAGGCTTGCCCTTCAGGTCATCTGATTCACCATCAACATTAGCATCACAATGCTCCACTAAAAACTTGACTAAGTCAGCATTTTTTAACTTACAAGCCAAAGATAGTGGGTTATGGTTCTTATTTCTCACTTTCATCAACTCTTTTCTTTGTTCTATATCACAGATGCCTAATATGGATGCCAAATATCGTTCAGCATCACAGGATATCATCTCAGACTTTCTAGTGTCAGATATTAAATCAAGGATCATGTGTTTTAAAACTTCCAGAGTTTCTGGTTCAACACCCATGCCAAAAGTTTGAGTTTCCCCACAGTCTTCCTCATAACCATAGTAACTGTCATAGTAATCATAATTTTCTTCACACTGGTCTAGATCCTCATCATAACTTTGTGTATTCTGAGATAAGTTTTGTTCTAAGCTGTCGTTATGTGTAAATGAAATTGTCTTTACCTCTGTTCCACCATTACTATCTTTGTCCTTAAGATCTTCAAGTTTATTTCTACCAACTTTCTGTCTCTTCCTTGTATTTCTAGATGAACCCATTTCTTGTTTTAAATCATTTAGACAGCAAATCCTGAAAAATAAAAAAATAAATTAATGCTTGAGTCTTCTTATTTTTCATTTTCATTTTCATTTATTGTCAAAGTGTCTGTCTATCTTTTATAATTTTCAAGATAACAGGCAAAAACATAAAATATTCTTAAATCATCATTCAAGAGCACTAACTCCAAATAAATGAAATAAGAAGACTACTGACAATTTTGGCTATGCTTACTCAGTTCTAAATCTAGTACTACTGATCATTGTTGATTATTGAAGTCTATGAGTATTTTTAAGATATTAGGTACATTTGTATATACTCCAATAAGCCCAAGGTCATCAGATCCTTTCATCAGTGTTGGTTTATTTGTAGATGTGGTTTTTCTAATCATTTTTGCAAAAATTTTATTAATTTCTATTTACTTATACTAAAGTAATTATTTGGAAACCACTTGTCTTCGGACGATGCTGACGACAACAACAACATGATACCAATACACATGTACGACCAAATTTTTTTTAAGTGTATCAAATTTGTAATCTGTCACTTCAAATTTGTCATAATCCAATTCATTTCATCACAGAATGATACAGAATGCAAACAGGGTAATAAAAATATGGTGCTGATTCCACCTACATGTAGTTGTAGCAGTTATCTATCATATCTACAGAGCTCATGTTGACTGTGTTGATTAGTACATAAAATGCCGGACTCTAAATAAATTGACTTACTTACTTACTATATTATCATCAGGTCATAATTATTAAAGATACGATATGGAAACAGACATGAGTTTAAAATATGCACGCTATTATCCTAATAATTTCTGATTATATCAATAAGATGTCACTCAAACATAGATTCAACATGAGCTCTGTAGACATGATAGATAACTGCTACAACTACATGTAGGTAGTGTCAAGTCCCATCAATATACACAATGTATGTTCCTGCTGCATCTTGAAAAAAGTATGGTGACCCTTATTTTTTATTACATTTTTTAAATAAGTGGGAATGTGTCCATGGGACACAGGTGATGGCCCCGCTTGCTTATCATATAAAGTTATAAAGGGACAAAACTGAACAACTATAATTTTATTGCTCAACGATCCTATCACCAATCTGATGGTTTATGAGTATCTATAAAAGAAATATATTATGAAGTTTGACGCTATCCAAATTTGTACATCATCTGAGTTTTGTGGTAATAAGTATTGTGTATAAGTCTCACAAAATTAGGTTGTGACAATCTAAAGTTGGAGAACAAAAATAAAAAATTCAGTAATTTTTCCATAAATTTGTAAAAAAAAAGCATAAATATAGAATGGTAAAAGTTAGAGAACGGAAAAAAATCAAATGTTTATGACGTGCAAAATCTCATCATTTTTCTGCCTTTCAAATACCGGCAAATTCGTAATTCTTCTATGAACTAAAGTTAGAGAACAGAAACCAACTTTGGAACATACGGATGGACATACGTACAGACGGGCAAGGGTAAAACTTTATACCCCTCGAGCTCCAGCAGTGGCTCCCCGAATTCCCAAATTCAAAGAAATTGAAATCCTGACAAGCCAAGGCTCCGTGTTGAAGGCCGTACTTTAACCTATAATGGTTTACTTTTTAAATTGTTATTTGTATGGAGAGTTGTCTCATTGGCACTCACACCACATCTTCCTATATCTAATGACTTCCTGAAATTCGAAAAAAGTCAGGATCCCTAAAGCATAAATCCCGAAATCTCGAGGTTAAAAACACCTGATCCTGGAGTCCTGTTAAAAGTCCGAAATCCCCCCCCCCCAAAAAAAAAATTAAGACTAAATACCACAAGCGACTGTTAAAACAACTACAGCATCTACCAGACAAAGCAGCAACAGTTTATTTCTTCCTCTGTGATATTTTATCCTGAGGATAATTTGTCCCGGTAATTTTTTTCCAGGCATGGTGTTTCACAGGTTGATTTTTTCCAGAGGAGTGAAAATCTATCTGTGTTATGTGGATAGTATTTACCAGTATATATTTGCCGTCCTATAATTCACAGAACCGTGTGAAATAGAGTCCCATTAACTACTATATAAGTTACTCACAATCAATATAACCCTGACTATAATTATAAAATGCTTCACAAAGGTAGAACAAATTTGCATAATTTATCAAAGGGAGGTAATTATGAGCAATTATTATTTTAAAGATATTAATATAATATATTTTCTGAATCTATTTTATAGTGAAATTTTTCCTTGAAAATATATATTCATTTATATAAAAAGATGACTTACATTTTGATCTAATAAGACAGATAACATTTCACAGGTAAAAACTATCCAGCTGTTAAACATGCGTGCTTTTGTTCCAATATATATTGTTATGCTATGATTTATCTGATTTCCATATAATCAACAACTACATCTCTGTCCCCAGACAAAACTATTTATATAGTTAAAAATATCATCATAATCAAATTCTTCTATTACTCACTCGTTAACTGTAGTAATGCAACTATATTTCTACCTTACTTTTAAATTCATATTTGTACTGAGATCTGAAAACAACTCACTTTTACATGTATTTCACTAACCTTATTTAATCATATTATTTTCACAATTTCGATCTTTAAAATTACTTCTGGTTTTCTTCCCTATGTTTCATGATAATTTTCTTTTTGAAAGGATGACATTGACTTGAATATTTCAGGAAATTTTGTGAAATATTTCCCATTATAATACATTTTTTTTAACAATTTTGCTTCATTTCAAATACACTTTTATTATTTCATCGTATTTTTTAAACGATAAGTTTTTTCTAATAACTATTCAATAAGTTAACTACCCAGATAGAATTTCACGGCAAAGGAAAAAATATCCCAGGGAAATATTTTCCTCCAGATAAAAAAATAACAACAACTACTGCGACATTTTTTCCTCCGGATCAAATTTCATCCGGATATAATTTTGCTTTACATATCGGTATTGAAACAGCTAAACAGGATCTAAACTTAGCCTTTAGGTATAAAACGAAACTAATTTTACTCATATGTTTTAAGACTATTCCTGTATTTTGTGAAGAAATTTGAAGGTTAGTTGTTATTGGACTTGATTTCTGTTAATCTGTGATCCATTTAAACCTTACACATGTTAGTTCATAGATGTTGGTAGACCTCTAACGTCTAATAACTTCAGGTCCAAAAATAGTTCATGGGAGCAGACATTTTGATCTTGCCAAATTGTGTACAAGCAATCCCGATCTCATCTCCAATTGTCGCTTTATATTAAAAATAAATGATTCAAATACATTTCTAAAATTATATAAGAAAAATTGACTAAATTTTATCGAATAATAAGATTTAAGCAGTTAGTAACCATAAAAATCTGATGGATAACTGGATACCATAAGAAGAATCATGCCTATAATCAGAGACATATAATACATTACATGTATTATATAATGTATTATATGTCTCTGCTATACGGTCTATAAAAAGCTATTTTGGGTAGTCGATTTATGACTTTGACTGTTCCTCTGGTATCTTTCCACAGGCACTTGTCTCAGAAAACAAATTCCTATATACCTTACTATAACAAGTTATAATAGGGTATAGAATATATTTTATAGTTGGGTCTGAGACAAGTGCCTGTGTATCTTTCGCAGATGTACCGTAAGTATGTATCCGCGGCCAAGTTCGGATGGATATCTAGAGTAGATTGAATTGACATGGTCATATATAACACCTGTTATGATTGGATAAAGCTTTTCCGCCATTAACACTCGAGGAACCCTGGTTGTGGCAGGGTTCCTAGAGATCGACTCGATATCCCGGATGTTATGACGTCAATCCAATCAATTTTGAATGTTAACATATTCAGAGTAGGGGCCTTGTACTTCCGGTAATCTAGAGACCTTACTCTTCAAAATTATTTACCGTTCATATGGAACTCTAGTCAGAACTCTAGTTCCATCCGAACTTGGCCCGCGGTGTGGCTTGCATATACCTGTATTTGCAGGGGGACAGGGCGATTGTTTTTCCTCTGATAGTAAATATCAAATACAAGTAAGTTGTAGTATATTTATGTTCTTATGATACAGAAAAATGCAAAAATAATTAAAATGAATATAAAAATAAAAATTAAAAGATAAAAAAAAAAGGGGGAGGCAAAAAAAGAAATGTTCGGTCTCCAACACAAATGTTTTTGACGTGCAAAATCTCATTATTTTTCTGCCTTTCAAATGCCGGCAAATTTGTAATTCTTCTATGAACTAAAGTTAGAGAACAGAAACCAACTTTGGAACATACGGATGGACATACGTACAGACGGGCAAGGGTAAAACTTTATAACCCCCGAGCTCCAGCAGTGGCTCCCCGAATTCCCAAATTCAAAGAAATTGAAATCCTGACAAGCCAAGGCTCCGTGTTGAAGGCCGTACTTTAACCTATAATGGTTTACTTTTTAAATTGTTATTTGTATGGAGAGTTGTCTCATTGGCACTCACACCACATCTTCCTATATCTAATGACTTCCTGAAATTCGAAAAAAGTCAGGATCCCTAAAGCATAAATCCCGAAATCTCGAGCTTAAAAAAACTCAGTTACATGTTACCTGTTACCTATTCTATATATTCTACCTTTGCCAAATAAACTACTTCAGTATATTTAGTGCCCCCTCAGAATGGGCTAAAGGGGCACTAGCTCAGACGGTCAAATTCATGTTCACCGATTTGACTTAAATTCTCATATTTGATTTATAAAAAGTAAAAAAAATAACAATTTACAGGGCATGAGCGCGATAATATATGAAGCTTCTTTCGTGTGCTTTTTTGCCTAGACTTAGTTTTTTGGATCGAATTAGTCAATCAAATGATTTACCTTTGATTCACATTCAATGTTCGTTTTCCTATAAATAATTATAAATAAACAATGCATGCGTTATTCAACTCTAGTTAAGGGCTTAAATTGAAGTAAACATTACTACGGATTCAATGAGGTCGAATTATTCACTTGCAAGTGAGTTATTCATCATCAATGTTTCTTAGCTTATTTTTGACAAAATTGAACTGGCTGCTAAAAGCAAATTATTATTTCCACGTTTCACTTTCATTAATGAGACTCGAAAAAAAAATCTACCTATTTTTTATTTTGCATATATATCCTAGCTAGTGCCTCTTCGACAACTTTGGCTTATTTATGGGGAAAACATGAGGGAAGGATTTTTACCAAGCAGGCCGACTTTAAATTAATGTAGACAAAGGTCTAAATTAAAATCGATAACAACATTACTAATTTGCTAAAACATATCATAGTTTTAAAATGGATTTTGCTCATTGTTAAAGGCCGTTCGATGACCAGTTGAGAACGTTCTACATCCGATGATTTGTTCTGTGGTGGAGAGGTCTCATGGCAATCGTATACCTGGTCAATCGTATCCCATGTTCTTATTTTTATGTTAACCCTTTTCACATTCTGTATTCACCTACCCCAAGTCAAGTGTCTGTATCATGAATGCTGTCGTTTGCTTCTGTATACTCATGTGTTATTTTCGTTTCAGGATCTCACACATCTTGATTGAAGGGCGATATTCTGTAATAATTAACGTTTTTTTTTAAATCAAACTGTGGAATTCCTGAAATCGAATTATGGTGGTGCAAAAAATATTTTAGGATTTTCCCTGAAATCGAGTTATGGATGTATATGTTAGCGGCAATAGGTGAAATTAGACATTAAGCTTAAATCCTAGGCAATAAGCTTACGCCTAGGCAGTAAGTATATTGCCTAAATGGTGTCAGGCATTAGTCTTAAATCCTGAAAAATGTGTGCAGGCATTAAGCTTAATGTCTAAAATATAAATGCAAGTAAATAAAGGAAATTTATTCATTTAAATAAAAATATATTTGCTACATAATAACATTATGAGAACTGGGGCATGTTTATCGAAACTGTCCTATTAAGATCGGTCCTATAAGGTGTTCTATCTAAGACAGAAATTATGATAAAATTAGGACCGACTTACGACATGTCTCACATGACATGCTCAGCATATGCACATCGAAGCTATTTGAGGATGATCTCAGCTAGGATGTCCTAACCGCTGTCCCAAGTATTGGCGTAAAAGAAAATAACTAATGAAAAAATCAAAATATTGTATCAAATTAAACCAACAACTTTAATTAAAAACCCGACTAAATATTAGAAAATAACTATTAGTTTTGAATTAAAGGTAATAAAATAAGTTTGATATTTTAATTGTACATTTAAAATCTTTGAAACAAAACACAAGTCAAAAATATAACTACGTTTTATATTAGAATTGAACAAACTAATTGTACATAGTTCAAATTAAATATATAATCGGTAAAATCATTATATGCTTTGAGGGCGCTGAATTTGAATTGTCACGGTTTCATACTTGAAAGTTCAAATTCAAATCTCGTGCAACTTTCATATAACTACTGAGTACTTCAACTATTTTATTATGGCACCCTCCCTCAACGGAGTTGGGGTGACGTATTGTTATTCTACGTTTCTTTTTTTTCTTATTTTTATTATTCTTCCACACATTTTGTCCATCGTGTTTCTAAGAATTGAGTGATCCAATAATGTTGGAACTATAGCATAATGAGGACCCCCATGTGAAGTTGTGCATCTGACTCTGGAATTTTTTTAAATGGCCGCCGTTTCCATGGAAACTGCAAAAAAGTGAAAAATTTTCAAAATTCTAAATCTTTCATTATAAGACCTAGCTGGATGAAACTTTATGGAAATGTTCCTTGGTATGCCTAGATGTCAAGACAATATTTAGAAATTCCAAAATGGCCGCCATTGTCATGGAAACAGGGCAAATGTTTAACATTGAGCCTATGGACAAATACATAAAAGCTGCATTTTCTTTAAGAATAATGCATAGAGATCAATGAAACTGTATTGATATATAACAAGACATATGGCAATGAGATGCCTGCTTTTAGAATTTTGGAATTATCTACTGTAACCATGGAAACAGTAGAAATATAAAAAAAATCAAAAAATTCAAAATGCTGCAAACTAGATGAAACTTTACAGAAATGATAACTGGCATGGGCAGAATTGCATTTTGGAGTTAGAAATTTCAAAATGGCCGCCGTAACCATGGAAATGACTAAAATGTCAAAAATTTCAAAATGCTCCAAACTTAATAAAACTTTACAAAAATCATAATTTCCATGTGTAGATACGCTCTTTGACTTTGGAAATTTCAAAATGGCTGCCTTTTTCCTGGCAATGGGGGGACGAGGGTGCCATCCGTTATTGCTAGCAATTACAAATCTAGTTTTATTACTGCGATTAACATACGTTTGAATACATGTATGAGCAAAAGAAAAAAATCGAATTTTACCAATGCAAAACTACAGGCCCAGTTTCATCCTAAATTTAAAAAAGAAGATGTGATATGATTGCCAATAAGATAACTCTCCCAAAGAGACCGGGAATAAAATCACTAATAAAATATGTTATTTATATTAAAACTCATCAAATAATAATTTAAAATATGTAAAATTGATGGAAATTTGTGTTTTAATCATTTTGTGAACACAAGTTGTGGAACTGTTAACAAAGAAAATTTACTTATCCAATACAAAAATTGAAAAATGGTGTGAGCAAAAAATACTATCTTAATTTTGTCTACTTGTGAACAGTTCAAACCAAGGATTTGTATACTATGCGAATTAAAAAAGGTTTGAGTTAATTCTGTTTTAGCTGCTAAAATTATTTTTAAATAAAACTTAATATACTTAATTTGAAGATCTATCAAATGAATAAATATTCATACATGTAATATTAGAAAGATAATTAGGAAACGAATTTATATCAAGAATAAATCACCAAATAAGCATAAATTCCAGAGTTTACTTATTTCATAAAATTATGTTCGGCAATAGGATGAATAATCACCACAAATTTCAGGAAATAAGCTTAATGCCTGAAAATTTCAGGCAACAACTTAATGTCTAGGCGTTAGCTTATTGCCTAGGATTTAAGCTTAATGACTAATTTCCGCTTATTGCCGCTAACATATATATATATATATATATATAGGGGATTGGAATAGATTGAGTCGTATTTCTCTGGTGAAATGTAGTTTATATCATGTCAATCAAACAAATATAAATCATAATTTAATTTTAGCAACTTCTAAAACAAATTTCTATTATTTTTATTAGAAGATTATAACAGGAATTTCGGAATTGTTATTTAAGGGACTGGAAACCTTTCAAAATAATTGATTGAGATTCAAAATAAAATAATTACATTAGATGTATGTTTCATTACAATGCTTTATTCTGATTGGCTAACTGCACATCACGTGTTATTCCGTAAGCAGTTGCATTGCTCAATACAACTTTTCATTCATGATAACACGTGGTCCAACAATAAAGTGCACAGATGAATTAAATTAAAAATATATAAAATTCGTATTTTCATGATCATAGCTAAAAAAATGTAATTATAAGTATTGAATGCTTCTTTTTGTAACTTTATAGCGTTGTAAAAGCGTTGACCGTGCGCACATTTTTAGAATGAAGCGCTTCCGCGCTTCATACAAAATGTACTTCGGTCAACGCTTTTACACCCAATAAATTTACAAAAAGAAGCATTCAATTCTTAAATACAAACGTTCTATCATGTCAAAAAATAAGTCATGTGCTTTACTAGCTGGAATGTTACTACATAGAAATTGAAAGTGCACAATTAGGAAGCTGAAATCATCTTTTAAAGATTTGTTTTCAACCGAACCTTATTGTCAATTTCTATGTGTAAGTCAAGATTTAAGGCAGACTTATCTGTATCTGATGTATCAGATTCGACGGAATAGATGCTTTCAACAGTCACTAAACTTAAACTTATTTAGTGAAAGGATGTCATGTTAACAGCGAAATTATATGAAGTCAAAGGTTGATGTTTTTTAAACTTATTTCTTTTCTTGCGAAGCAGCTTCTGTATGAAGTTACCTCATTTGAATAAAGGAAAAGTAGCCAAGAAGAGAAGCGCAGTCGGTTTTCATGCGAATGCCAATTGTTTTTTGAAAAGCACGTCGCCAAACGTGTTGTCAGTCAGGCAAGTCCCCCAAACGTGTTATCAATCAGGCAAGTCCTCCAAACGTGTTGTCAGTCAGGCAAGTCCCCCAAACGTGTTGTCAGTCAGGCAAGTCCCGAAACGTGTTGTCAGTCAGGCAAGTCCCCCAAACGTGTTGTCAGTCAGGCAAGTCCCCCAAACGTGTTGTCAGTCAGGCAAGTCCCCAAAACGTGTTGTCAGTCAGGCAAGTCCCCCAAACGTGTTGTCAGTCAGGCAAGTCCTCCAAACGTGTTGTCAGTCAGGCAAAACATCAATCGTCTTGATGATGTTAGTTTCATAGATTATTTTGTGTGAATAAGAGTGATTTTTTACACAGTAAGATGTATCCCTCCCTAAGACAATGCTTGTATTTACGTTGGTCATTCTTTTTTTTATAAAACAAAACAACTCTTTCAATTTGCCATTTAGTTTGCAGTGAGAATTTTGTTTTAGCTAGGAATAGTTTGAAATTTTAGTTTATAAAGTTTGGAACATATAAATGTTGAAAAAATACCACAATCCTATACGGTTGATCTTTTGCCCCCAAAAAATCATACATGTGAACTTTCCATTCCAAAATATGATTTTTGAAAAATAGAATAAGCATGCTGTTTCCATCGATGTCAACAGGTTATTAGTTTGTGATTAGTCAGTCAGTAATAACTATTGCATTGGTATGCAGTTGTATTAGCATTGTCACATTTCATTTCCATAAGAATTTTGTCCCCTCTACCATGGATTTCAGATTATCTGACCTTGCTAAGCATCCCAGTGAACTTGAACTCATCAAAATAGTTTTCACCTGCAAAGTATGTCTCTATTTGATTGTGCTGCTCTCTTACTGACATTCCCCTCACTTCTCATTTATCCATTTATAGCTTTTCAGCCATATATTACACATGTGAAAACTCCATGGTGAATTTTAGATGGCTTACAAGCTATACTAAATATTACACAAATGTACGTCCACTGTACTACAATCTATTGATAGATCTTGATAGGTATAGTTTTGGCATTGCACAAGGTAATGTTTTTCTCTGACTTTCAATGGTGTTTGCACTAAATCCATTGGATGTTGGATGTGTACTGAATGATATTTTAGTCTTAGATACATGATTTTTTTCCTTAGTTGTTTGAACTATTTTTTTTTGGGGGGGGGGGGGATGTACCAGTACCCGTTCACATCCCATCTGCTTTTGTTAGATGTTTTTCTATTTGTATCCATCTGATGAGTTAAGCCTTTTGAACTGACTTTTACAGTTTTTTCGTATGTTGTAATGTTACACCACTGTCCCCAGTAAGCCGAGGGTTGAGAACCTTCAAACATGTTAAACTCCGCCACATCGTATATGTGCCTGTCCAAAGTCAGGAGCCTGTAGTTCAGTATATGTTGTTGGTTCATGTCTGTCATATTTGTATTTCATAAACTGTTTAGTTATAAATAAGGCTGTTAGTCTTCTCAATTAAATTGTTTCATATTTTTTATGTCAGGCCCTTTTATAGCCAACCACAAGGTGTGGGTTTTTCTCATTGTTGAAGGCGATTCAGATGCCTATAATTGCTTACATCCACTTCATTTAAACCCTGGTTGACAAGTTGTTTCAATCATACCACACCTCCTTATTCTTTATATCACAGATGGGTCAAATTAAGTTAAACAGATTCAGATAGTTGGAACAGCATAAATCTATGATATAACTACTCAAATTCATTGTGTTGAAACAAAAATAACACATATACATACAGAAAATAGCCTTTATTTCTCTCTAAAACATTTACAGACTTTCTTATCTATAAATCTTCAACAAAAATAATATTTCTTATCACTGTTTTTTCAAGACACATGTTTATATCATCCTAACTGCATATTCATATGCAATAAAACTCCACTTATAGGCCACAACTTTTATCATAATCACAGTTTAACAATTCAGTGAAGAAATATCACTGGTTGGGAGTCACATACAGGTTTCAAGAATTTGAATTTCAACAAGTATCGTGATTACAGATCATGACAGTAAATGCTTTTTCTAAATAATTCAGATAATTTTCCTGAAAATTATACCTAGTGGCGAGCAGGAACAAGACACAATTAAATTCAGTCAAATTAGCGTTCCTATCAATATGGTGTGTTCAATGTTTAAGTTACTTCATGTATTGTACATGCCACTCTGGGAAAAAAATACAGACAGACAAATACTATTAACCTTTCATTTACCAAATTTTAAGGATTCAGGTATAATCGGATTTTGTGGAAACTTGATATTATAATTTTCTCCAATGCCTATAAGAATATCATAGTTTGTTGAACATTAAAATCTATGGCTCCCCTATACTCCTGTCATACACCCAAAATAGTACCACTCATTAATCTGAATTTACAGTATCAATTTTACAAATGTTTTCTATTTTCTGTATTTTCTGTGAAAACAGCAAATATCAAAAGTGTTCTTATATTTTTTCTGCTGAACTAAACTGACTGACTCACACTACACCTCAAATGAACATTTCCACCTAGCCGTAGTAGCAAGCCCCCTCTATCAGTATTTAATTTCAGATTTGGAAAAAATATTAAATACAAATCCATTAATCATTTCCCCAAGGTATTGAGAGAAAAGAAATGTCATAAGTTGTGCACAGGGGGTCATCACAAAGCTCTGTCCACTTAGTGTCCACTCCTACTATGGACAAGTAGAAATGACCACCTGAGATGTAGTGTAGAGAACTAAACAATTTTGGTTACTTGTTTTACATGTAAGTGATATATATTGTGATAAAATTTTCAAGGTCATTTAAAACTGAATGTAAGCATGGTAAGTGAAATAATCATATTGCTAGCTTAAAAATAAAATGTATAATATCTATCTATAGAGGTGATGACATCAATTATTGCTTTCCCAAAAAAATACAACTTAAATGTATTAAAATGAAACTAAAACGAAAAGAAATAAAATGTAATTACAAAAAATATGCTTTTAGTACTTTTAAGATCTTGCGTCTGAAAAATGTTTTTAACTGATATTGTCTCACTATGTTGCAGGTTATACACACTTAAATTCTATAACAAGTCATCTAAAGGATATTTTTTTCTTTCAAATGGGACCTAAGTCATCTAGTCCATTGGGCATCAAATAGCAGAAATTAACCGTTTGAATATCAACAATTTTTTAATGAAAATATCAGCACTGACATCTTTTATTAATTATTTTTTGGTATATTTCTTTTTACTGTATATAAATTTAAAATAGATCAAGTCTATTGATGTGGAAGTAAATCTCTTATTATACAGTTTTTAAATTAAAATCTTTGGATTGCTAAAACTGACAATTTTTTGCATGTGATTATACTTTGACAAGATATCCAACACAGATTGCAGAATCATCCCTGATTAGTGTGGACTTTGAACCTTAGTAAAAAATACTAGATACAAAGCATTATGAACAAAATAAAATATGAAGTGAGGTATTCTAATTGGAATGGCAGTTCTTAAAATTGAATTTGAATCACTTGGAATATTGCAAACAAGGATATACAACATCTTAAATTCACAAATTTTTATGATACACATTGAAAATGATATGTAAAACCTGTATGTATGATTACCATATCTTCCATACTGCTCTAACTTATACAGATTTAAGGTGGTACCTAACACTACAGGGAGATAGCTCTGTAGTCAGCTAAACGTTTTACTTACATTGTGTTGTAAAAGGAATATTAAGCTTCTCAATGATCAAAATTGGTGGTTGTCAAATTGCTATATAACCAGTGTAATTTTTCTGACAAAACGGTTGTTTCAAATTTTTTTTAATTTTTATATTTTTGTTAAAGTGTCAAAGTAAATACTTTGACAAAATTTTATGAAAATAAAACGAGCCAAACTAATTTCAGTGAAAGTGTTGGGTACCACCTTAATGTTCAAAGTCAATTTAGTATTTTGCCAACCAAAATTCTTTAAAATTCCCCTCATTTTACATAGTAGGGTGTGAGATTACTTAGATCTCATTTTACCTATTCTCCACAATTTCATCAATTAAAAGTAGAGCATAAAAAGATGTGGTTTTGGTTAAATTTCTATTGATAATTTGATGTTTTTTATAAACACTTTACGCTTTGTTGAAAAAAAAGTGCCACAATTAGTCATTGTTTGTTGCAGGTTGTTCTATTAAAGAAACCTTTGAAATATGTTTTCAGTTAATGCAGAGTTCAATCCAGACAAAATATTTAACTTTGTCAATTTTAAATATGAAACAAAACAAAAATACTTTATCCAAAAATTACTTATCTGGAATGTTACATCAACTATGGGAGATAACTTGGTGCTAACAAGGGAGATAATTCATCATTATCTATAATTGGCAAGACAAAAATAAAAATAAATAAAGTTAATATGTACAGATCATGAAAATAAATTAAAAAAATTATGACAAGCTAATGTACAAAAAACATAAATTATAACTAACAAGTTTAAACTAATGAACATAAAAGGACCTGTGCTAAAAAAAATACAATACTTTTAAAAGACATATTTTTCCTTTCAATATAATGTCTAAAATAAATGCCTGTCTGTTGACCAATGTCAGAAAACAAGGCAAGGTATGAATATAAAACTTCATTTGATTTGACTCAAATCCAATCTTTTAATCTCAAAATTTTGATGGTTGAAAATATCACAATACATATTTTTATTTCTAAAAAAAAAAAAAATCTCTGCCCACACTTGTGGTTATATGACAAACTTCCGTCGAACTAAAATGAATGAATATTAAAGTACAAACTATAAGTCATAGTACGTAACTTCCTGCATACTTCCTTATACCTTTATTTGTATTTGCCTTTTTTTTTTCTTCAATTCCTGATTTTAAAATTATATTTAAAATCAAATCATTTTCATGATAATTTACTATTTAGACAATCGAAATTAAAACCAAGATAAAAAAGAAATTTTTTTTTTGATAGTCATTGCCAGGTTCAAGTTTCATAACAAAAGTAATTGAGGACAATCATTGACCTTATATAAATCAATCACTTTCTCTTTTAAATGGATGCAACAAAAGACATGAGAGAGAAGAATTTAATTTATAGATTTTCTTATTTGAATTTTTGATCAATAGCATACAACTGAAAGCCTATTAATTTATCTCCTATAATTTGGTCCTCTCTTCACAAATCTCTTTAATCAATTTTTAACCATCCAACCTTATCAACATGAACGTTATATATAATGATACTATGTATGTATTCGTAGAACCATTCTAAACATGAACGTTATATATAATGATACTATGTATGTATTCATAGAACCATACTAAATAATGAGTATTGTACATGTATGATACTAAATGTCAACAATGAAACATGAAATAAAATGATATCAATTATTGCATTGGTCGTTGCCCTTTCTATAAAAATATTTACATCTTTATGGTGATGATAAAACCTGGAACATTTAACAATTAATGATGTATATACATATGTTAAATGATGGTTGGACTATATACATGAATGATGCACCAGTAAACAGATCAACTGTACCACACACACGTGTCAACTTTAACTAATGGTGTAATAATATTGCCATTTCTATTGCCATTTCTTTATCTGCACATTTCCCAGAACAAAACACAACCTTTAGCTTTCATCAACTTTTCTGTATTAACGTTGTGTGGCAAAAAAATAGGCTGAACATTTTGAATATTTGTCCGACACAATGGGCACTCGTCTAACCGGGACGCACAGTTCTGACAACAAGTCATGTGACCACACGGACAAAAAGCTGTTGATATATCACAGTCCATACACACACTACACAGAAACGATTCGTGGATTTTTTCTAACTTGGCTTTCAACACCTGAAAGAGAAATATATATATATTAAATTGTTACAAGTTATTCCTTGATTTAATTCAGATTCCAATCTTTCATACCAGCTTTTACCAGCCCAAAAGTAGCAACAAATCATTATGGAATTACTCAAGTCAAGAAATCAGGATTGTGATAAAATTTAAGACTGGCATTGAGATCATTTAACCCATCTTGGAAAAGGAAGAACGTATATAAGTACATATAACAAATATGTTGGCAGATTAAGCATTCTTTTTTTCAGACAACTAATCTAAAGACATTGGTTTTAAATATTAATATCCTAGGCTATTAATATTCACCCATTATCACTATTTCATGAAATTTGCCTTTGACATCTAATTACTGACTGATAATTTCCTTTTCAGCACAGTAGAGGGATATGAAAAATTATCTCTAGAAACTAAGGGGGTCATAGGTTTAAATAGCCATAAACATTTTATCATTGGTCATCTCAACTTGATTGCTTTTCTCACTTTTGCTGTCACGGCTCAAGCAAGAAAAGCCATCTCTTTGAGATTATCAAAGATAATCTATAATTATCTCTACATTTGTATCTTAAGTCTACAATTAGAAATGACCCACAATTCCACATTTCAGAAATAACAAATTACCTGAACGTCCTGACATTCGTGGTTTTTGGGAAGAATGTGTGTTTCACTACTATCTTCCATTTCTTCCTTTTCAGGGGGAGGTAAACTTTGATTTGCTGCTTCTTTCATTAGTTTTCGTCTAGTGCTATCATATGCTTCTCGCCAAGTTCTTTGAACATCAAAAACATAGTTTTGACCTGCAGGTATAGACAAATTAAACATTTGAAAAGGTTCAAACTTGGGTATTTGATTGTACAAGCCTTTTTCAAGGTTATAAATGAAGTATAGACTTTGAATGCATTAATTTGTCATACACAATTTATAATAATTGTGTACGAGATTTTGTTTCACACAGGTCCATTAATAAGCAGTAAATAAGTATAGCGAAGACTTTTTTTTTATTGTCGAAGATGTTTTGTTGACTAGTAGTGTTTTTTGTTTGATCGTGTTGTTGGGTTGCTGTCTTACTGAGGTTTACCCCATATCTCCTTTTATTCATTCACAAAAAGTCAATAAAAATCTTCTTAAAAGTATTTTAAATATTTGGCTGTTTGCAGCAAAATGACAATCAAATTAATAATACTGTCTTTACTGATAAATTCATTCTAAAGAAAATCACCTATCTAATATAATAACATGGTGGACTAAAATGTAAATTTCTTTTCTTCCACAATTTTTTTTCCCAAAATCAATTGTCATAAATTTATAAATGTTAAGCTACTGATTGAACACTTACCAGTTGTGGTGTTCTCGTTAAACAAAGATGCCAGTAGTCCTTTGAGATCACGGTAGGTTTGGGACGACACTTCACTGTTAACTGTATCACATCGAAAGAAAGAGTGCATCTCTGTTATACAACGATACAAACAAGAGGCAGCTCGTAAAGTTCTGAGACGGACTTCAATCCGACGTGTTTCCATCTCTTCTGTATACACAGACATGAAACAAGAACAGGCATCATGGACAATCCTCTGGATCATTGGGTACTCAATTCTGGAAAATAAAGTAATCAATGGTTAATACTGTCTCTATCAAAATAAAGTATACAAATGCCATGCATCTGATCTAAGCAGTTCAAAGTCATAACCTGACAGCCTTTTATTTGGGTTAAGCCAGAAACTACCTAGAGCTAAATACACATATATGTACCAGATATTAGAATGCAAGTTCTTTACATCGGGATACTCAAGGAGTTGCATTAATATTCATTTTTATTCGCATTAACGAAAATAGTACATATTCAGAAATTATTCTGTGCATTTATTTACAATGTATTGTAGTTTCTGAAGAATGAATTTTAAAAAGGGTTTTTAATTATTGGACCTCTGAACTACCAGAATGGGCTGAATCATGATAAGCACAAAGAGTTAGTTGTTACTGACTTACCGATCTACTAGTTCCATATGGTTGTCATATATAAACACTCCTTCGGGACCTACACCAACTGACATCAATTTTCTGTCCATCTTTACTTCATGCTTTTCCATCCCATAATCCTCTAGTGTTGAAGCTTCCTGCAGCATTCTGTACTCTGCATTTTGGGAAGACACACCACGTAGTTCTGAATGGCAACTTGCTACACTCTTGAGAAAGTCTGGATCACTTTGAGGACAGATCCTCTCCAAGAAAGTTTCATAGCCAGGCAGATGTAAACGATTAGATACATGATCACCAAACTCTTCCTGAGCTATCAAAGCAAGAATCGTAACAAGCTTCGTCTCGTCTTGAACATGGAGGGTTTTAAACAGGATTTCTTGTTTTACTTGTATGTAGAACAGATGCCTGAAAACAGATACAAATTTTGATGTCAACACAAATTCATTGGTTACTATGTATACATTGGACATACATTGAACATACATACATGTACATGAAATCCTGTACATATAAATCCAACATTACAATCATGGCGAAAGCTACGCATAAAGTCACAATTTACATTATAATTATGCTACAAAAAAGTGTGTGCTACAAATCTCTCAAATTCATAGCTTTTGTGATTTAAAGGTATACGTCTCTGTAATGTTCAGTACTATCTGAGAATGGTTAGAGAGAAATATATTTTGAACATATAGGTAGGACAGAAGGGCAGACAAGGTGCTACTATATAGCCCCACTCTTAATCAGTGATATGTACTTTCTGCTATTGTAGATCCTTGGCTTGACAGAATGTAAACAAGGAAATTCATGTTTTGATTATAAAATATATACTTTTGATTTATACTTTTGTTGTTTAAATTACTTTAATCTTTACCCAGTTTTAAAATGCACTTAAAGCCTACATGTAAATTAACTTTCTATTTTTATACATGTTGTAAACAAAGTACTTGTAAAAAATCTACTTTCTATTATCTCTCTAAAATCACAAAATAGGTAAACAGTCTTTGTTTAAAGACACCAAAACAATATATCGGTTATCATGTTTATTGCTATTGCATCAATCTATTTAAAGAACTTAAATTAAACAAATAAACAATTGAAACTGTTTAAAATCATTTAATTTATTGCATCAAATTGCACAATTCTATTTTCAAAAACACTCAAATGTTGACAACAATCCAAAATAAGTACATTTTTTTGTAGTTCACCATATAATGACTAATAATTTGTATCCTTCAAAGCACTTCAACTTAAATTACATCAAATTCAACAATAGTCACATTTTGATAAACAAGTTCAAAGTCCTGTCAAACATCAAAAACTTCTCTTATGTGTCATGAACTTATATCACAAGCACCAAAAGACAGCAAACTCAACCATTCTTTAAAAGTGGTAGCACATATAATAAATACATGTACAGTATGTGGTTAGCTTATTAACGATTAGGCTACTTTTTGGTCCCTAGAAATCAAAAATAAAACAAGAACAATATACATGTACATGTATCTATCAACTAACATCATGTAGACATATCAAATGTTCACAAAACATTAGTCATTACTTTGTTAAACATCACGATTTATATTTTTTTTAATCTTGTCGGACATATTTATATTTGGGCTTCAAGCTTCATGCATTAAGTGGTTTAATTTTGAGATCTTGTAATTATACTTAATAGTATTTACTTGTAGATACATGTACATGTATGAGCCAAGACTTTCCCAATATAAAAAAGACATGTTTGCTAATGTGTTTAAAGCATATTTTGGGTAAGGTTTGAACTTGTATCTACATGTAAGCTATATATATATATATATATATATATATATATATGAACAGTTTATTTCAGACAAAATATACTGTCTATAATTTATGACATCATCATCATCATAAGTAATGTAAATGTTCTGATTATATCAAAATATCAATGAAATTAACACTATTTGGAAAGGTTAGAATAATTTGACCAGTTTTGAAGGTTCAGTGTTTGCACAGCAGTCTCTAATCATACCTCCTTGCCATACAATGTAATGATAGTGTGTGTTAATCACATGTTTTAAGCCTCTACTGTCAGCTTGTCATTAAGTTTTGCCTAAAGCCAAACCTTAAAAAAGTTTTGTTCAAGCTTTCTGTTTCCAGTACTTATCTGCAACAAATCTTTGCTTTCTCTGGCTAATTTTAATTTCTATATCAAGGGTTACGAGTTATTTCAATACTAGTTAAATTTGTTGTTCCTCTTTTGTTCAAAATAAATTCAATAACGTAGATATCTATTTCTATTTATATGTTTCATCATTAACATCGTCACACAGGACATGCCAGTTAAATTTACCACAGATTGCACATAGAATATTAATAAATTGACCATGATCCATTTTATACAATGTAAACCACTCTATTAAATAAAGATTTGTTGTTGTGGATAAGATTTGGGTCAGTCACCTACATGTACATTTATTTATAGGGCACTGACTAATCAAACGCAGTATTATAATTGTAAGTACATGTATTCTTTGGTTCAGTCACCTCCATTGAAACATTGACTTTTTAAAGATGGCTGACTGATCATTTCTTTTACCTGGATTACCTGTACATGTCTAAATATAATTAAGACTTTTGCGTTTTAATTTATTATTGAAAATGAATATTGATGATAAATACTGGCTTTTCCAATAATTTGTAAAGTGTTTAAATAATAATTATGTCATTTCAAGGAAGAAATTTCATCAGGTATATAAAGATAATATATACAATGACAGATGAACAATACATGACAAGAGAAGACACCTACATAGAATGACATGGGCATGATTTGCCCAATGTTTTAATTTAAATTCTGATAATACAGTACAATATTAGATTAAACATTTTTTTTCTACATGTATGAATAACTTAAAATTTACATCAGGGTCATTTACCAAGAAAACTAACTACAAGCACTATAGGACCTGCTATACCACAGATAATTAGGTATACAATCTATGATTCAAATATTCTACTGGAAGTCTACTGAGGGGGGATAGGACCTTTATCGGGACTCTGAGATAGGGTGTTTTTTAGCCCTGGATTTTGGGATAAGGACCCCTCATACCCCCTCTCTCTACTGGAAGTCAATATCTTGTTCTGAAGACAGATTCATTTCATAGTTTGTAGTCAGGTCTGACTTATTAAGCTATTACATCAGCAATGATCAGTTCTTCTGACTTCATACCACAACCAAAGATTTACCTTAATTGTCTGTACATAGAGCTTGACATATTATTAGTACCAAATTAGACTTCACAAAAATAACAAGCTTCATCTAAGTAGTACATCACATGTACAGTTTGTGACATACATGTATACTCATATAGCGTGTATAGTTAAAATTAAAGGATGTTTTAGAACTTGACATAGGGATAAGCACCACTTACCGGTTGGACTTTAGAATCACAAACCACCTAAGTACTACATCACAATCATGTGTCATACTCATAGTAAATTTTAAAGGTTGCATGTAGAATTTACTCCACATATGAAATTTAATTACAAGACTAACAGTTTCTATAAACTAAACTTCATCATGTTCAACTTTGGTTTTAAGTAAAATTTGATAGGGGTGAGATCCATTAAGTAAGGCCAAATATTACATTTGTACCATGTAGAGTCCCAGACTCTTGCAACTGAAGATGTGACAGAATTAAGAATTTTACATAGAAATGAACTTTCAGTCTGATGACCACAACTTCACAAGCATGGCCAGATTTGAGTGACAGATGGACAATTTATGTACATGTACACCAAAGACCAACAAGAACAACCAGTGAGACACATAGAAAGACTTGAGTGGTATAATGAGAGTTTTACTGGTGAATGTCTAATTAATTTTTGGGAAATTTGACCTATTCCCCACCAAAAAGACAACCTGAACTTATACAAACAGACTATGCTGATAGAGGACATATACAACCTGTACTTGTTTTGATGTACAGAGAAGATAGCTGCTTTGACACGTACAGTTCATGTACATACAATGTATACAAATGTACATGTATGAATTGTCACATAGATGAAAATAATAGGCAAATGGTTGCAATGTTGCTTTCAATCCAAAAACAGTTGATAAATTTCTGCAAGATACATTTTTGTAAATAACTTTGTAAAATGCATGTTGATGGAAAGACTGCCTTGTGATCATGAACCCCCTGTGAATCTGTCAACAAAATAATTATAGACATACATAAAGGGGGTCTAAATTGTATAACCAAGTTGACAACCTACCTGCTAGATTCCTGTAACAGAAGATGGGGTTGAATGTAGAACTTGACACGGAGATGAAATCTGTGAGCCCTCATTTCAGACACTTGTTGATTAATTCTGTTCCTCATGTTCAGCCATATTTTTTCTCCTTTATTGCCACTAAATTGTAAGCCAAAATAGTCATATTCAAGAATTCCAAGATGCAGGCAAACCTAATTAATAAAAAATAAAATACATTACAATGTGTTACAAAATTGAAAGGATATAAATAAAAGATAATCAAAATATTATTGAATTATAATTGTACAGACTGGTTAGGTATATTGAAGGTTACAGAGATGGTTGGTGAATTACTTACTGTAACCAAGGATTTGTATAGTTTACTATACAAATTCTTGCTGTAACACAAGTACAACTTTAGATAATGAGCATTGTGTGAACTATTTAGGTTTCATAAATGCCTTATTAGATATAGTAAATTTGGTACAATAAATCAAATTACTAACTACCCAGATTTTTGTAAGAACAACTAGTTTTCTACTTGAACTATAGTATATTCAATCTTACTACAGTTCAGTAACTGAGAAACAGCATATACATGTTAATCATCATTAGAAGGAGGCTGATGTAATTACCAAAGAATTACCCAGTCTCCCTGTCCATATATAATTTGCACCTAAAGAAATACTGAGGAAATTTAAAGCTAACGAAAGTTTGGCAATGACCAGGATTACCAGAATCATAAGAATATAACCTTGCAACCCATGGCATAATGCCTGAAAGTCATCTGCTATCAGATACAATCATTTTACAGAATTGGAAGTAAAAATAATTGTCAATAAATCAATGATTCTGTAAAATAATATAACGAATATCTCACAAGAATCTGAATAGTTATTGGACTGGTTATTCCAGTTTTGTAGTCTTACAATTGATATTTATAAAACTAAACAAATTAATTTACACAATTAATCAATACATAAAATAGTTTGCACATTTTATAATATATACATTCACTTGGAAAGATGTTTTTATCTTTTGGTCAAAATTAAAAATATAATTATTTTATGATAAAAAATGTACAAAATAATATATTTTTTTCTGTTCTATTAGTATTATCATGATTATCTTTTCATATCTTGACTTTAAATCTTGTGTTGCAAAATTGTTTTTCTTTCAGTTTGAGACAACCCAATACACATGTACTTGTTTATACTTTTGTGTATTGATTTTTCTTTTGTCAAGTCAGCTGATCAAAGAAAGTCAAAGCTTCTTATTGCATCAACCATCCTCAGTCAATCACAAAGAAATTAGTCTATTACAAACAAATCTACGAACTCGGATGAAATTTCTTAGAAATGTAATCAATTATAAGGATTACAACATACATGGTAATTTTGACAGGTAACCGGTACGGGTTGATTGATCCTTTGTTTACATCCGATCACAGATTGGACTTTGGACCCTGCATGGCCATCTTCGATTTTTATGTACTTTCCCTTTGTCAATGGCATTTTACAAAGCAGAAATACGTTTTTACATATATAACAAGTTTCTTTATAATTATCATCAAAGCACACTTAATCAATTATGCAAATATTGCAGCAAAAATGGAAATTTTCTAAGTTTTCTCCAAAGAAAGTGGAATACATTTTTATAGGTCACGTTCGACTTTACCTGATCTAAGCATTCTTGTCCATTCGCTCGAATATCCACATCGATTTCAATCACAACACTGTTCGGTAACACTACTGTAAAAATCATTTTGTTCAAATATGCTTCTTTACGCTTAAAATGTCATTTCTTCTCTTAGAATCATCTCTTGGACGTGTTGCTATATTTGGAATCGTTGATCACATGGACTTTGACCGTGGTTCATTTTATAAGCAGAGATTCTGCGCGAACGCCTTATCCAATCAAAATAATGATAAGGCGGTAACATTAAAAACATCAACAATCCAACCACGTGTAGAAATGTCACAAATAGTTGCAATGCATCTATATATATATATACTATTTCCAGGTATTACTGAATTTTCTTGTAGTCAACTATGATTGCTACTATAAAATATTTCATTTGCGTTCAAATTGATTTTCAAAAGTACCATATATCATGCGAATATAAAAGTTAAACTTCTATTATCTATCGTGTGTCTATTATGATCTATTATTCAGTCTAACTTATGCTATGTCTTTCATATTCTTATTTTGCATACTATACTTTTAACGTTTACATGTCATCTATGGTATCTTATTATATACTGTTAGTTCAAAACTGTGTTGTATTCATAACTTTTGTATGTGTGTATTTATTTTCTATTTCAGTCGATTTGAAAAGCTCACTGACTCCGAGATATTTTACAAAAGAAGATGTGGTATCGTTACCAATGAGACAACCCTCCACAAGAGACCAAATGACACTGAAATTAACAGCTTTATGACACCATACGACGGGCCTTCAACAATGCCGAGTAAAGCCCATACTGACCGCATAGTCAGCGATAAAAACCACGGCCTAGTTAATGTACAAAAATGACAAAAAAGCAAATATGTAACACAGCAACAAACGACAACCACTAAATTGCAGGCTTCCGACTTAAGGCAGGCACATACTTAGAGAATGTGGCGGGGTTAAAAATGTTAGCGGAATCCCACCCCTCCTAACCTGGGACAGTGGTGTAACAGTACAACATTAATATAAGAACGCATGATCTATAAAAATCAGTTGAAAAACGCTTAACTCATTAGATGGATACAAATTTAAACAAAAATTACATCGAACGAAAACACAGAGTGAACGTGACGGGAACTTGCATATCCCAACAACAAAAAGATACAAGTACATAATATCTGGGAGCTAAAACTGTGTTCAGAGCTTTGAACATGACAAAAAACATCGAACAAAAACACAGAGTGAACGTGACGGGTACTTGCATATCCCAACAACAAAAAGATACAAGTACAGATCTGGGAGCTAAAAATGTTTTCATAGCTTTGAAAATGACAAAAAACATCGAACAAAAACACAGAGTGAACGTGACGGGTACTTGCATATTCCAACAACAAAAAGATACAAGTACAGATCTCGGAGCTAAAACTGTGTTCAGAGCTTTGAAAATGACAAAAAACATCGAACAAAAACACAGAGTGAACGTGACGGGTACTTGCATATCCCAACAACAAAAAGATACAAGTACATATCTGGGTGGTAAAACTGTGTTCAGAGCTTTGAACATGACAAAAAACATCGAACAAAAACACAGAGTGAACGTGACGGGTACTTGCATATCCCAACAACAAAAAGATACAAGTACATATCTGGGAGCTAAAACTGTGTTCAGAGCTTTGAAAATGACAAAAAACATCGAACAAAAACACAGAGTGAACGTGACGGGTACTTGCATATCCCAACAACAAAAAGATACAAGTACAGATTTGGGATGTAAAACTGTGTTCAGAGCTTTGAAAATGATAGAACCTTATTAAGATCCGTCTCAAAAACAATGTTTAGTTATTCGGCCAAACACGAAAATAACAGCTTCAATCATCTCAGCACACCTCCAATAAGTATGCATCCACATATTTACCTTTCTCATTAGAAAAGAAGGCTTTCAGATTTACCAAACGACAATTTAATAAATAAAAATATTCAAAATTCATGTTTGATAAGATTTTTTTTTGTAAAAGTGTAGTGTAAATGTTTGAAAAGTCAAAACTGTCAGCAGAATCAAAATGATCATCAAAAACACGTTATTTAATAAAATGTGCCAGTCTCAGATCAGGAACTTATACTGACTTAGTTATCATTATGCATTAATATAATTGTTTGGTTATAGATCAACGAGACAGCAACCAAACGACACATAAACACGAATTAAACTCTGTTCAAATTACGATCTGTTATCGAGCTATTTGTATATAAATGTATACTTCAGACGACTAAGCAGGAATCAAAATGGAACAGATTTTTAATCAGATTGACTGAAAGATAATGCATTATGTCAAGCTCTAAATAAACCGGTCTACATCGTCCTAAGTCAACAAAAAAAGTTTGCACATTCAGTCAAGTCGGATTATGAAATATGAAGAACCTCATAATTATTAGATATATAAATGAACACTTATTGGATTATTGAAACATATTCTTGCAAGTAAAGTATACGTACAAGTGGTCATAGTAATTAAAGTCTGAGGAGTCGGGGGTAGGTGCAGGATGAGGTAAGTTGAACTGTCCAGTATTTCTGGTCATTAATGAGATCTGTTCAAACGTCTAATAATTCTGGTGATTTATGTACTAAGTATGTCTGATAGTGTATGCGGTCAGTTGAACTGTCCATTTTTGGGTGATTTATAAGGTTATTTGAACTGTCAAGAATGTCCGGTGATGCATGTGGTTAGTTGAACTGACCAGTATGTCTGGTGATTTATGTGGTTAGTTGATCAGTCCAGTATGTCTTGTGATTCATTTGGTCAGTAGAACTGTCCAGTATGTTTGGTATATGGTTAGTTGAACTGTCCAGTATGTCTTGTGATTTATGTGGTTAGTTGAACTGTCCAGTATGTCTGGTGATTTATGTGGTTAGTTGAACTGTCCAGTATATCTGGTGATTTATGTGGTTAGTTGAACTGTCCAGTATGTCTGGTGATTTATGTGGTTAGTTGAACTGTCCAGTATGTCTTGTGATTTATGTGGTCAGTTGAACGTCCAGTATGTCTGGTGATTTATGTGGTTAGTTGAACTGTCAGTATGTCCTGTGTTTATGTGGTTAGTTGAACTGTCCAGTATGTCCTAGTGATTTATGTGGTTAGTTGAACTGTCCAGTATGTCTGGTGATTTATGTGGTTAGTTGAACTGTCCAGTATGTCTGGTGATTTATGTGGTCAGTTGAACTGTCCAGTATGTCTTGTGATTTATGTGGTTAGTTGAACTGTCCAGTATGTCTTGGTGATTTATGTGGTTAGTTGAACTGTCCAGTAGTGTCTTGGTGATTTATGTGGTTAGTTGAACTGTCCAGTATGTCTGGTGATTTATGTGGTTAGTTGAACTGTCCAGTATGTCTGGTGATTTATGTGGTCAGTTGAACTGTCCAGTATGTCTGGTGATTTATGTGGTTAGTTGAACAGTCCAGTATGTCTGTGATTTATGTGGTCAGTTGAACTGTTCCAGTATGTCTGGTGATTTATGTGGTCATTGAAACTGTCCAGTATGTCTTGGTGATTTATTGTGGTTAGTTGAAATGTTCCAGTATGCCTGGTGATTTATGTGGTCAGTTGAATGTCCAGTATGCCTGGTGATTTATGTGGTAGTTGAACTGTCCAGTATGCCTGGTGATTTATGTGTTAGTTGAACTGTCCAGTATGTCTGGTGATTTATGTGGTTCAGTTGAACAGCCAGTATGTCTGGTGATTTATGTGGTTAGTTGAACTGTCCAGTATGTCTGTGATTTATGTGACAGTTGATGTTAAGTCTATGCGGGTGATTTATGTGTAGTTGAACTGTCCAGTATGCCTGGTGATTTAAGTGTAGTTGAACGTCCTCGATTATGTTTGGCCAGTTGTATTTATGTGTCAGTTGAACTGTCCAGTATGCCTGGTGATTTATGTGGTAGTTGAACATGTCCAGTATGTCTGTGATTTATGTGGTAGTTGAACTAGTCCATTATGCCTGGTGATTTATGTGGTCAGTTGAACTGTCCAGTATGCTGGTGATTTATGTGGTTCAGTTGAACTGTCCAGTATGCCTGGTGATTTATGTGATCAGTTGAACTGTCCAGTATGCCTGGTGATTTATGTGGTATGTTTTGAACTGTCCAGTATGTCCTGTGATTTATGTGGTTAGTTGAACTGTCCAGTATGCCTGGTGATTTATGTGGTCAGTTGAACTGTCCAGTATGCCTGGTGATTTATGTGGTTAGTTGAACGTCCAGTATGCCTGGTGATTTATGTGGTAGTTGAACTGTCCAGTATGCTGGTGATTTATGTGGTTAGTTGAACGTCCAGTATGTCTGGTGATTTATGTGGTTAGTTGAACTGTCCAGTATGCCTGGTGATTTATGTGTCAGTTGAACTGTCCAGTATGCTGGTGATTTATGTGGTTAGTTGAACTGTCCAGTATGCTGGTGATTTATGTGGTTCAGTTGAACTGTCCAGTATGTCTGTGATTTATGTGGTTAGTTGAACTGTCCATATGTCTGTGATTTATGTGGTTTTGTGAACTGTCCAGTATGCTTGGTGATTTATGTGGTTAGTTGAACTGTCCAGTATGCCCTGGTGATTTATGTGGTTAGTTGAACTGTCCAGTATGTCCTGTGATTTATGTGGTTAGTTGAACTGTCCAGTATGCCTGGTGATTTATTGGTTAGTTGAACTCGTCCAGTATGCGTGATTTATGTGGTTAGTTGAACTCACCAGAATGTCTGGTGATTTATGTGGTCTGTTGAACAGTCCACTATATCTGGTGATTTTTGTGGTGAGTTGAACAGTCCAGTATACCTAGTGATTTATATGGTTAGTTGAACAGTCCAGTATGTCTTGTGATTTATATGGTTAGTTGAATTGTACAGTATGTCTGTTGATTTTTGTGGTCATTTGAACTGTCCAGTATGCCTGGTGATTTATGTGGTGAGTTGAACAGTCCAGTATGCCTGGTGATTTAAGTGGTTAGTTGAACAGTCCAGTATGCCTGATGACTTATGTGGTTAGTTGAACTGTCAAGTATGCCTGGTGATTCATGTGGTTTTTGAACAGTCCAGTATGCCTGATGACTTATGTGGTCAGTTGAACTGTCCAGTATGCCTGGTGATTTATATGTCAGTTGAACTGTCCAGTAAACCTGGTGATTTATGTGGTCAGTTGAACTGTCCAGTATGTCTATGATTTATATGGTTAGTTGAACTGTCCAGTATGCCTGGTGATTTATGTGGTCAGTTGAACTGTCCAGTAAGCCTGGTGGTTTATGTGGTTAGTTGAACTGTCCAGTATGTCTGGTGATTTATGTGGTCAGTTGAACAGTCCTAGTAAGCCTGGTGATTTATGTGGTCAGTTGAACAGTCTAGAAAGCCTGGTGATTTAAGTGGTCAGTTGAACTGTCCAGTAAGCCTGGTGGTTTATGTGGTTAGTTGAACTGTCCAGTAAGCCTGGTGATTTAGTGGTCAGTTGAACTGTCCAGTAATGTCCTGTGGTTTATGTGGTTAGTTGAACTGTCCAGTATGCCTGGTGATTTAAGTGGTCAGTTGAACTGTCCAGTATGACATGTGGTTTATGTGGTTAGTTGAACTGTCCAGTATGTCTATTGATTTATGTGGTTAGTTGAACTGTCCAGTATGCCTGGTGATTTATGTGTCAGTTGAACTGTCCAGTAAGCCTGGTGTTTATGTGGTTAGTTGAACTGTCCAGTATGTCTGGTGATTTATGTGGTCAGTTGAACAGTCTAGTAAGCCTGGTGATTTATGTGGTCAGTTGAACAGTCTAGTAAGCCTGGTGATTTAAGTGGTCAGTTGAACTGTCCAGTAAGCCTGGTGGTTTATGTGGTTAGTTGAACTGTCCCAGTATGCCTGGTGATTTATGTGGTCAGTTGAACTGTCCAGTATGTCCTGTGGTTTATGTGGTTAGTTGAACTGTCCAGTATGCCTGGTGATTTAAGTGTGTCAGTTGAACTGTCCAGTATGTCCTGTGGTTTATGTGGTTAGTTGAACTGTCCAGTAAGCCTGGTGGTTTATGTGGTTAGTTGAACTGTCCAGTATGCCTGGTGATTTATGTGGTCAGTTGAACTGTCCAGTAAGCCTGGTGGTTTATGTGGTTAGTTGAACTGTTCCAGTATGCCTGGTGATTTATGTGGTCAATTGAACGTCCAGTATGTCTGGTGATTTATGTGGTCAATTGAACTGTCCAGTATGTCCCATTGATTTATGTGGTCAGTCGAATTGTGCAGTATGTCCTGTGATTTATGTGGTTAGTTGAACTGTCCAGTATGCCTGGTGATTTATGTGGTAGTTGAACTGTCCAGTATGTCCTGTGGTTTATGTGGTTAGTTGAACTGTCCAGTATGCCTGGTGATTTAAGTGGTCAGTTGAACTGTCCAGTATGTCCTGTGGTTTATGTGGTTAGTTGAACTGTCCAGTATGCCTGGTGATTTATGTGGTTAGTTGAACTGTCCAGTATGTCCCGTGGTTTATGTGGTTAGTTGAACTGTCCAGTATGCCTGGTGATTTATGTGGTCAGTTGAACAGTCCTAGTAAGCCTGTGATTTATGTGGTCAGTTGAACAGTCCCAGTAAGCCTGGTGATTTAAGTGGTCAGTTGAACTGTCCAGTAAGCCTGGTGGTTTATGTGGTTAGTTGAACAGCCCAGTATGTCCTGGTGATTTATGTGGTTAGTTGAACTGTCCAGTATGCCTGGTGGTTTATGTGGTTAGTTGAACTGTCCAGTATTCTGGTGATTTATGTGGTCAGTTGAACTGTCCAGTAAGCCTGGTGGTTTATGTGGTTAGTTGAACTGTCCAGTATGTCTGGTGATTTATGTGGTCAGTTGAACAGTCTAGTAAGCCTGGTGTTTATGTGGTCAGTTGAACAGTCTAGTAAGCCTGGTGATTTAATGGGTCAGTTGAACAGTCCAGTAAGCCTGGTGGTTTATGTGGTTAGTTGAACTGTCCAGTATGCCTGGTGATTTATGTGGTCAGTTGAACTGTCCAGTATGTCTTGTGATTTATGTGGTCAGTTGAACTGTCCAGTATATCTGGTGATTTATGTGGTTAGTTGAACTGTTCAGTAGGTCCTGTGGTTTATGTGGTTAGTTGAACTGTCCAGTATGCCTGGTGATTTAAGTGGTTCAGTTGAACTGTCCAGTATGTCCTGTGGTTTATGTGGTTAGTTGAACTGTCCAGTATGCCTGGTGATTTATGTGGTTAGTTGAACTGTCCAGTATGTCCCGTGGTTTATGTGGTTAGTTGAACTGTCCAGTATGCCTGGTGATTTATGTGGTCAGTTGAACAGTCTAGTAAGCCTGGTGATTTATGTGGTCAGTTGAACAGTCTAGTAAGCCTGGTGATTTAAGTGGTCAGTTGAACTGTCGAGTAAGCCTGGTGTTTATGTGGTTAGTTGAACAGCCCAGTATGTCTGGTGATTTATGTGGTTAGTTGATCTGTCCAGTAGCTGGTGTTTATGTGGTCAGTTGAACAGTCTAGTAAGCCTGGTGATTTATTGGTCAGTTGAACAGTCTAGTAAGCCTGGGATTTAAGTGTCATGAACTGTCCAGTAAGCCTGGGTTTATGTGGTTAGTTGAACTGTCCAGTATGCCTGGTGATTTATGTGGTCAGTTGAACTGTCCAGTATGTCTGTGATTTAATGTGGTCAGTTGAACTGTCCAGTATATCTGGTGATTTATGTGGTTAGTTGAACTGTCCAGTATGTCTGGTGATTTATGTGGTTAGTTGAACTGTCCAGTATGTCTGGTGATTTATGTGGTTAGTTGAACTGTCCAGTGTTCTTGTGATTTAAGTGGTCAGTTGAACTGTCCAGTATATCTTGTGATTTATGTGGTTAGTTGAACTGTCCAGTATGTCTGGTGATTTATGTGGTTAGTTGAACTGTCCAGTGTGTCTTGTGATTTAAGTGGTCAGTTGAACTGTCCAGTAAGCCTGTGTTTATGTGGTTAGTTGAACTGTCCAGTATGTCTGGTGATTTATGTGGTCAGTTGAACGTCCATTATGTCTTGTGATTTATGTGGTTAGTTGAAATGTCCAGTATGTCTGTGATTTATGTGGTTAGTTGAACTGTCCAGTGTGTCTGTGATTTATGTGGTTAGTTGAACTGTCCAGTATGTCATGTGATTTATGTGGTTAGTTGAACTGTCCAGTATGTCTGGTGATTTATGTAATTAGTTGAACTGTCCAGTATGGCTGGTGATTTATGTGGTTAGTTGAACAGTCCAGTATGTCTTGTGATTTATGTGGTCAGTTGAAATGTTCAGTATGTCTGGTGATTTATGTGGTCACTTGAAATGTCCAGTATGGCTGGTGATTTATGTGGTTAGTTGAAATGTTCAGTATGCCAGGTGATTTATGTGGTCAGTTGAAATGTCCAGTATGCCTGGTGATTTATGTGGTTAGTTGAAATGTTCAGTATGCCTGGTGATTTATTTAGTCAATTGAAATGTCCAGTATGGCTGGTGATTTATGTGGTTAGTTGAAATGTTCAGTATGCCAGGTGATTTATGTGGTTAGTTGAAATGTCCAGTATGCCTGGTGATTTATGTGGTTAGTTGAACAGTCCAGAATGGCTGGTGACTAATGGGGTAAGTTGAACAGTCCAGTATGTCTGGTGATTTATGTGGTTAGTTGAACTCTCCAGTATTCCTGGTGATTTATGTGGTCAGTTGAACAGTCCAGTATGTCTGGTTATTTATGTGGTTAGTTGAACAGTCCAGTATGTCTTGAAATTTATGTGGTTAGTTGAACTGTCCAGAATGGCTGGTGATTTATGTGGTCAGTTGAACTGTCCAGTATGTGTGGTGATTTATGTGGTCAGTTGAACAGTCAAGTATGTCTGGTGATTTATGTGGTTAGTTGAACAGTCCAGTATGTCTGGTGATTTATGTGGTCAGTTAAACAGTCCAGTATGTCTGGTGATTTATGTGGTTAGTTGAACAGTTCAGAATGGCTGGTGATTTATGTGGTCAGTTGAACAGTCCAGTATGTCTGGTGATTTATGTGGTTAGTTGAACTGTCTAGTATGTCTGGTGATTTATGAAGTTAGTTGAAGAGTCCAGTATGTCTGGTGATTTATGTGGTTAGTTGAACTGTCTAGTATGTCTGGTGATTTATGTGTTAGTTGAATAGTCCAGTATATCTGATGATTTATGTGGTTAGTTGAACGGTCCAGTATGTCTGGTGATTTATGTGGTGAGTTGAACCGTCCAGTATGTCTGGTATTTATGTGGTTAGTTGAACAGTGCAGTATATCTGATGATTTATGTGGTCAGTTGAACCGTCCAGTATGTCTGGTGATTTATGTGGTTAGTTGAACAGTCCAGTATATCTGATGATTTATGTGGTTAGTTGAACAGTCCACTATATCTGGTGATTTATGTGGTCAGTTGAAATGTGCAGTATGTTTGGTAATGTATGTGGTTAGTTGAACTGTCCAGTATGCCTGGTGATTTATGTGGTCAGTTGAAATGTGCAGTATGGCTGGTGATTTATGTGGTCAGTTGAAATGTGCAGTATGCCTGGTGATTTATGTGGTCAGTTGAAATGTGCAGTATGTTTGGTAATGTATGTGGTCAGTTGAATTATCCAGAATGCCCGGAGATTTATGTGGTCAGTTGAATTCATGTGATCAGTTGAACAGTCTAGTAAGCCTTGTGATTTATGTGGTTAGTTGAACTCTCCAGTATTCCTGGTGATTTATGTGGTTAGTTGAACAGTCCATTATGTCTGGTGATTTATGTGGTCAGTTGAACAGTCTAGTAAGCCTGGTGATTTATGTGGTCAGTTGAACTGTCCAGTATGCCTGGTGATTTATGTGGTTAGTTGAACAGCCCAGTATGTCTGGTGATTTATGTGGTTAGTTGAACTGTCCAGAATGGCTGGTGATTTATGTGGTCAGTTGAACAGTCCAGTTTGTCTGGTAATTTATGTGGTTAGTTGAACAGTCCAGTATATCTGATGATTTATGTTGTTAGTTGAACTGTCCAGTATGCCAGGTGGTTTATGTGGTTATTTGAACAGTCCAGTTTGTCTGGTGATTTATGTTGTTAGTTGAACTGTACATTATGTCTGTTGGTTTATGTGGTTATTTGAACAGTCCAGTATGTCTGGTGATTTATGTTGTTAGTAGAACTGTACATTATGTCTGTTGGTTTATGTGGTTATTTGAACTGTCCAGTATGCCTGGTGATTTATATATTATATATGGACACAACAAGAAAACATCATTGTTTACATTAAAGTATTGTCTATTTTTACTAAGATTGTCTGATGACTCATAATTATTCAGGGAGTTATTACCCTTACACGATTATATTTTACAATTCAAATACAGAGTTTTTGTCTTTCATCCTGAAATTATAATAGAGATAACGAGATTTATCGACAAAAATAATCAACAAGAAAAGAACTACATGTAAACATATTTGGTTAACTGGTGAGTTGACTTCTTTTGCATATAATTGCCCTTTTTTAAACCTATCTTTTCTATGATTAATTTCTTATTCAAGTTTTGTATTTGTCATGTAAATTAAAAAGAGATAAATAAAAACGTCTTTCAATGGCAATAACTCTTATCTTCAATCTATTGTAGTTTCTAAATCAGTAATGTAACGGCCAAATAGATAAGGTAAAAGTAATCGTCTTTTAAGAGCAATAAATTAACTCTTAAAAGAAGTCAACTCACCAGTTAACCAAATATGTTTACCACGTGATCATATTTTGAGTTCGTAGACATGACTTTTCGATGCCGAATACCAAAATGATTACCGGATGTTAAAAGAGGTTCTTCACATAGGCTAGTTGGCAAACAGCAGGATAACTAGAAAAATAGGAAGAGTTATATATTGACTATCAAATTAATCCTTTTTGTACTGAATCGGACCAGAAAATATGTAAAAAACCCATCTCAATTACTTCAGTATTTTTTTTGGTAAAAGCCCTTACATGTCCAAATCAAGTTTTATAGTGGGTGTGTTATTTCTAACATTCTACCAATCACATAGTTCATTCCCTGAGTGAGTATTATTCTTTTGTGCCTAATTTATTTTTTATAGTTATAATACATGTGATACAATATTAACCTTTTGTTTTCCTAAATTTATCATTCCTTGCAAAGATTAAATATTTGTTGATGTACAGTTAAAACAATCGCTTTTTTTGTGAAAATTTAGGAATGGATTCTTAGAAGAGGCTTGACTTGAACAAAATAAGGGTCTTAAAACATATTTTAGTTATATGCACATGAGGAAATGTACGCGGAAATACGTGACGTAGAGAGTCTAGAGAGGTGTAAGGGCAAGTGCAATGTAGTTTACTTGAACAAAAGTACGGAAATAAATAAGAATAAATATCTAGTACTTTCTTCCCACCAAAATTACTTTCTTCCCGCCAAAATTACTTTCTTCCTACCAAAGGAAAGACGTAGAAAAGAGAGATTAGAAAAAAAACCAAGAAAATATAAAAATAACAACAAAAAAACACAAAAAACGCACTATTCTTCAAGTGCATGCATGTAATATATATCAATAGTATTCGGTGACCTTGTTGTCCTTAATAAGCTCGGGATTTGGGGATTGATCCTTACTGGATCCGGGAATATATTTTTCGATTTCGTGATTTCGGGATATGCATTTCTTTTAATTCTGCATCTCTGGATTTCATGGTTTTAAGTGCGGGATGTCGGGATCAGGACCCTCCGACCACCCCTCAAATTAGCCTTAGTCATTTATACATGATGCATATCCTACCATTGACATCTTCATAAGACTCTCAAAAGAAAAAAAAAGAAGACACTGACGGATTGTCCTAGAAGCATATTTTATTAGACTAATAATGGTCTATATATAAGCAGTTAGATTTATTTTATGTTTGAAACGGTGCAAATTGTTAATTTTATTTGACTTTTACCAAAAGCAGCATTGCAGCAAAGGAGAAGACAATCTAATTAAAAACCGATCTCTCATCGCTCTTGTTTCTGATATGTCGCGTGGGAGATCTAACGAAACCCGCTTTGAGGTCACATGTGAGTGACCTCGTAGGTGTGTCTTTTTCGACCAATGAAATTGAGTCTTCCACGATCTTGTAAGTTTAACGTAAGGCAAAGGGATGTAACTCATTTTATTTACGACGAAATCGTCAGTCAAAATAATTCATAAACTTTTTTGATTGGCTTATTAATAGGTCGTCAACTCATTTGCATATCTTTATAAATTCATAACTTTTAGTTCACTCACATGTGACCTCAAAGCCGGTTTCGTTAGATCTCCCACGCGACATATCAGAAACAGGAGCGATGAGAGATCGGTTTTTAATTAGATTGAGGAGAAGAATAATTGTGGTCTGAGGCCAGACACACGAAAATATTTGAATTTAACAGATATGAGCAAATATCGGACTTTTGAACAAGGAAGAAGGCTGTTGATACCTTTCATGAAATTTCCCATACATACTATCTTTTACCCAAAAAAATCATCCTACAACAGTCCACAAGCTTTTCGCGGGTGTGTTCTAGTATAAAACAATTCAAACGAGAAAACTAATGGCCTTATTTATGTTAAAAAAAAAAAAAAAAAAAACTAATATGTAACACATAAATAAACGACAATCACAGAGTTACAGGCTCCTTATATCATATTCTCAAATCTAGATATCATCTCCCATTTAGAAAAAAAAACGGCGTGAAAAAATGAATCTATTATGTGTTGCTTTCCTAGATAAAAAATGTATCCAAAATCAAAGATGTAGAACATATTCTATCATAATCATTCGGTAACTAATGTTCTTACTTACACCATGCCTGTCTTGAACATAAAAAAAATATTAGATAAATAACACTTCTAATGCTCAGGTTGGTTGTCACCTTGCAACACAGTTAATAACACCATATAGGAAAAACATAGAACTTCTTTTGTCATAAGACACTGTCAAACACCCAAACATACTATCCACTCTCATCTGTGTCCACACTTGTTGTCCTTAAAAAGAAATGTATTTATCCACACCTTATTTATATTCCATGTTGATAAAAAGAAAATCAATAATACCAGGCTATAGAATATAATATAATATTTCTTTTAATCAACAATGAGCAAAACTTATACTGTATAGTCAGCTACAAAAGACCCCGACATGCCAATAGGCTTGAGATAGGCACATACAGAATTTTGTGGTGTTAGGTTGATGCACACCTTATCCGAGATTAGAACGCAGAAAGATTTGACCTTTGTCGTGTAAAACATCCTTTGATATGATTAAATCTGGTCTCCGGCTCCTAACTCTTATATGTCATTGGTGCATTAACTATCAATTGGTGTGTAGACTGTATATATATTGCTTTTGAATCGAAGTTTCTTTAAACATGACCACCAGAAGCTTCTTTCAATATATAGTTATATTGAATAGAAACACAAGCATCATTTGATAATTTGTTCGTGTATATATAGATTTATATAAAGAACTGTTTACGTATTGTAAGAAACACTTGTCTGGTGTTGAAGACCGAATGTTCATCTTTGGATCTTTAATAATGTCTTTCAATCTTCCTTTACGTGTCTCTAGTTTGCTGACTCCTTCTGTTCATGTTTCAAATGTAACCAAAAGTGCACTATTAATTTATTTAATATTTGATAAATTCCCCTTGACGTCTTAAAGTTTAATGATAAACATATACAGGCAGATTTATTGGAGCAATATGCTTGCACAATTCTATTTTTAAGTCAACTGCATTTTGACAAAGATCCAAACTGATTAAACAAAACAAACGCAAAACTTTAAATTTCGTAATATATTTTGTTATATTGCGTTTGTTTAGTTCAATTTATGTTTACATCCCGAATTCTCATATTTACAATATCTTTGATAGTTTATGTTAAATTTATTCAAAACTTTATTAACTATAAGAAAATATTAAAGAAGATAGCTTTCTCAGCTGTTTACATGTCATTTGTCGTTGGGTTATAGTCTTATCGACAGATTCCTTTATTCGTTCCTCTAGATACCATTTCCATGTGGTCCCTTAATTTCAAACAGTTTTAAAATGTCCTAAATAAGATGTTATAAAAAACGTTGTTGCTACATTGACTTGCGAGTCAGTTTTTGAACTCATACTCCTAAATCAACCAATCAAAATGCTGGATTTCATGTTTCGAGCATGTTTTTTGTGCTTTGAGCACTGAGCCAAGATTTTTTACTTCAATCCTTGGTAGCATAGGTCCCAAATGAAAATCAGTATTTAGCAAGGTTTTGAATACCTACCTAGGAAAAATAAAATAGTGTTGACATCCTGTACATTTGAGTCATACGGATCGATAAGTAAGAACGTAACAGTTTTATCGGAATTTCATCCAATGACGTTGTTTTACTCGATGATCATGGTGATGTTTTTTGAACCCTTAAACATGTTGCTATCCTACGTCACTACAGGGGGATACTTATTCTTTTTTTTACTGAGATGCATAAATTTATATAGGTGTTGCTGGGACCGTGTTCGTGCACTAACGTCGGATGGCTTTGTTGAGATACTGAAGGAGTCATTGTAGTGTTATGACCTTTGATTGCCATATTCATCACTTGTAAGGATCGTATTCGAGTTCTTGATTAGGTTCTGAAAAGCCAATTAAATATCAGAGCACCACCGGATTAGAAAACAAATGCTTGATGTTTCTGCTAGTTTTCTTGAATCGAAACGCTTTATCTTTAAACACCAATCTTGACGATTAGATTAGTACTTCATCTTTCAAGTTAGCTCTATAATTTTCTTTTGATGAGTAGTACTGTTGCATCTAGCAAACAATGGACAAATATATAAATAAGAAGATGTGGTATCATGCCACGAGAGACCAAACCACACATAAATTAACAACAATAGGCCACCTTACTACTTTCTACAATGAGCAAAGCCTATACTGCACAGTCAGCTATAAATGACCCCGAAATAACAAATGTAAAACAATTTAAACGAGAAAACTAACAGCCTAATTTATGTACAAAATAATGAACAAAAAAACAAAGGCTGGATATAAATACTGATATTTATTGAAAACATTTGTAGCAAGGGAGATAGGCTTTGCTCAAAGCGCGCGTATTCCTTCGTAAAGGATTAATGAGAAAATCATCCAATTTAATCGTAATAAACAAAAGAAAACAAAAAATACAATTTATTATGATTCTCTCAAATCGCTTTAGAATAACGCACACCGTTATTTATCCTTTGGTTATATAGTGAATGGAATGAGTCTCCCATGTAACTTTAAAATTGAAATGTTATGCAGTTGTCTCCCTTTTGATAGGAAAAAAAATGTTTATGTAAAACACAACAAATATTTCTAGAGCTATAAGGTGATTGGAGTTGTTTCCCATGAAAAATTCAAATTGAAATGTGATGCAGTTATCTCTCTTGTGATAGGAAATAAAACAAATTATTTTTACGTTAAAATCTAACAAATAGTTTGCGTATTTGTAACGAAGAAAAAAATCAAGTTATTTATAGAAAAAGGTTAAATTTTCAAACCAGTATCTGATCATAGGAAGGTACTACAAGTATTTTATCTTCAGTAACCACGGAATAAGAGTGATCTAATAAAACATGTTGTAATATACCCAGAATTTCTGAACTCAACAGACAAGCAAGTTTGATTGTATCATCAAATACGCTATGTATGTTTTATTGATTTGTTTTCAGTGGTCGGAAATCTTTGGGTAGTTTAATAGCGTATATTATTATGCAATTCACTATGCTCTGATGAAAAAGATTGAGTTCCAAGGCAACAGATATTCTTCAATATTTAAAATAATGAACAATCTATTTTGATGCCATTATTTGAAAAATATGCTCCATAAGTTTGTCTGCATTGTTGAATACATGCACCTTAGTTTTATTATTACTAATGTTTTACAAGTAAAGGTGGCTGCAGGCATCATTGCCCTACATACACTGGCTCTCAGCTTGAGTGATTAAGGACGATACGTTTTAAAGAGAGGCAAAAGATACCGAAAGGAAATTCAAACTCAGATGACGAAAATAATGTAACAACGCCATGGCAAAAAAAAAAAGAAAAGAAAAAAGAAAAAAGAACGACAAATAAAACAAGCAACAGTATACAAAAACTGTAAACTAAAGACTAAAACAAGAACCCAACTAAAAATTGAAGATGATCTTGGGTGCTCCGGCAGGGTAAACAGATCTTATAGGTACTCCGGAACTGTCAAAGAAGGCGGTTTCATAATAGGTAATATCGTAAGAATTTCGAATGTTTGAGTGTTATGTGATTAATACTTGTTTTTTCATTGGTTTACTGTCTTGATTGGCTGGTAAAAGTGTCTGCAAGTTTGAGTTTTGAGGTTGAATTGAGTAATCGTGAGTTTATAACACATAGATCATTTAAATACATGTGTATTGTCACATTTACACTGATTTCACTGTTAAATCAGAGGTGGATTTAGATGGTTTTCAATAAAACCCGTACCACCCTTTTGGGGATTTTTTAATTTTATTTTCTTAAAGAAAGACTAAAGTACGACTAGAGCAGGGCCCCTCTAACGCAACCAGTAGGCCTCCAATCTGAAAATTTCAGGATCCGCCATTGAATTATTTATAGTATGAGCACGAACATGCCAGATGAAATAAATAATGCTTTGATAATAAAGATTAGTTACAAACAAACGAACCGCTTTGTGAGTACCTGAAATATATAAAATTGTTTCCAGAGGAAAAAGATAATGTTTTTTGTTTGTGCTACTAGTATTTGACTACGGAGATTTCCATTTGTGAATTCATGATTTCATTTTTAAGTATTTACATCATACCACAACCACATTGTTAGCTGCTTTGTCATTATACCACCACCTCATTAGCGGCTGCTTTGTCATCATACCACCACTATATTGTATGCTGCTTTGTCATCATACCACCACCTCATTGGCGGCTGCTTTGTCATCATACCACCACTCATTAGCGTGCTTGTCATCATACCACCACTATATGTATGCTGCTTTGTCATCATACACACTCATTGGCGGCTGCTTTGTCATCATACCAACACCTCATTGGCGGCTGCTTTGTCATCATACCACACCTCATTGGCGGCTGCTTTGTCATCATACCGCAACCATATTGTATGCTGCTTTGTCATTATACCACCACCTCATTAGCGGCTGCTTTGTCATCATACTAACACCTCATTGGCGGCTGCTTTGTCATCATACCAACACCTCATTGGAGGCTGTTTTGTCATCATACCACCACCTCATTGGCGGCTGCTTTGTCATACCACCACCTCGTTGGCGGCTGCTTTGTCATCATGCCACCACCTCATTGGCGGCTGCTTTGTCATACCACCAACTCATTGGAGGCTGCTTTGTCATCATGCCACAACTTCATTGGCGGCTGCTTTGTCATACCACCACCTCATTGCCGGCTGCTTTGTCATCATGCCACGACCACAATTGCGGCTGCTTTGTCATTATACCACGACCTCATTTGGCGGCTGCTTTGTCATCATACCACCACCTCATTGGTGGCTGCTTTGTCATCATACCAATTCAATATTGTTTGCTGCTTTGTCGGTCGAGGTACGAACATCATACCACCACCAAATTGTTGGCTGCTTTGTTGGCCGTGGTGCGAACATCATACTACCACCATATTGTTGGCTGCTTTGTTGGCCGTGGTACGAACATCATACTACCACCATATTGTTGGCTGCTTTGTCGGTCGAGGTACGAACATCATACCACCACCAAATTGTTGGCTGCTTTGTTGGCCGTGGTGCGAACATCATACCACCACCAAATTGTTGGCTGCTTTGTTGGCCGTGGTGCGAACATCATACTACCACCATATTGTTGGCTGCTTTGTCGGTCGAGGTACGAACATCATACCACCACCAAATTGTTGGCTGCTTTGTTGGCCGTGGTGCGAACATCATACTACCACCATATTGTTGGCTGCTTTGTTGGCCGTGGTACGAACATCATACTACCACCATATTGTTGGCTGCTTTGTCGGTCGAGGTACGAACATCATACCACCACCAAATTGTTGGCTGCTTTGTTGGCCGTGGTGCGAACATCATACCACCACCATATTGTTGGCTGCTTTGTCGGCCGTGGTACGAACATCATACCACCACCAAATTGTTGGCTGCTTTGTTGGCCGTGGTACGAACATCATACCACCAACATATTGTTGGCTGCTTTGTCGGTCGTGTTACGAACATCATACCACCACCATATTGTTGGCTGCTTTGTCGGTCGTGGTACGAACATCATACCACCGCCATATTGTTGGCTGATTTGTCGGTCGTGGTACGAACATCATACCACCACCATATTGTTGGCTGCTTTGTTGGTCGAGGTACGAACATCATACCACCACCATATTGTTGGCTGCTTTGTCGGTCGTGGTACGAACATCATACCACCACCATATTGTTGGCTGCTTTGTCGGTCGTGGTACGAACATCATACCACCACCATATTGTTGGCTGCTTTGTCGGCCGTGGTACGAACATCATACCACCACCATATTGTTGGCTGCTTTGTCGGTCGAGGTACGAACATCATACAACCACCAAATTGTTTGCTGCTTTGTCGGTCGTGGTACGAACATCATACCACCGCCATATTGTTGGCTGCTTTGTCGGTCGTGGTACGAACATCATACCACCACCAAATTGTTGGCTGCTTTGTTGGCCGTGGTACGAACATCATACCACCAACATATTGTTGGCTGCTTTGTCGGTCGTGGTACAAACATCATACCACCACCATATTGTTGGCTGCTTTGTAGATCGTGGTACGAACATCATACCACCACCAAATTGTTGACTGCTTTGTCGGTCGTGGTACGAACATCATACCACCACCAAATTGTTGGCTGCTTTGTCGGTCGTGGTACGAACATCATACCACCACCATAATTGTTGGCAGTTTTGTCGGTCGTGGTACGTGGTACGAACGAAAACTGCTTTGCGAGTAACTGAATGAGTTTCTAATTTTTGAAATGGGTAGATTAATGACCATTTATTAATTTCTAAATTTGTCTTTTTCTCAAATGTTTTTGTTTTTGTTTAGTTTGAATAATATGGTGAATATACACTGTGAGAAGGGACTTAAGAAACCTAACAGTCCTAAGAAGGAAAATTAACAATAGGGAACACAAAATCATCCCTTTTGTCAAAATGTTTTATATTATTTCTTGTGTGAAGTTGATCATCTAAATCACGGAATGCCAGTTATTGCTGATTAATTATTAAAGATTAAGAATTTGAACTCGATATAGGGTGATCTATAACTGATAACTGCTGTAACATGTCTATTGATGTAGCGGGTTTTACGTATTATATGTAAACAATCTATTCATCTGAAAGAAAATTTACCTACTAAATAAACATATAAATAAGTAAACGATTAAACTATTAACAAATGAAAAAAAAAATCAAAAAAATAGAACTAAGGATATTGATTCAATCACTTGTTAAGGAAATAAACAAACTGTGTAAATCTGAGCAACATGTGTATTGGTATATCAATTCCAGGATAAAGGCAACGCGTGCATAATATCAATCCACACATGACACTATAGAAATATTAAAATTAAAAAATCTTATATTTCAGTATAAACACTTGTCTGATTTGTAGACGGTGACAACAGATGTGATTGATTCAAAAATCATTGTCTCCAAATAAACCACAATCCGCGAGAAAAATCATTGTCTCCAAATAAATCACAATCCGCGAGAAAAATCAGTCTCCAAATAAATCACAATCAGCGAGAATCATCATAAATCACTCAAATAAATAGAGGAATTCACAGTACATATGGACTTTATACAAGTAATCATAGGTATCCAGTCCGATAACTAGGACCATCATACTATATTATATATATAGACAGTATAATAGTTTTTAATAGTCCCAGAAAATAAGAAGATGTGGTGAGACAACGCCAACTAGAGACAAAACATGTTTCTTCAATTGTCAGTATTTTGAAACTTATATATCTAACTATCATATTTAAAAGTTAACAGTTGGGAAAAAAGGAGGATACGTTATTCATATGAATCATAATATAATGACTAACCAAGTCGACCAAACGACATAGATATGAACAATTACAGGACACAAAGATCAAAACCCATACTGTAAGTCCACAGTATGACAAAACGGGAAACTATAAAATATGAAACCCATAAAACAAGTCTGATAATTACTTCAACAATGAACGAAAAAACAAATTGGACAGACAGCAAATTGACAAACGACAACAACACATACATTTGTTTATGAAACCAATTTTGGCCTATCAACGTGTTATAGGTATAAAGGTAACCTTTTTTCTTTGACAAGTGCCTGTGGTTACAGGTTCCTGGTTTGTGGCTGAGTATAACATGTCTGTGGGCTCTCGACCCCTCTTATAACCCAGGCAATATTGTTACAACGCAACACTACATTGGAACAATCTGTCAACATCAACTGGAAGGGGCTTGACACAAAGGCTTTGATTTTAGTGGATTACATTATCTTTTGGAATGTTGCAAAACGTATTATATGGCGAAAGATAACAGAGAAAAATTCAAACTTACAAATCGAAAATAAACTGACAACTCCATGGCTAAAAAAAGACAAACAATAGTACACAAAACATAACTGTTAAAAGGCTAATTTTAGTATTATTTGTGTAATAGACATTACAAGGACTTCAACTGTGACACCTGTTAACCGTTAAATAGTAATATTTTCTTAGCATCTGAATGAACTCTCTAGAACTGTCGCAATTAGTTAGTGCTATTTATCTATGGCCATAAAGTTGCCACTGAAGAACATTTAAAGTTTCTGGTTATTCTAATGTGTTTAACATTCAAAGATAAAGACAGAGTTAATGTATTTTCTGGTGAGTTTTAAGGTTGTTGCTCGATGTGAAAAGTTGGTTACATGTTTGCAATATATAAATATTGTATAAGAACTCGATGTTGTCTTTTTAATTCATATTGAGGTGTAACAATAACATAGAAAAATTAAGACTATATGCGTAACAAAAACCCCACCTAAAACTAAGGGTTATCTATTGTGATCCGGAAGGGTAAGTATAGATCCTTCTCCACATGTGGCACCCGTCGTGTTGCTTCTTTTTGTAAAAAATCGGTAATAAGTTTAATTCGGTAGGTCTCATTCGAGAAAAAGGAACGAAATTGTAGTTGCGACAAAAGGAACATATTTGCTGTCATATGTAAAACGAATATTACATAACGGGAAATCAACTCGTGATGGCGTCCGTAAAATTTACGAAGGGATGATTTCAACTTCATCATTTGATACTCTTGGTTTAATAGCTTCCTTGCGAGCAGCAACCCTCTTTTAATGAAATCAAGATAGAAAATAAAAAGCCTGGGAATATCGTATCAATTGGTTGATATATACTCCGTATGTATAAAATGGAATTATATGGATGCTGTATATATCGAATTTATGTATAACACATTTTTTGAGAGCGACTGAAGCTAAATCAAGAATGTATGAAATTTATCAAATGGTAATTTCTTTTTGTAAAACATAGTTATTTCATATTGATATAACTTTAGTATTGGTTTCTTTACGAATTTGTTTTGAATAAACAGCATATTAGCCTGAAAAAAAGATATATTCATGACGCTGAACAACATGTACTAGCTAACGCTAGTGGTTTTATTATTATTATTTATTATTTACAGTGCTTATATAGCGCTTATCTAAATAAACATTTACTCTTTTCAATGCATAAAAAAACAATGAAACAAGTACATATAAACAAATTTAAAATAAAAATAAAAATAGAAACCGTAAAAAAAAAATACGACTCTATATATGAAAATAAAAAATTATTCATCAAAAATAATTAAAAAAAATATAACTTGACTAATTTTGAAAAAAATATTAAAAGAAAATCAACAAAAGTGCTTCAATTTAAAAATTGGACTAATAGCTTTATGTCTAAAAATAAAAAGAGTAAAAAAGGAAATAAAAAAAATTGGTATGAGAAATGTCTTAAAAAAATAAAAAGTGTAAAGGTAATAAAAATGCAATAAAACATAAAAATATATACTGAGGTCGAATAAAAGTCTAATACTGTCCAACTATTAATTATGTGGAAAAGCCTGTCTGAATGAATAAGTTTTTATGTTTTTCTTGAAAGCATTCACAGATTCAGTGTTTCGCAATTCTTTCGGCAAGTCATTCCATAAAACGGCGGCCGCTCTATCAAACCGTCTCTCTCCGTATGTTTTTGTTCTTACTATTGGTTTGACTAGAAGCATGTTGTTTTCTGACCGAAGAGTTCTTGTTGGCTTGTAAATGTTAACTAGATCTTGAAGGTACACGGGTGCTTCTTGTTTCAGAGCTTTAAAAACATAAAGCAACACTTTGTATTTGCATCGAAATGTTACCGGCAGCCAATGAAGAGATTTCAAAATTGGACTAACGTGTTCGTTTTTCTTCTTTCTTGTTATTAATTTTGCGGCGGTGTTTTTGGACACGCTGTAATCGTTGGATTACATTTTCGGGAAGTCCATATAACAATGCATTCCCATAGTCCAAGCGAGACGTCACTAAAGAGCAAACATGTGTCTTTGCTGCATTCTCTAATGAATGGACGAATCCGACCGATATTTCTGATCTGGTAGAAACAAGATTTTGAGGTCGCACTAATCTGCTGGTCCATCGCCTTGACGCATGCTGAATTACTAACGATGTTTTTACCAAAAGTGAGGTGACAGTCTGAGAACTCTTTTACTCGGTGTTTCGGTGAGAAAATTATCAGCTCAGTTTTATCTTCATTCAATTTTAGCTTATTTGAACACATCCAAGAGCATAAATGTCCGCCATACAGGTTTCAAGTCGAGCAGATATATTGTTCCAATTGTCAAGCGGTTTAATTACGAGATAAACCTGAGTATCATCCGCATAGCAGTGGTAACACATATTATGACGTTTACATATTTCACCTATGGTTTTCGAAAAAAATGCAGTAAAGTTTCGGTCCGAGAACTGATCCTTGAGGAACACCATACTTCAGATGAATATCGTCCGACTGAACAGAGCCGATTGCGATACGCTGAGTTCTATCAGTAAGATATGATAACAACCAATTTAGCGCGGCTCCAGATATTCCGAATGAGTATTCAAGTCGCTGTCGTAAAATGGAATGGTCGAGGACATCGAACGCTGCCGACAGGTCTAACATTAATAAAAATACACAACAGTTTTTATCAAGTGCAACAGCTACGTCGTGATAAACCCGTAGCAATGCCGTCTCGGTGGAATGGTAAGCACGGTAAGCCGATTGGACACTATCAATCGGCCAAATTATTTCAGTGACCTAAGGCCCGTGGTCAAATTAAAAGAAGTTCCAGCCGCATGATTATTTTTGTTTAAATGCTATATAGATCTATATAATGTATCGTATCATGACAGTCTTCAGGTGACACCAGAGCTAAATCTATATAGGAATAATATAAAATGCATTGTTACAGTATTGAATTCTTGTGATAACATCAGATCTGCTGTGGATAATGAATTAAACAGTATGTTTAAATAAATATAAAAAGTAAAAATTATCTTAAATTCAAACACGTATGTGTATGTAAGATTCAAGATTCGAGATTCTTTATTTCTCAAACACCATAAAGATACAATGGTACAAACAAGTTCATCAAAAGTCATATAACATAACACAAACACACATGACAAGATGTGATGAAAATATCAAATAAAATAAAATAAACAGTATAGTAGAGAAGAGTGGTGATTAACCAGGAAGACTCACTTGAAAAGTTATAACCCTGATAAATTTGCACAGCTTTTTCAACTTATTTTTAATTTTTAACTGAAATAGTTTTTCGAATTTTAGTATGTTACATCTGTGCAAGAAAAAAGTATCCAAATAGTGTGCTCGAAAATTTGCCAAAGAACTACACTGCAAAGTGTAATGAAATTCATCACCAATCTCGTTACAATGACATAAGTTACAATATCTAAGGTTTCGCTCAATCTTATTCCATCTACCAGTTTCGATTGGTAACTTATGGTTACCCGTACGAAATCTACAATATGTTATTCTATCTTTATCACTTAAAATATTCAGATATTCCTCAAATTCAAAATTTTGTTTATACAATTTGTAGGCCAAACCTTTTGACGAACAGTCAATATCAGCTCTCCATTTCTGTTGAAACTGATCAAATAACTTTTGTTTTAAACTAATACCCAACCACTTAGAATTAAAATTTCCTTGTGACAACCATATATTGCTGTATCCACATTTATCTAATATATCTTTAATGTATTTCAACCAATCTGACCTAAATTGGTTGTCAGAATTTTTCAAGAACATGTATTTGTATAGTATTTTAGCAATCCTGTTATCATCCCCATTTACCATTTTTGACCAAAAATTAACCATACGCAGCTGTATATATAAAGACATGGAATAAATACCAAGTTCACCATAAATCATAAAATTGGGTGTCGACTTCTTAAGGTTTAATAATAGTTTATAAAATTTTAAGTACACTTTTTCTATAATATCAGTATTACTGAAACCCCAAATCTCACACCCATACAGGAGAATTGGCTTCACAATTTTATCAAAAAGATCATATTGTGATTTCACTCACAAGTTGTGCAACCTCCCTTTTTTCAATACTTCATACATTTCTTTATTAGCTTTTCTAACTAAAATCTTCTTAGCACTCATAAAGCTACCTGTTCTTGAAAAATTTTACCCAAGATATGTCAATTCATTGACTATCTCCAATGCATTTCCGTCATATATAAAGTTAATATTTTTGGGTAATCTACCACCAGAAAAAAATTATAATCTTAGTTTTACTTGTGTTAACTTTTAATTTATATAATGATATATACGTCATACAGACAAATTAGTATTATATTTTATGCATTTTATGCATGTTATAGATGAGTTAAATAACGTACAAACGTCAATTAACATATCTTAAATAACCATGATTTATTTATTTTCTCAAAGACAAACTAATTAGGTTAAAGTAGTTACGATATTGTGCAGGTGTTTTAATCCTAAGTGTTGATTTTTTTTAATCTAATGTTCTATCACTCAGGTCATCAAATCTGTTAAAAACTATGGATGACTGTTGAATGCTGGAGACTACTGATGAAACCTTCGATGTAGGTTGAGTGTAGAAAAGGGCTGTTCCTTTTATAAGTGAACTCCCAGTAAATCATTTATTATTGTGTGGTATATAAAAAAAACCGTATCTCCAGGTCGACATTTAGATTTCTTTTCTTAGGATTTGATGTCATATAAAAATATAAAACGTATAGAAATTAAAAAAATACATTTCAATCTTCATATTCAATTTAAGTCATTAAAAGGAAGTATGGGCTTTCCTCATTGTTGAATGCCGTACGGTGACCTTTATCTGATTTCAACATCATTTTGTCTCTGGTTGAGAATTGTCTGTGGTTTTTTTTCAAATTATTGAACAGTTATCAATAAGCCCACCAAAAAAATCAAAAAGCAATAAAAATAAGAATGAGAAACCCCCGTTTCAATACTCTATGATGATGGAAGTGTTTAAGTCATTTATAAAATTCCTGTTTACAGAACTTTGAATTTTTCGAAAAAAATAAGGATTTTCTTATCCCATGCATAGATTACCTTAGTCGTATTTGGCACAACGTTTTGGAATTTTGGATCTTCAATGCTCTTCAACTTTGTACTTGTTTGGCTTATAATCAATATATAATACATATTTTGATATGAGCGTCACTGATTAGTCTTATGTAGACGAAACGCGCGTCTGGCGTACTAAATTATAATCCTGGTACCTTTGATAACTATTAACGACCTTGACTGGATTTACATTCCTCGCACGGTCGGCTCGGTGCCCCAGGGCGTTTGGTGTGCTTTAAATATTTTCTGCAGTTTGCGCCATTTTAGTAAGCGGCCATTTTGGTTTTGTTGAGTTGGTTTTGGTTTGTTTATTATTTGATGTTTCTTTTGAGTCTGTACTTCACAACAACTGCTTTCGGGGCCAGGTTATATTCAGCTTGGCAGCCCGCTAAGCACGATGATGGAGTACTGGTCGATGAGTCTCAGAAATAGTAATAACGATGACAGGCAGCAATATCAGGACCGCGGTCGTTGAAAAGAAAAATGAAGGTTCATTATCAAACACCTAGGATACAGCCCTCGGACGTCAGTCGGCATAACACTCCCCCATCCAAAATTGGTTTTGGAGTGTAAGCTGACGCGGATATTTACGTAGAAACCAAACGTTAACTGTACAGCGTTGGATTGGTTTCTGTCATCGAAAGGAGGAAGTCGTTGATACATTTTTTTTAATCTAATGTTCTATCACTCAGGTCATCAAATCTGTTAAAAACTATGGATGACTGTTGAATGCTGGAGACTACTGAGACTACAGATCAGTAAACCCTCATCGTAGATAGCGGCTAAAGGAGAGCTGACACAGCACGTCCGTTCAGATGTAAATTAATGACTGAAACATGACTGTGGATTGGTATTTTATTTTTAAAGCAAACCATGTAGCATTCGTGAATTTTATTTTTTTTACCTTACATTTTATACATTTCTAGGAATATGATTGGATAAAAACATCCGCATGTTGACCGTGTATATTTCATATGGAGTTAGTAGGTGGGGCTTATTTCAATACAGGGTAAGTAGAGGTGTTATGTTGTTCCTGTACAAAGAGGACACGGTTTTGAGAAAAATCTGAAGTTATAAAACACATTTACAGATACCAAGTTGATATTGTTGGCATTTGATATGTATAAACCAATGGAAGTAAATTCTTAGTGCAAAGTATTGAAGACTTAATCACTTTGATAGTCCAGTAGCCTAAATACCACTTGTTAAGATACATGTAGTCGGTAAGATAAATTCGTTACACAGTGTGCTATTGACCAAATGTTCGACCGTGCAAGGGCTGTATAGCAAGTCAAGGTCGTTAAAAACTTCCAGAGCAACCCTCAACACTATATGAAATTTACTGACCCCATATATATCTATTAGGTCAATACCCTATCACCCCATATGTAACTTACTGACCCCTTGTATATCGTATTAGGTCACAAGCATACTATGTAACTAATAATGGTAGGACATTATATAAAAAAGAAGATGTGGTATGATTGCATTATGTCGGAGTACAACCTCACACTACATATTGTAAGACATTTCCCAGTCGACGTTCCTTTGGAAATTAACATATGTGTACGCCAATTTTCAGCAGTAAAATACATTTGTATCTACTAAAAAAACAGTGGTTTCTCAGTTATATGCCAAATTGTCATGAAAATGAAACAGAAATGATAAGCTACGTCCCTTTGAAGGACAAATTTTCTTTGTTGACAGTTACGACCATATCTATTTGCATACCTCATTAGCGGATCATCTTGTTTCAAACCAAATGAATGTTTATTTAATAAAAAAATATTTGTAAATAAATCTCGGTGTTTCGATGTCCTTTTTAACGGAAAACCTATAAAAGTAACCCCAAACAAATGATGCAAGCCATCAGTTTTCTGGGTGATAATATTTATAAACTTTTTATGCCCCATTTATGTTTTCTGGTTTGTGTGTCCGTTCGTTCCTTCGTTCGTCTGTCTGTTCGTCCGTCTCTCCCGCTTCAGGTTAAAGTTTTTGGTCGAGTTCCCTATGATATGATCTTTCTAATTTGAATGCCAAATTAGAGTTTTTACTCCATATTTACGGTCCACTGAACATAGAAAATGATAGTGCGGATGGGGCATCCGTGTACTAGGGACACATTCTTGATTATGTATACAATGCATCGTCAAGTAATTGTTCTTCTTCTGCAGATATCTTAACATAATATTCTCTGTGTATATAAACAATCCAGATTTATGAAATATCTAAATGAAGTTTATCCTCCAATATATTTAACAATGACTGTTTTTTTCTATGGTTGGGTTGTTGTCTCTTTGGCACATTCCCCATTTCCATTCTCAGTTTTATGTTGAGATTTCTAATAAAAAATGAGATTTTACTAAACATCGGGCTAAAATGTAATGGAAAAGAAACGGGATGCATCATTTCCCAGCTAATTTCCTACAGTTGCTGTAATTTTTTTCGACAAAACTGTATATTACACCTCCACGAACAATATATGCATTACTTTTCATTTTAGAATTGACTTGATCAGTTGCTTGTCATTTATATTAACAAGTATTATTAGTTACACATTATATTGTTTGCAATAACCTAATAAGTTATTTACAGGGTCAGTAAATTCCGTGTGGGACAAAAGCGAGCGAAACATTTCAGAAAGAGAATTTAAATAATTCGACTATTGCTAGTACATGCATGCACTATATTCGTCAGGATTACACGAATAACAGTGGAGTACACAAAATTGCGGAAACGAAAAAAATCCTAATGAAAAAAAGAACTGCGGAAAGTAGATTTTAATCTTGCGGAAGCGTAATTTGATATTTGCGGAAACGTAAAACGCCGATCGATGGGATATTTTGTAGGTGGCACGGTAGTATTGGCATTCCAGAATTTAGGTTGCTCTTTTGTGTACCCTACTTAGGTAAATGTATCTAAACAGTGTGATTGGACAAAAAATACAGTATCAACTGAACATACTTTCCCAAACTGAGGGATGAATCAGGTGTAGAAAAATATAAAATAATTTTATATACAGATGAAAATGAATTTTTGAGAATTTTTGAGAATTTTGTATTCACTGCACCATAAAAGACCTTAAAGTACTAGTGGCCTTAGCAAAAAAAGTGAACGGTCATGATACATATTCAAATTCATTTCTGAATAGTAAAATGAAAGTACTTCAGTTAACTGTGAATGTAGATTTTTTTGCAGTGTTAGAAAATGGTGAAAATTCTAAAAAGGCTATCATTATCCCTTATGGGCCAGGAAATACTACCGTGCCACCTGTAACAATTCATGTCACAAAATCACTACGCGCATGTGAAAATATCTTTCAGTGAAGGAACAACATCTTATCTAATTTCATAGTGAGGCCTTCAACATGGAGCAAAATCTTCCATCTGCATGCAAGTTCAATACGGTCCCACCGCCAATTTTACAGGAACTTTTAACTAGTTTACGACCATGCTATATCTGCATTGAAGACCACATTTGCTGGCTTACATTATATCAAAATCATAAAAAAATGTTGATTTCTGTTATGATCCAGAATCCAGATACAAGTTATTCTCATGAAACCATGCTTACCCAAAAGAGCCGAAAATTTAGTCCCCGAAATTTTCATCCGCAACCAGGAACCTTTGTGTAACTATATTATATACAAGTACTATAGTAGCTGACAATTTAAAATTCCCCGTCTTCGTGTATTCTCCTTATAACAAAATATACCCTGCTACTGGCCATGCACTATGTGAACCAAATAAAAAGTGAGTTTTTTCGGCGTAACTTTTCTGAAACTTTGATGCTGAAATATAACCAAACATATAGTTTTGCGCAATCGCAGTAAGTTTACTCTTATGCAAGGAGAACTGTGTCGCACCTGCTTCAGTTGTAATCCCGTTCTTCATTGCGTTTGAATAGACCGATTATCACCATATTGTGTCAAGTTTGGTTAAGCGACAGAAATAGGGTTAAAGGACAGGAAAATTTGGATTTCGTTATAATAAGTATTCAAAGTTAAATTGAAAATTATTTAAAAAAAAATCTTTGCACAAATACATTTGATTACACTTGTTCACAACTAATTTAAAATTCTAAGTAATTGTAGAAAAATGTCAATGAAGAAATGAAACGTTGCTTATGTTGAAAACCGTGTTCGTTGACGCATTAATCATGCAAAGCAAACGTTAGGAGTATAATAAAAGTCTACACATTTTAATATCCGGTATGTGAGAGTCGTTTTGAAATTTGAAGTATTTAAGGGAAAGTTAACAAAAATATTCATTCCCCATAAATAATTAAATTAGATAAACTGAATTAAAATTACACCTGCGAAACAGAATCCGATACTGAAGGACGAAGTAGTTTGTTGAAATCTGATGACTGTCCATACGAAACATCTCATCATTGACACATTCTCAAAGGTGGATCTTCTTAATACACAAACAGCGATAGACACCTGTTTTTTGCGTGTAAAAGTTAATTTGTTTCTAAATACTTATATAATTAGGTGTTAAACACGGACACATATTTTACTAGATTTGTAATGACTTGCAAATACCTTCAACGAAAAAAATCTTCCAGCGGAAATATATAGACTAATTATTAGTAGTTAACCGTAACTCCAAGGTTTTTTTTTTACTAAATCTATTTTATAGAGGACAAGTTCCTAATTTACAGGATAAATATAATAAAGGAATTAGATAAGTAATTAAAAATTAAAAATAAATCCTACTTTTTTCGGTGTTTTGTTCCGGTGCACTTTTTTTCACCATTGCCAAATTAATGATTAAACAAGAATGTGTCCCCAGAACACGAATGCCCCACTCGCACTATCATTTTCTATGTTCAGTGGACCGTGAAATTGGGATAAACCCTCTAATTTGGCATTAAAATTAGAAAGATCATATCATAGCGAACATGTATACTAAGTTTGAAGTCGATTGGACTTCAACTTCATCAAAAACTACCTTGACCAAAAACTTTAACCTGAAGCGGGACAGACGGACGAACGAACAGACGGACGGACGGACAGACGGACGGACGGACGAACGGACGCACAGACCAGAAAACATAATGCCCCTCTACTATCGTAGGTAGGGCATAATTATAGCTGGGAGAGGGGGTTTACTTACTTTTATCAGTTGTTGTGGTTTTAAAACAAAACTTTCAATGAAAATTGTGAACACTGATAGACAGTCATTAAGAACAATTGAGAATGGAAATGGTAAATTTGTCAAAGAGACGACAACCCGACTAAAGAGCAGAAAACAATCCAACTTACCAACGAGTCTTCAACACAGCGAGATAATCCCGCACCGCATGCAGGCTGGATATAGCTGGCCCCAAAACAAAAATATGTAATATAGTTTAGTGAAAATTGACGTCGCACTAAACTCCGAAGAATATTAACTATTGAATAAAACTTTAAAAAAACATACTTGACTATCAAAGGCCAGATGCTCCTGACTTGGGACAGACACAAACATGCTCTAGTCAATGTAGAATTTGTGTGTAGGGGCCAACTGAAGACCGCCGCCATGTGCAACCCGTTGTTGACTCGAAATCCGCCGCAAGATCCGATTCCGAATTAATGAAGTTTTTACGTGAGTAGGCAAAACCTGGATCCACCATGACCCCAGGAACATATTTTACGTAGATATCAGATCCAGAGATAATCTTTTCTAAATGACATTTACGATATATAAGGAGGTGCTGTTGGGTTACAAATGAAAGAACTGTCCATCATGCAGGTACTAACTGACGTGAATTTATGTACAGGTACAGTGGCCAATATCACGTTGTATTTCATAAGTAACGGTGTGTATTTTTCTGTATGCATTCTTATCTGTTTGTTTAGGCATACACCATATGCATTGCATCAAGTGCTTCCTGGAAATTATTTCACTGTAATATTTGTCTTTTATAAATTGTTCGAAATATAAAAAGGAGAGGGCTCAATCCTCACAAAACTAATCTAGCACCGTCACATATGAATGTCCTTTGTTAAAAACCGTGTCATTTCACGTCGTCCCTTAACTTTTTGTCAGTTTCGGAACTTGGTGTTAATCCACAAACTGTCTAGACTTGAGGTTATTTAAAGCTTTCCATGTCAGTGGTATTTCATTTCATAAAAAAGTCCCGGGGGTGCTTTTTGGAAAGCAAATGCTTGTATAGTTACTACTGTTGATAATAATAAAAAGCCCACCTGATGAGCGGTGCAATAGTCAGACGTGACTCTTCATCAGTTTAACTTATTACTTATGTATTTAAATACACTTGTCGCCAGAGATCAATAGAACACCTGCACAATTATATAATAAAACTGTTTCTGCAATTTACCGGAATAACCCGATTTATGTTTCCGAATATTAACAACCATTTGGACTCGGTCGTGATGAAACACATTTAACGAAAAAATGAGAGCGTTTTCCTATCACACTCTGAACAAAAGGGATAGTTTATTTAATGACTGTGATTACATATTTAAGAGTTCTTGTCTTCAAGTATAAGATCAATGTTAGTGTTTCTTAAAATTTCTTTAAAACCCCTTTCAGTCAGAAAAACTCGTGAAAATATTCGAACAACCTGCTTGAGGTCAACATTTTAAATTTACATTTATCAAGCAAACAAACACGAGAGCGCCTTTTAAATTTCTAATATTTTTTCAATGAGTGAAATAAGGATCATATAATTTTAAATTCAGCTATTTGAAATCACCTGTCTTTCGTTATAATAACCATCCACCTGCAAATGTACACCTGCTCTCGGCTTTCGGTCTTTTTGTTGAACAATAATACTCTACAATTTTCCAGTACAATGAAATTGCAAATATTTTTAATTTAAATACAGAGGAACAAACAATAAGTTAAACTAAATTACTTTTTCCGTTTTCAACATTTAAGAAGATTTATCCATTTTATGTTGTGAAAGTCTTCCCGCTTGAATACACGGACTTGGAAGGCGGTTCAGTTTGGGCACGTGCTGTATTCACGCGGACTAATGCGCCTTTATTATTGTTAAAATTAACAAACTTAATTGTCCGCAATGTTTTCCTAGGTCACACGATCGCAGTTTATAATCTTCATCCATGAAACAGGTGCTGGAAAGATCGAAAGCCGTTTGATTCATCTTAATAAATAATGAGATTGTATCTTTATACCTGTTTTAATGATCTGAAGATATTGAAATTAAAAAAAATGAATCTTGTGTACATTTATCCATTTTACATTAGAACACAAATATAATACCCGTTACGCGTAAGCTAATTGTTTCCTTTCTATTAAATAAATATAATATTTGCCACTGGTCATTAAAGCTCATCAAATGACAACCAGCAACCGATAATATCGTTGCTTATATTTTTTAAAATCTTGCTTTGAAATTTACCTGAAGTGGCTGCATGTCCTTATGTGATATAAGATAAACTATAAATTTATTTTTTAATTTTTTAATTTTTTAATTTGAAATAGTGTCATGGTGAAATGTTTTTGTGGTTACGAATTTTAACTGAATGTGTGTTTAATGTCAAAAGGTTGAAAATTCACTCTTTAAACTTGGGTTCATCCTAAAAACATATCGTGTAACATTCGTAGTGTAAAATTATCTTCTGTGAAAGCGTTATAAGACTTTTATATTTTTTCAATTCATTGAAAGGTTCCAAACATTTGAAATCTGAAATAATCACTTTCTAGAAAAACGTTCCAGAGGTTTATCAGAATGAACCCACGTTTTATTACAATTGGAACCATTAAGCAATCTCATGAATTGAAAACAGCAAAAGATATTTATCGCTAAAGTTATACTAAGTCACTCATCTTTATAGCACATTATATACAACAACATCTTAACAGTACAGGAATAAAAACATCTCGGTTCAGAATATCCACGCCAAATAGTGGAAAATAGATTAGCATTTTAGTAGTGCCTTTATTCCCTTTAAGAATAAGACGCAATGACTTAACAATACTTCCTTTGGATTTTTGAATTATCTTAGTTATATAAGTACCATTATGATCTGTATTTTTCTTCAACTGTACAAAATAAGGAGATGTAGTATGATTGACAGTGAATCAACTATCCGACAGAGTATAGATTTAAATAAACAATAGACCACTTTCGAGTTCATCTGTCACCGGAAAAAACTCGTCAATTATGCCCGCCTTTATGACGTCATTTACCAAATAAAGGGGGTCGCCTGTATCCCTGCTCTATAAACGTTCATCACGCGTCTTAGTGAACGTCATTGTGCAGGATAAACTAGAAATAATGTTTGTTTCGTAAGTACTTAATTACAATTCCCTAATGACAGCAGTGCTGATTGTCAATTATTGGAATTTAATTTGCGGAATAATTCGTGCAATATAACATTATAGTTTTCTTGGCCATTCGCTCATCATTGGAACGGAAGTGACGATGCCCCTAAACGCACGAATGATGTTCACAAAAATCAGAGTTTTTGACGGAAATGCATCGAACTCGAAAGTTGACTATTATAGATCTGTTATAATTTAGTCTTCCGAGTGATGTATAAGACTCCGTTATTATAGCAAAATGTAAAACAATTCAAAAGAAAAAACACAAAATACTTGATTTATGACCAAACAATAAACGAATAACAAATATGATAAATACCAACCAACGAAACCCGCTATAATTACAGGCTCCTGAAGTGGAAAGGGCATGTAAAGAAAGTTTAACACTAATAATCTCTATGTTCTGATTAGTTAAGGAAACACAAAATAATTCGAATTTTATTTTTATTTTCAAATAAATAAATAACGGTGTTCTATATATTAACAAAAGAACAGCACTACTTTATGTCTCACAATTTTTGAAAACCGGGACTATTTCTTTGGCACATGAATATTTTTCAATGTTGCATTAATGAACAACACCCATCTTCGTGTTTCAACAATAGAGACATGCGTGAAAATGTCTTACTACATGACTTACAGCTGTATTTCTTAATATCAGAATGGGTTTGTAAATGCGCGCGCAGATTTGACCTATCTGCGAACGCTCGACCACAATGGTCGCATCGAAATGGTTTTTCCCCCGTGTGAGTCCGAATGTGACCTTGAAGCAACCAAGGTCGCGAGAAAGCTTTTCCACAAAGTTTACATTTACATGGCAGTGTATGTGTACGTATGTGCATTTTTAATGCTCCTAACGATACGTAAGTCTTGTCACAATATTTACACGAAAATTCCTTTTTAACTTGACTAGTACAATGAAACTGTTTATGTTTTGATAACCCACTGAAAGTTGAGTAACTTTTATTGCATCCATCACATTGGTATCGTGTTGGCTCTCCTTCTCGGTTCTTTCTCTTAAAGGACAGGTCCAACTCAATAGTTTTGCTTTCTAACGAAGATGTATATTTTGCGATGACAGGATCAAATGCTGAATCCATTAATTTCCCCGATATACTTGAGTCTAAGTCTTTATGTTCTGTTTTTGATAACTTTTCTCTGACAGACTGTGTAGGGAATGGTCCATTATGCATGAAGGGTGTCCTCGGGATAAACCCATTCATCATCGGATTAAAAGATGACACGGGATCCGGAAAAGACTTAAATGGCAAGTTTTCCTGCATGCTATGAAACGGGAGTCCAGGTGGAAATCCATGGAATCTCAAACCTAGTGGTAGAAAGGGAGGATACTGTGGGTGATAACCAGGGAATACGGCATTTTGCCATGGAAACAGTTCACTGATTTTCGAAATATGTTTCGGACTTTCATTCGGAGTTCTAATGAAGCCTCGATCTGATTCTTTGTAACCCGGAACTATAACTTCTGAGGATCGTTGGCACATATCGTCGACAGCTCCATCTGTCTTCACATTTCCTCGTCTGCTTAAATTAATTGGAATCTGTAGACCGGTATTACAATCTGGAAAAAACATTATCTATTATTAATTAATTTTTTTAGATATTCCAATTACTAATACATTTGCGATATTAAAATGTATATCATATTATTAAAAATGTCCAACGGCTACTTAGATGTTATCTAGCAATGGTATTGAAACTGAGGGTGTGGGGAAGAGTCATGACACAAAAAAAACCCCATAAAATAACAAATATAAAACCGAGCTAGATGTTTTCTAGCAATGGTATTGTAAAAACGGTGGGAAAGCGTCAAGACACAAAAAAATCCCTAAAACAACAGACATACAACCGTGCTGAATATGAAGTTCTCCATGACACATTGAAGCACACAGCAATTATTCGTTTTGTTCTCGACAATGTCTCGATCAATGAGCAAACTTTAAAGTACAACTAATACTGAACAACCTGTTCCGAAACTTGTTAATAATATTTTTACGATCCCAATCTCGGATATTGTTTTTTGATTTAATATCAGTTGTCGATTATAGCCAATATTCCGTCTCATTTAACTTCCAGTATGAAATAAACGTCAGATTTAACCCGTTGTTTTAAGAGGAAATCCATTAGTTAGTATAGTTTTATTTTTGCTGCACCTGTCGCTATGAAAGTCAAATACATATTTTATATAAATCAGTAAAGGCTTAAACGTTCTTAACGCGGTAACAGTTTGTTTACAAAGCGTTGTTTAACAGGTAGCAAACATGTATAAATGGGGCTTATACACATTGTATAGTAAGGTCAATATTCAGTCACTTTTAATAACTGCTTAACGTCCAGAAGCAAATATGGTTTATTCAAGATTGATTGAATGTTGCTTGCTAAACGTCCAGTGGCAAATATAGGGTATCAAAATTGACAGAGTGTTGCTTGCTAAAACGTCCAGTAGCAAATATGGTGTATACAAATTGACTGAGTGTTGCTGGCTTAGCGTCCAGTTGCAAATATTTCGTTCATATTAATCAGCCGGACGGGGGAAAATTAACGATAAATCCCAAAGGTATGTTACAAAAGGGAACTCGGTCGGTATTATAGGTGTAAAATTTAGATTGACGGCAACTGAAAAAATAGAGTTTATAGTTCAATGTTCATAAAAATAAACCGATGTGGTATGATTGTATGTTTTGTTTACTGTTGTTATTCATTTCGTTGTTTCTACTTCATTGCATAGTCATTTTGTTTTTGATGTACGAGTTTTAATGTTCCTTTTGGTATCTTTCGCCTATTTGTATTAATATAGTTGTAATGTTTGCGTAGTCGATACAAGGGCTCTTTAATCGTGCAAGAGAGTCTGGGAGTCTTCCTATATGCATTCAGGGTTCGGATTTAATATTGCTATTCCGACCTGAATCGGATTTATATATCTCACATACGCCACTCATAAGCAAGTGTTTTACTACAGGAGCCGGGGAGTAGTCAAGGAATGACCATATGTTTCTATTCTCAAGTAAACCTTGGGTTATATAGTTAGGAAGCCCATGAGACTACTCTCTACTAGAGACTAAACGACGAAGAAGTTAGAAACTTTCGGTCACAGTACTGTCTTCAGCAATGAGTAAAAACCATATACAGCAAGCTATATAATACATCGAAATGATAAATGTAAAACAATTAGAATACGAAAACTAACGGCCTGCATCGAATAACAAAGTTGACAATGACATTGGACCGATGACCTTTATTCCGTTGGTTTGCTGTCCCATTGATCACAATTTCCCCAGTATTCATGTGATAATTAAAACATAATATATACATTGATGCATTTGATTTTTTTTTAAATAAATAAATAATCTTTATATTTTAGTTGTGTGTAATATATTTGTGTTAACATTCTTTAGTTTGCTGTAAACAAATTGATCGATTGTGGTTTATTTCTTGTCCAGTGGCAAATATTTCACTTCTAGCTTCTGTTTGCGATCCTAACAGTAACATATAAGTTGAATTACTCGTGATCCGTTCGTGCTGTTGTGTTTATAAAAAGCTATGATAATTACAAACAGTTATACAAAGCTTCAAACTTTTTACTCTTTTTATATTGTACTTCACAGTGAACTATTTCTGATGAAATGCATAAATTTAGTTATTTTTTTGTGGTATATATATGCTTATGGTAGTTTCCGTCAAACTTAAGCAGTTTAAGAACAACTATAAACATGGCTGTGTGTAAAGATATATATATTTTTTAGTTTGATGAATTTTGAATAAGGAATATATTTTTTTGATATTTTGTAGGTCTTGTCAATCTCCATATAAATAAACATACTTGTGTTTGAGACTATTTACAACGCATAGATCTGGAATGTGAATAGCTGTCGACCTAGACAATTAAGTCCATACCCCTTACACTTCACAAATATTTTTTGTTTAAACTAATATATGACATATTTTTTATATTTGCATATTTGCATCAAAATATGATTATTATTGGTGCAGTTACTTGATAATATACTTAAAAAAACGACAGAAAATATTCGATAAAACAAGAGACCTCACGCACCACCAAGATCCGTTTGTATTCGCTTTTATAACATGTAAAACTTTTATTTTATTTTTCAAATGACTTTGCGTTTGGGTTAAAAATTTATCATCAAATATATTAAATTTAACTCACCATCCTTGCTGAGTTGGTTACAGTTGACGTCCAGCTCCACTTTTGTTTCCATCAGAAGTCTGTTCCTATCAGCATCCTTTTCTAACTGCGAGGGCAAGTCTTTAAAGTCAACCACTTGTCTTTTTGTTTCTCTTTCCACTTTAATATAAGATTGAAAATTCATTTCTGATAGTGACGGATTTCCTACATCTAATTCTCGCTTTTTCACTAGGAAAGATCTCGGCATGATATTGTATATTTAAAAGTTTATCAGAAGTTCACAAACTGTCCCATTTATGTCAAATCAAATAGTTTTTCACGGTTTTAAAACGTTTTTAACACTTGCTTTAAGGTGCCTATAATTGGTTATATCTTTGATAGTAATATGACCGAAACAAGTTAATTTACAACTTCTGACCGGGTTTGAGACGATCAGCAGTTAAATAAATTTTTTAAATGTATGGAAAATCACGGCGTGAAATAAAGCTGCTTTCATAGTTAACCTATCACAAAGGAGAAGTGATTATTAAGTTATAGCCGGCGGCCAATCACTAACGACGTTTTGACTTTCGACTCCGCCCACTTTAACCGATCTTCCTTTACAAATGAAGATAAAATCACTTGTAACAGGTGTTTTACCTTAAAAGAAAATATTTATTCTGCCTTGTTAGGAAAACACGCAAGTCTTTATCGATTAAAATCTTCTTCTATAAATTATATACTAACATTAACGAAATATTTAACTATAAATTTATATTCTTTATTGAAATTATAAAATATTTAAAATAAAATTGTTTTAAATCAAATTACGGAGGCATTTAACCTTGCTAAATAATGATTTAGATGTGTTTATAATTCTTTTCTTAAAACATAATTTTTGTGATTAACTTCTCATTAGTAATAAATATGGGAATAAAAGTCAGAAAAAGGTCGGTCTATAATGTTTGCTTAAAAATCCGTATTAAATTTTTAATTGAAAAATATTTTAGAAGATATATAGAGAATATTATATGTTCTGGATATTTTACTAAAACGTTTATCATTAAAAAGGTCCTTTTGCGATACATCTGATAATTTACTTGTGCATACGATAATATTTATATATATAAAATTTCAAAAAAAAAACCCAATAATTAATTGTAAAAGTAAATTAAAAGCGAAGACTTACAAAATTTGCAAATGGAAATAAGGGGTGGCATATTTGACTACTATCTTCTTAGAAACAAGAGGGATAATACCTTAATCACAATTTCTTAAAAAAAATGGTTACGTTAGTTCAAGCCTGCCTGTAATATGAAAACAGTTCTGGAAGGTGCCTACATCAACGATTATTTCGCTATATCGTATTTGTCAAGCCATCACCCCCATTTTTCGTAAGACTGTTTAATATTTAAACATTAAAGTGTGACTTCTCCTGTTTACACAAGTGTCATCTTCCTGTCAATTTGACCTCTCCCTGTTACTGATCCCCCATGACCTATCACCTTACCCCGGAAACTTCCGTTGTCGCAGTAGAGCGATAACTAGAACTGTACACAAACTGACATTATATACATGTTTTATACACTGTATTTATTTACAAAACAAGTGTTTGTTAATAATAAGTATATTGACACAGATTATATACCTACCCAGGTTTTGTAACACATTTTAAATCTTTAGAAATCATTTTAATATCAGTCTGGTTGTAATTAATCTCTGGTAATTAATCGTGGACTGTTTACACATTTGTCACTGTCATTCGACTATTTCATACACAAATACATTTTTAATCATTTTTCTGTAATTTGGAAACTATATTTTTTTAATATTTAAAAAAATATATAAAATATTATATGAATATAATAAGTATAATCTGTATAAATTGTTGATTACAATAATAAACTATTTAGTTATAAATTATATATTCTTTTGTATTTATAATAATTGAAAGACAGTTTAAATATTTATTTTGAGAAAAATAATTTAGTTTAGTTTCATCTCTGCTCCTGGTAATACACAATGACATGATAAAATATTCCTCATCTTACCTGTATATCATAGGTATACAAACATTTGTTGTTTTTAAACATTCCATCAAAAAGGATCAAAAAGAAACGCAGTATATATAACATTATTGACAGAATCATTTAATATTATTATCAAAGTCGTCCTGAACATTTATGAAGTATCTGCCACTGAACATTAAGCTACCACTCAACAATCAATATTAATAAGAAAACAATTACGTTCGGATCTCTAACATAAGTTAGCTTTGTTCATTTTTTAATCAAGCTGAGCAAAAGGAATAACAAATAAAAGAAAAATATTAACCCAATAAATAAATTAATTAATTAAGCATTTTTAAACACAGAAAACTGGCGAAATTTTCCAGTAAACTAATCCATTTGATTTTTTTTTATCTAAATTATAATTGTTAAGTATTAGTCTGTGACTAATATATTAATTTGTATATAAGTCCCAGTTATAGTTTAAATCGTATTTATGAAAACTCTGACAATAGGTTTCCACTTCAAAATGAGGGCACGTTTTCAGTACCTATCATACACAACATTTGGACATTCAGAAACAAATATTTAATTAAGAAATATATGACATGTGTAAATATATCAGCCAGCATTTCTTCTGAAAAAGCCCTCTTAAAAAGTTCGTTCTTGAGAAAACCTTTTCAAAAGTAACAATTTAATTGGGTATTTAAAATTTTGAGCCACCAATTAGCAGATCTTAAAATAATTGTTGATACGTAACAGGTAGAAACAAGTGTAAACTACATAACGTTAATTGCCCGATTAACTTTTGGTAAATACACATCTATTAATACTGGATAAGAACCGTTCGCAGGTATAGCCTATGAACTGAATGTAATCTAAATAGGTATATTGTATTGAGTGTTGGTTAAGTGATTTCTCTTTAAACAGGTGGATTTTAGTGGAATAATGATAAGTTAGAGTTACTACAAATGCCTTTTTACTCTTCAGATTAATCCAAGATTTCAATTATTGAAACCCCTATTGATCACATTTTGATGAATTAACGAGCTTTGAAACTGTTAATTTATGAGTGGCGTTGACATACCTTGGTTATGGCATTACATAAGGAACTTTAAGAAGCATATTCTAACAGTGCTGACTACAACACTGGCGTCGTGAAACACACGAGAGAAGATAACCACAATCGTATGCATAAAACGACTATTGTACTGTTACGTGGTTTTATAGGAGGTTAAAAGGTCAACATTATTCGTATTATTTAGTAGCTTTAAGCCTCGGTCACACCTTACCGGACAGCTCGAAAGGACGCCTAACGGATAACTTTTTTTCAATCCGTTCATGTCCGTTAGACGTCCGTCCATATCCGTTGCATGTCCGTTAAGCGTACGTTTTATCCGTCGACGTCCGTTCTGTCCGGTGGAAAATTTTGAGCATGTTCAAAACTTTCAACGGACGTCCAACGGATAAAATGTCCGTTGAACGTCCGTTAGGCATCCGTTTTGTACGGTACTCGTTCGTTTCGTTTCCGTTTTGTATCAGTTACGTGTCCGTTATATATCCGTTGGAGGTCTGGAATATAAATTCACCAACGGACTTCTACCGGACGTTTAACGGATAAAACGGATGTTGAACGGATGAGAAACGGACTTCTACCGGATGTATAACGGATAAAACGGATGATGAACGGATCTGAAACGGATAGATGCCAATTGAAAATTTCGCATCAGAAATGCCAATTATTTCAGATTTCTTAAGGTTCATGAATTCTTATTATTCACAATCCATCTTAGAGTATAGGCACGTCTTCACAATCAAGCAGTTCTTATTCAGGCCAGACACTGCCCTTTGGCGGAATTTTGAAGAACAAACCAAAACCAGTTACACAGAAACATTTTGAATATTTATGCGATTTACATGTATTATTATCGTCGCCTTTGATTTTTCCGTATACCTTGTTCATCCGTTTTATTCGGTACGCTTCCGTTAGGTGTCCGTTTTATGCGGTACTCGTCCGTTGGATGTACGTTCGACATCCGTTACGTTGCATATCCGGTGTGTGTCCGTTATGCATCCGTTACACGTCCGTTTTATTCGGTCAGTACATCGGACTCCCAACGGATAACAATTTTGTCAAGGGACAACTTTTATTTTCATCCGTTAGGTGTCCGTTCGTGCTATCCGGTAAGGTGTGACCGAGGCTTTAACAATTACAGACGACCAGAAAAAGAGAAATCAACAAAAACACAACAACAAAAAAAAACCGATTAAGTTTAAAAAGAGAAAGAAAGCAAAACATTATAACAAAAATAAAGAAAGAAATAAGTACCATGAAATAAAGAAAATAAGAAAAAAGATAAACAAAATGGAACTCAAACAGTGGCGTTGCACACTGTCTTCAAGAAATCTACAATGTGGATAACAAAAGCTTCAAACAACATCATAATGATGTACAGTGGTGGATCCAGGATGAGATAAATTACAAATTGATGGCATCGAAACAACGAGCACGAAATGGTGACCAATAAAACTCCGAGCGATGACATAGAAACAACAAACACAAATTGATGGTAAAGCAACAACAAACACTAATTGATGACAAAGAAACTATAAAAACTAATTGATCACAAAGAAACAACAAACACTAATTGATGGCAAATAAACTACAAAAACTTATTGATCACAAAGAAACAACAAACACTTATTGATGGCAAAGAAACTACAAACAGTTATTGATAGCAAAGAAACAACAAACACTTAGTACTGGCAAAGAAACAACAAACACTAATTGATGACAAAGAAACTATAAAAACTAATTGATCACAAAGAAACAACAAACACTAATTGATGGCAAATAAACTACAAAAACTTATTGATCACAAAGAAACAACAAACACGTATTGATGGCAAAGAAACAACAAACAGTTATTGATAGCAAAGAAACAACAAACACTTAGTACTGGCAAAGAAACAACAAACACTGATTGATGACAAAGAAACTATAAAAACTAATTGATCACAAAGAAACAACAAACACTAATTGATGGCAAATAAACTACAAAAACTTATTGATCACAAAGAAACAACAAACACTTATTGATGGCAAAGAAACTACAAAAACTAATTGATCACAAAGAAACAACAAACACTTATTGATGGCAAAGAAACAACAAACAGTTATTGATAGCAAAGAAACAACAAACACTTAGTACTGGCAAAGAAACAACAAACACTAATTGATGGCAAAGAAACAACAAATACTAAATGATGGCATAGAAACAACAAACACTAATTGATGGCAAGAAAACAACAAAAACTATTTGATGGCAAAGAAACAATAAACACTATTTGATGGCAAAGAAACAACAAACACTAATTGATGGCAAAGAAACTACAAAGACTAATTAATCACAAAGAAACAACAAACACTAATTGATGGCAAAGAAACAACAAACAGTTATTGATAGCAAAGAAACAACAAACACTTAGTACTGGCAAAGAAACAACAAACACTAATTGATGACAAAGAAACAACAAATACTAAATGATGGCATAGAAATAACAAACACTAATTGATGGAAAGAAAACAACAAAAACTATTTGATGGCAAAGAAACAATAAACACTATTTGATGGCAAAGAAACAACAAACACTAATTGATGGCAAAGAAACAAACAAAACCAAGTGATGACAAGAAAAACAAACACTTATTAAAAGAAACAACAAAACTTATTGATGGCAAAGAAACAAAAACGCTAAGTGATGACAAAGAAAACAAACAAATACTAAGTGATGGCATAGAAAAAACAAACATTAATTGATGCAAAGAAACAACAAACACTTATTGATGGCAAAGAAACAACAAACCTAATTGATGGCAAAGAAACAACAAAACTATCGATGGCAAAGAAACAACAAAACACAAATATTATGACAAAGAAACAACAAACAGTAAATGATGGCAAAGAAACAACAAACACTTATGAGGGACAAAGAAACAACAAAAACTATTTGATGACAAAGAAACAACAAACATATTGATGGCAAAGAGAAAACAAAACTAATTGATGTTTAAGAACAACAAAGCACTATGTGATGACAAAGAAACAACAAACATAATTGATGGTAAAGAAAAAAAAACATAATTGATGACAAGACTTAACAAACAATAATTGATGTAAAGAAACAACAAACACTCATTGATGGCAATAAACAACAAAACACTTATTGATGACAAAAACAAAAACACTCAGTGATGGCAAGAAACAGCAAACACTAATTGATAAAAAAACACAAACACTCATTGATGGCAAAGAAACAAAACACTAATTGATGACAAAGAAACAAAACACTTAGTGATGAAAAAAACACAAAACACTAATTGATGGCGAAACAAAGTAAACAAACTAACACTAATTGATGGCAAAGAAACAAACAAAACACTAATTGATGGCAAAGAAACAAAAACACTTAGTGATGGCAAGGAAACAACAAACACTCATTGATGGCAAAGAAACAACATACACTAATTGATGACAAAGAAACAAAAACACTTAGTGATGGCAAGGAAACAACAAACACTAATTGATGGCAAAGAAACAACAAACACTAATTGATGGCAAAGAAACAACAAACACTAATTGATGGCAAAGAAACAACAACCTCTTATGGATGGCAAATAACAACGAACACTAATTGATGGCTAAGAGAAAAACACACTAATTGATTGCAAGGAAACAACAAACACTGATTGATGGCAGAGAAACAACAAACACTAATTGATGGCAAAGAAACAAACACACTAATTAATGGCAAGGAAACAACAAACACTAATTGATGACAAAGACACAACAAACAATAATTGATGGTAAAGAAACAATAAACACTAATTGATGGCCAAAAAACAATAAACACTTATTGATGACAAAGAAACAAAAACACTCAGTGATGGCAACGAAACAGCAATCACTAATTGATGGCAAAGAAACAACAAACACTCATTGATGACAAAGAAACATCATACACTAATTGATGACAAAGAAACAAAAACACTTAGTGATGGCAAAGAAACTACAAACACTAATTGATGACAAAGAAATAACTAACACTAAATGATGGCAAGGAATCAACAAACACTAATTGATGGCAAAGAAACAACAAACACTAATTGATGGCAAAGAAACAACAAACACTCATTGATGGCAAAGAAACAACAACCTCTTATTGATGGCAAATAACAACGAACACTAATTGATGGCAGAGAAAAACACACTAATTGATTGCAAGGAAACAACAAACACTAATTGATGGCAGAGAAACAACAAACACTAATTGAAGGCAAAGAAACAAACACACTAATTGATGGCAAGGAAACAACAAACACTAATTGATGGCCAAGAAACCACAAACACTAATTGATGGCAGAGAAACAAACACACTTAGTGATTGCAAAGAAACAACAAACAATAATTGACGACAAAGAAACAACAAACACCAATTGATGGCAAAGAAACAACAAACAGTAATTTATGGCAAAGAAACAACAAACACTAATTGATGGCAAAGAAACAACAAACACTAATTGATGGCAAAGAAACAACAAACACTTATTGACGGCAAAGAAACAACAAACACTAACTGATTGCAAAGAAACAACAAACACTAATTGATGGCAAAGAAACAACAAACACTAATTGATGACAAAGAAACAACAAACACTTATGATGGCAAAGAAACAACAAACAGTAAATGATGGCAAAGAAACAACAAACACTTATGATGGCAAAGAAACAACAAACACTTATTGATGGCAGAGAAACAAACACACTTAGTGATTGCAAAGAAACAACAAACAGTAAATGATGGCAAAGAAACAACAAACACTTATGATGACAAAGAAACAACAAACACTTATTGATGGCAGAGAAACAACAAACACTCATTGATGGCAAAGAAACAACAAACAGTAAATGATGGCAAAGAAACAACAAACACTAACTGATTGCAAAGAAAACAAAACACTAAGTGATTGCAAAGAAACAACGAACAATAAATGGTGGCCATGAAACAAATGATGACAAAGAAAAAACAAACACTTAGTGTTGGCAAAGAAACAACAACACTAAGTGATGGCAAAGAAACAACAAACAGTAAATGATGGCAAAGAAACAACAAACACTTATGATGGCAAAGAAACAACAAACACTTATTGATGGCAGAGAAACAAACACACTTAGTGTTGGCAAAGAAACAACAAACACTAATTGATGGCAAAGAAACAACAAACACTAATTGATGACAAAGAAACAACAAACACTAATTGATGGCAAAGAAACAACAAACACTAATTGATGACAAAGAAACAACATACACTTATGATGGCAAAGAAACAACAAACACTTATTGATGGCAGAGAAACAAACACACTTAGTGTTGGCAAAGAAACAACAAACAGTAATTGATGGCAAAGACACAACAAACAGTAAATGATGGCAAAGAAACAACAAACACTAACTGATTGCAAAGAAACAACAAACACTAACTGATTGCAAAGAAACAACAAACACTAACTGATTGCAAAGAAACAACAAACACTAAGTGATGGCAAAGAAACAACAAACAGTAAATGATGGCAAAGAAACAACAAACACTAACTGATTGCAAAGAAACAACAAACAGTAATTGATGGCAAAGAAACAACAAACACTAACTGATGGCAAAGAAACAACAAACACTAATTGATTGCAAAGAAACAACAAACACTAACTGATTGCAAAGAAACAACAACACTAGTGATTGCAAGAAACAACAAACCTAATGATTGCAAAGAAACAACAAACATAAGTGATTGCAAGAACAACAAAAATAAATGGTGGCCATGAAACAAATGATGACAAAGAAAAAAACAAACACTTAGTGTTGGCAAAGAAACAACAACACTAAGTGATGGCAAAGAAACAACAAACACTAAGTGATGACAAAGAAACAACGAGCACTAAGGGATGATGATAAGTTTTAATGGAATAAGTAAAACAAACCAACAAAACACAACACACAATGAATAGGATCTAGAATAGTGCCCACTTCACAGGAATGAAAGATTCGACAAAGCAAGTGAACTAGATTTTAATTAGAGTAAGACCTTATGCATACTTCGAACTTGTCAATTCAAAATTCGCATGTATACCACTGTGGTATACAACATAATAAATCGACAAGCTTTTATTCAAATTCGGTATATAGCAATGTGTGCGGTGGGATTACTTCGGTATATATCAATGTGTTCGCTGAGATTAATTCGGTATATAGCAATGTGTTTGGCGGGATTAAAAAGCGATAAGCATTGTCTTAATTTGACGTTTGCTTTATGTTTAACAATGATTTTCATTACGCTGACATGCATTTTTAATTTTATAAGAAAGTGAAAGTTAAAAGGGTGAGAAATTCGTTCATGGTTGTTTTATTGTTTTATATTTGAAATCCGTCGTTAATCATATTTAACTTTCCAAGGTTATCTACCTTCTTAACGGAGGTCTCAAAACTATAACCTACAACGGAGGTCTCAACATCATAACTTAAATATGCATGAAATCTCAATCAACTTATCTGATCATAAACAAATACTAAACAACTGTATGTATCAACGGGGAGGAGACGATTTACGGTGTCTGTAAACAAATCTCAGTCATTTAATCGCATGTTTTATGTCATATAATGAGTTAACCATGGCGGTGTCACCGAGTCGTGCATTTCTGGGGCAGTCAAGGGGCAGCCACAATTCAATTTGAACTGATCAATTAAAAAACGTGCAGTCCGTTTCTTGCTCGATATTTCAATTTTGATTATATTTCAGGTTGACCGCTTATCAACATTTATATTTAATTTTTAGGAGCAACTGTGTTCTACTGAAGCCGGTTACTGCCAGGGTGGAGTTTTTATTTTAAATCGTTATAACGACTAAGCTAACTTGTTATAACGACTTAGCTTATCTTACTCGTTATAGCAACTAAGCTAACTTGTTTTAACGACTCAGCTAACTCGTTCACACAACTTAGCTAACTCGTTAAAACGACTTAGCTAACTTGTTTTGAAACAACTTAGCTAACTCGTTTACACAACTTGTTATAACGACTTAGCTAATCTAACTTGTTAAAACGACTTAAAAATAAAACTCCACCCTGACACTAACCGGCTTCCGTAGTGTTCTTTTTTTTTTTTATTGAATTCGATTTGCTTGAAAGAAAATAAGAGTATTTCATGTATGAATAAAATGCAAGCAAGAGAGTGTCGTTTATTTGTGGTATTGCGAAAACAACCATGGCCCATAACTCTTGAACAACAAAAGTAAAAATAGTATAGCTTACTATGCGATATGGGTTTTAATCTTGAAGCTAACAATGCTCTATAGTTGTTAAATTCTGTGTCATCTTGTGGAAAGTTGTTACAGTGGTAATCATTCCACATCTCATTTTTAAACTAGTCTTAACCTCAATTTTCACACGAGAGACAACTAATTGATATCTGAAAAGAACTGTATCAAACGTCCTTATTTTATTAGGTGCCACTTCCAAATCATTCAGGGATCAAAACTGCTGAATTGAAAAATTAGAAATCCTCAATATAGAACTAGACATTAATTTAATTAACGATAACAACAATATGTAATAGAAAAGAATAACAAATTACATAAAAAAGAAATTGATTGATTGGTTATTTGTGTTTTAACGCCACTTGTAAGCGCCAATTTTGGACTATTTCGAGGCGGCCAGTTTTTATTGTTGGAGGAATCCGGAGTTCCGGAGAAAACCACTGAATTTCGATAGGGAAACTGACAACCCTAGACAATTAAGATTGGAGTCGAGTGCATCCATATGAGCGGTATTCGAACCGACACCCTCAGTGTTAACTGGCTAGTTATTACAGTAGTAAGTACTAAGACCACTCGGCCACCGAAGACTAATACACTGTAATGAATTTGTTTACATAAACACATTCATTATCACATTTTGTCCCACTTTTAGAAACGATAAAAAAGAATCATCTAATTTTCAAAGGAATACCTTTGAGTCGTCTTCGTTACTGGACTGATCATACCGAGTGTCTTCTCTTTTTTCAGACTCATAAACTACAGTTGCGCGTAATAATATGACATCCATAAAATGATAACATAGTAGTTATTAACTAAACCTTTTTGAACCTCATTTTCCAAATGAAACCTGTTCTCTAATACGATGTAGAAATAAAAGTATAATCTTATAATTTTACGGTTATAAATCCATTGTAGCTAACTTTGTTAGCAAGTGAAAATTAATGATGTTATTATTTAAGCCGACTAACCTGTTACTTAAAACATTTTAGTGACCTTGCATTTTACAAGATGTCTGCCGGTTGCCCGGGTAATACAATTGACAACTAAAAAAGGAAAAGAGACAACGAACCCATTAATAAGAAAATGACAGGTAAAATAAAAGGTGAATGATGATTAAATGGTTCTTTGTAAATCCTAGTTATATCCCTTTCAATGATAGTCATGAACTTGTTTGGCATGATATACCTGTTTGTTTGTAAGCATGACATTGGTCACGACACGATTGACATTGGAATTCTTGCACCAATTGCAGATGCATAAACTTTATAATCCTTTTATAGATTGTAGAAACACACATGTTTTTATTGTTTTGTTTCCAACATCTCCATAAAGAAGGAAAACACGTTATATTACACGACTTGTTATTTTTCTTATGTGATCTGACACAAACTTTTAAATCTAAACCGATAATTAATTTCTTTTACATATTATTAAGATATTCATTCAAGGTTGTCACTCCTCATTTCGTTTAGTATGACTTGTTTGCTTGACCTTGTAAAAGGAGGCCTACGACATCATAGAGACCATCAAATGTAAGAGAAGCATCCCCAGAGAGTTCAGGCAATCGTATTTTCAATATTCTGATTGCACCATTGAGAGAAACGAATTGTCGAAATGCGCTTCTGGTGAATACACATTGTAAATAAACTCATCGCAGATACCAGGATTAATATTTGTATTTACGCCAGACGCGCGTTTCGTTTACACAAAAACTCATCAGTGACGTTCAAATCCAAAACAGTTAAAAAGGCAAAATAAAGTACGAAGTTGAAGAGCATTAAGGACCAAAAATTCCTGAAAGTGTTGCCAAACTCAGTAAAGGTAATCTATTCCTGAGGTAAAAAAGCCTTAGTATTTCAAAAATGCAAAAGTTTTGTAAACAGTTAATTCATAAATATGACCACATCAATGATAACTCATAACAGCACAGAAGTTCTGACTACTGGGCTGGTGATACCTTCGAGGAATTAAAACTCCACCGGCAGTGGCATCGACCCAGCGGTTGTAAATAAACTCATCATAGAAACCAGGATTAAATCTTGTACAAAAGACTCATCAGTGACGCTCAAATCCAAAACAGTTAAAAAAAAAGTGTTACCAAATACAGCTACGGTAATCTATTCCTGAGGTAGAAAAGCCTTAGTATTTCAAAAATTCAAAGTTTTGTAAACAAGTAATTTATAAATATGACCATATCAATGATCTTAATAAACATTATTACATTTCTCCTCGTCAAGCACTTAAAATTCATATATCAAAATATATCAAATACGATTAAAATTGATTTACCGTTTGAAAATTAACATGCTTTACTTTTAAGGCAGCCGGTTTCGCTTCTTTTGGAGTTCATGTAATTCCCTGTTTGTTTATTTGTTCCCTTTATTTGTCTCTTCCTAATCGATTTAAGATACTTGAGCATCGATAAGCTTACGCCACATTATTTAAGTATGTGCCTGCCCCAAGTCAGGAGCCTGTAATTCAGTGGTTGTCGTTTGTTTATGTGCTACATATTTATTTTTCGTTAATTTTTTTATATAAATAAGGCCGTTAGTTTTCTCGTTTGAATTGTTTTACATTGTCTTATCGGGGCCTTTTATAGCTGACTTTGCGGTATGGGCTTTGCTCATTGTTGAAGGCCGTACGGTGACCTATAGTTGTTAATGTCTGTGTCATTTTGGTCTCTTGTGGACAGTTGTCTCATTGGCAATCATACCACATCTTCTTTTTTTTTTATATTAGTTTACTTTATTATTCGGTGCAATTCCATTTAAAATTTTATTCTTGTAATTTTTACAGATGTTTAGCCTTTGAAGAACAGTTTTAAATGAATTTGCTCTTCTACGAAGATATACGTATGATATATTCTTGAAATTTAACTTTTTCCGTTAACGCCATCTTTGTGACGGCTTAAACTTTCTTTAAACCATTTCGTTTACCTTTCAGTTTTCGTTTAAAGTATGTCCATAATTTAAAAAAAAAATTATAAAAATAATTTACCATAGTCAATATTGTCCTCCAGATATTACAATGCACTTTGTCACAGAAGTCTACGAAATGATGCTTTAATTATTCTCTTAAACATTAACACCGCAATACAAATTCCAAATGAAATTGATTTTTACCGAAAAAGTTCATCGTTTGGAGTTCAAAAGCTATTCTTTTTTGTCACTAGGATTGATGATCATCTATATTCAAGTTCAGTAACGAAAACCAGTAAGCTGAACAAAAAGCTTCCAAGTGATCCTCAGTTGTCTGTATCGGATACTCATCTTTTATGATATTTCATTTAATTTCCGGTAATCCACACAGTGTGTCATTTTGTGGTACTAAGACTTTGAAGCGGACCATGAACTGCATCTTTTACTTTTTATCAATAGCTATTCTGTCTCGAGTTCCAGAATTTGGCTCTTGAACAAGAGTATTTTTCTCGGGGGTTCTGCGATTGATGTTCCATTTTAAATTTTAAGAATGCCACTGCAACAATTTTTACCAGTTTTTAAATAGGATTTGAAAACACCTCTCGGCATTGTATTAATACCTTCAAGAATAGATCGGCTTTTTCTGGTGTCAATAACATCTTTCCACCTCGGAACACCATTCCATATAATATTATTAAAGTAACTGTGCAACAGTCCTGTATCTTTTCCCGTCAATGTGAAACCCGTCAACGTTATAAATCTTTACTTCGAAATTGTCACCATTATAGTTCATTGCATAAAACAACAAATTGGTTGCCCTAGATAATCTGACAAAAATCATTCCCATAGATGCGTTCACGTAGATGCTATTATGGACTTCCTGTTTTCATTTTTTCTAATGGATTATATGCTTCACAGATGGCGATGGATATGTTACAATAGTCGTAACTGAAATATCGTCCCTTTCCACTTTTTGTCATCAGGTTGCACTTACATGAGCAACAGGACGGGTGCCACATGAGCAGCAGGAGCATCTGAAATCATCCCGGTTTTTGACGAGGTTCATGTTGCTCAATCTTCTCATTTCTATGGTGTGTTTTGTTTAGTCTTGGCGTTGCTAGTTTCGACTTATGAGTTTAATGTCCCATGGTTATCTTTTGCCTCTCTTTTGCTAGCGCTTATCTATTGTCTCTCATAAAACTTGACAAACATATAAAGTATCTACTTCCTTTCTTGTCAGTATCGATTTTACTACTTTTTCATGTTTACAAGGTACTATAATTGTCTGAGTCAATTGGAGTAAACAGTGGGAACACTATTTTCCTGAAATGAATATATAGTCTAGTCAAACTAAGGTTTAACCTCAAACTAATTGCAACAGAAAATGTTTTAGTTCTAATCTATAGCATTATGCCCTTAATATACACAGAAAAAAGTCCCATAAAATCTAACTTGAGGAAAACTCAAAATCAGCATTTTTAATTTCCTATGGAAATTAACATTGGAAGGGGAGATAACTCCACCAAAATAAGTCTTTTTTTCTTTCTTTTGTATTAGACTAAACTATATAATTTTCTGCTCATGAAATGTACAAAACCAAAGTGTAAAGGGTAGTTTTATTTTTTTTGTGCATTTTTCATTAAAGAAATTGCAAATTTGAAGCTTTGTGACAATTTTGAAAAAAATAGTGTGAAAATTTGGTATTATTTATATTTGTATGTTATATTTTCTCAGCATCTTAATTATCTTAAGAAACTGTAAACCAAAAAAAAAAAAGAATAAATGCTTAACTATTTTTATTAAATTTGAGATTCTTTACCTTGACATGTTGAAAAATTCAATAAATGGTCAACTAACTAATGAATTACGAAATCTAAATGATAGCTTGATAAAATAAAATCAACGGTACCAATTTTGTTGCACCAGATGCGCATTTAAAAGACATGGAAACACCTTTAGAGCTGTTTGTTATACTCTAAACGTTATAAAACCAAGAATCAATACATTCTGATGAATAGAATCGGCAAAGTTATAATTTTAGATCAATTTCTATTGATATCTCTGCCTTTTTTGCAAGAGTTATCTCCTTTTTCCATGCAAATCTCCATAGGAATTTTAAATGGTAATTTTTTAGTCTTCCACAAGTAAGATTTTATGGGACTTTTTTTGTGTATATTTGGGGTTAAATGCTAAAGATTAAAACTTAAAAAATTTCTGTTGCAATTACTTTCAGGTTATGGTAAAATTTATGCTAGATTGACTGGACTAACAATTGACATTTATGTATAGAAAAGTATTCCAATCACAGTGACTACAAAAACCCTTTATAAAGTAGGTTAACAAACTTTATTTTAACCCTCCAGCAGTTATAATGGAATTGATGCAATCCTCTCATTTATGAAGCAAATTTTGGCGTTCCAAAGGTCTGCTATACGGCATTATCAACAAATGTTTACTATAACAGAACCTTTTTAATTTCATGAAATAATCATTGAGAACAAGAGTTAGTATGACCGCGTTGTCCTTTTTGAACCATCTTCTCTGCCGAGTTTGTTTTTTGTTACTCAATTAATATTAGTTTTCTGTGCTATGAAGTTAACCTTTTTTTGTCTTTTTGTCACTAATGTTGAATAATTTGTGTTGGGTTTGGTTGCCCTTTGATATTTTCTTGGTTCCGTTTATGATAGAAAATTATGCTATCTTTCTCCCTCTTAAAATTAATGTTTATGAACTAATTGTCATTTGTAGTTCATCATGTTCATGTCGCACTAATTTGAGATTTACTCTTGTCAATAAGCTGAACTAAATGAACTTTCTTAAGAAAAGAAATTTAGATGCAGTATAAAGTAAAATAACAAAAATACTGAACTCCGTAGAAAATTCAAACAGAAAGTCCCGAATCAAATGGCAAAATCAAAAGCTCAAACACATCAAACAAATGGACAACAACTACAAGTCAGGTAATACATATGAATTTATTATTTTCCGGTATCTGTTTATTCTTGAAAGTATTTATATTGCAGTCAATATATTACTTCCCTGATTTATCTTATAGATATATATATATAATACAATATACAAATGTATGTTTTGGATTTCACTTTTTAACTTATTTAGAAACTTTCTTAGTTATTTTTAAGACGAGCAAGTCATATTTTGTTTTTATTATTATATTAATAACTTGATGTTGGGTGGTAGGATGTGAAGGGCTAGAACATATTTGCACCTGTAATCTTTTGAATGAAAGGGAATCGCTTCAGGTTTGGTCCCGCTAATTACAATTGATAAATTTATGGCTAATTTCCTCTTTGGATTACACCGCCCGGAAAGTCAAATTTGGCTAAATCTTTAAATAAAGATGTTCAAAAAGGTGTTAGATATCATTAAAGGCTTGTGTTAGAATACCTGTCATTAACATTGCGAGGTTTGGAGTGGAGCGTAGCAGTTAGTTCTTTATTTATTTTTTTTTTTTTTTGAAAATCCTGAAAATGAGAACTATCACTTTTCTTCTTAGCCTTATATTTAATTTGAAGCAGGGCGGACTGTAATGAAAACCAATTCTTATATGTAATTAAAACTATTTGTATTCCCATCTCCCCTCGGTGCCCCGTATTTATAAACATTCCATCAACCTAGATCACCTGTTGTTGATTTAATTACCTGCATCTTCCAGCACGCTTTATCCTTGTTATACACCTGTATGGGATGACAATCTGACAAAACCTTTAGAGGGTTTCAAATTGATGTTTAACCCAAATAACACCTGTTTGTATATAAACTGTATTTTGAAGAACGGATTCCCGCCTTCTTAAGATATTGCGTGAAATAGGTAGACGATTCTGTTTCCGTTTTAATTTCAGTGTATAATGACCCCTAATCAGGGTCAAACATATATTATCCAGAAAGGTAACACATCTTTGTCTTTCATGATATACAAGAGGGAATGTATATACCTTGCATGACGTGTCAGTCAAATCGACCCTGAAACATAGTAGTCGACACGCACAGTAAATAATAAATGGAGACAGATACAATTAGCAATGGTGTTTGTTCCTGCATAGATGTAATACCCATCTATGGTTCCTGGAACCTGTTTGTCTATAATTTATCATCTTAATAAGCATGATGATTCATTGAATTAAATATTGTTTTAAAAGCACTTTGGAATCACAGGAAAGCTTTTTATACTGCACAAACTAAATAGACCTGTCGTTTAAACCACGAGGAAAACCTAGCTAGGTGTTTGAATATATATTTTAATTACACGTCTCTTTATATATTGTAATGAACTTTGTTCTTATATAATTTCAACAGTTTTCTTCTTTATTTTCTTGAAAACATTTGAACAAAAGAACCCTTGTAGATACTAAAAACATTTTCACAAAAAAACCTAGAAGTTAATGAAAACATTTCCCGAAAGACCTCTCTTGGAAAATGAAAATTAATTTTAGACTGTTCTGAAATATTCAGTTTAACTTGCAGTGCATTTTTACCGGTGAATTATATCTTATAAAAAGGTTATTCGATACATTTGATATTTAACTATCTACATTCATAGAAGTAATAATTGTATCAGATAAAATTTAAATATTGTACACAGATTAACTGTCGACAACATATATGATTGGTTAATCCGAGATTTATCTTATTTATGATTGGTTAAACCATTAATGTATCTCATTTGCATTTAAACTGAGGAAGATACGAGTTATCGTGGTAAATATCTTTACGACTTGTCGTGTTTCGTGGACACCATGTTGGAAAGTTATAAATCATAACGATTGCCATAAGACAATACAAATAAGTGATAATTCTATGGAGAATTGTGATAATGGAGTGTAATTATTGGTGTAACAGCAATCTAATTTAACGACTCTTTAATACTCGTGGTTAACATTATGAATAACATTACAATGAGAAATAACGAGATTTTGATGCTCGTTTCTGTTTAATAATATTTATTTTTCAGCTTTCATTAACTTTTTGTATCATTAGATCATAGCTAAGGAACTGTTAAAAAGAAGGCAGTCTAATAAACTTTTTGTATCATTAGATTATAGCTAAGGAACTGTTAAAAAGAAGGCAGTCTAATAATTCCACGAGAAAGTACACGAAGAAAACATATTTTGTTCTATATATTACCTTAGCTGTATTTGGCAAAACTTTTAGGAATTTTGGTCCTCAATGCTCTTCAACTTCGTACTTTATATGGCCTTTTTAACTTTTGTGGATTCGAGCGTCACTGATGAGTCTTTTGTAGACGAAACGCGCGTCTGTCGTATACTAAATTTGGTCCTGGTATCTATGATGAGTTTATTTATTAATAACAATGCTGTTAAAATGGACAACTATTAATTGTAATTTGATCATTTTGCGACAAAAAGATAAAGAAAAAATCCCCTTTTTTGTAATAAGTTTTCGTCATCTTATTTATCGCAAGCATTTGAACATCAGGCAAGCACAAAAAAAAATCGTAGTATATAATTTATATATATTTTTCTATTGTTTTTTTTAAATGACCCATTTTACAATGATCACAAGACAGATCTTCAACCCTTGCCCTTCCATAAATGGCATTTTCTCCGAGGAAAATTCAAAACGAAAAGTCCCTAATCAAATCGCAAAATCAAAAGAGAAAACACATCAAACGAATGGACAACTGTCATATTCCTGCCTTGGTACAGGTATTTTCAAATGTAGAAAGTAGTGAATTGAACCTGATTTTATAGCGCAAAACCTCTCACTTATATGACAGTCGCAATAAATTCTATTATATTTACAACAATGCGTGAACAAAACAGACATAAAAGACAAAGAGACGTATCCTCGCTCTTCTGTAGGTAAATGTATGAATATTGATTAAGGTTAGAAACTTTTAACTACACAGAGACGCATTAATATCATTTTCTATTTGAAACGCTATATTCCTCATTAACAAACAAAGTAAAAAAACAAAACCCTCTACCGAACGACAAGTTATAAAGCTCGTTTCATTTACGAAAAAGGAAAAACAAATATACTGTGCTATAAGAATGTTCTAAATAATAAATGTCTATATATGTTGACTCATTTTGGCCATGGAAAGTCTATAAACAGACGAGAAAAGAGTGTCCTCGCTCATATGTAATAATTTAGACGAAAGAAGTCTAGTTGACAATATTTTTATACTTCAGTATTTGACAATATAGTTATACTCCAGTATTTGACAATATTGTTATACTCCAGTGTTTTACAATTTTACGGCTCTGTCGTTATACATTCCGTTATTGTGCTATTGTAAAACATGTTTGTATGTTTGTCGTTCAATTTTGCTGTGTACTTTGTCGATATATAGGTATAGGAAGATGTGGTGTGAGCGCCAATGAGACAAATGTCAATCCAAATAACAATTTATAAAAGTAAACCATTATAGGTCAATGTACGGCCTTATGTTTTTTTTTAATCTTTTTTTTTGGATACATACATGACTTGGCTATGCACTTATACATCATGTCAGTTTGTAATTGTACTATTTTAAATTTGTGTATTCTTGTCTTTAATTTTTACTAATATTCTTGGTCTATATGCCAATTTGTTCTTCTTTGTTACGTATTTGTTTTTTTTTGTGTGTTTTGTTTTAGTGATAAAGATTATAACATAATATTGACTGCTGTACCCCTATTTTGGACATTTTTATCTAATATGTCCGTTTGGTTTGTTCACACATCGCTGTCAATATATGGAACTTAATGCGACTGGCATACACGAGAGGGATTTAACTAGCTATAAAAACAGGTTTAATCCACCATTTTCTACATTAGAAAATGCCTGTACCAAGTCAGGAATATGATAGTTGATGCATCCATTGGTTTGATGTGTTTTACCTTTTGATTTCGCTATTTGATTAGGGACTTTCCGTTTTGAATTTTCCTCGGAGTTCAGTATTTTTATGATTTGACTTTTTTTATACTCCAGTAATGTCCTGTACCAAGTCAGGAAAATGGCCATTGTTATATTATAGTTCGTTTCTGTGTGTGTTACATTTAAACGTTGTGTTTCTGTTGTGTCGTTTGTTTCGTCTTATATTTGAGTGTGAATTCACATTGCTATAAGACTTGTCACGGTACTATCCCAAGTTAATGTATTTAGTTTTGATGTTTATTTGTTATTCTCTTCGGATTTTGTCTAATGCTTAGTAAGTTTCTGTGTGTGTTACATTTAAATGTTGTGTTTCTGTTGTGTCGTTGTTCTCCTCTTATATGTAATGCGTTTCCCTCAGTTTTAGTTTGTAGCCCGGATTTGTTTTTTTCTATCGATTTATGAGTTTAGAACAGCAGTATACTACTTTTGCCTTTATTTGACAATAATTTTATACTTCAGTTTTTAACATTATTTTTCTATACTCCAGTATTTGACTATATTTTTATACTCCAGTTTTTAACAATATTTTTTTATACTTCAGTATTTGACAATGTTTTTGATACAACAGTATTTGACAACATTTTATAATCCAGTATTGACAATGTTTTTATACTCCAGTTTTTGACAATATTTGCTAGTTATTTATGTCATCAATAATCATTGATTGAGTTCTTTGTTAAATGAACATAAAATCACATCTAAATGCATGCACGTGTTCTATTTACATGATATATTTGAAATCAATTCCTATTGACACCTTTCTCGTCAATATAAGCTGTTTTATCTTAATTTAAACAATCAGTAATTTGAGTTGATTTGGTGTTGTTGCTCAATCTTTCTGTGTTGTGTCCGGTTTTTTTGTCCATGACCTTGTATATTTTCGACACCCGTGTTATACTTTATACTTGTTTATATATGTATGCCTTGTTATAACAGGAATGTGATATAAACGTTTATATTCCGGGAATGGATTACAAAATATTTAATGTTGTCTTTCGTCGTAGAACCAACCATGAACATTGCTTTTATCATATATCTGACAAATTCGGGTTAAAATGCATTTTTTTAAAACCAGGAATATTCTTGATTTTGATCAAATCTGTAATATAATTTATGTATTCAGGGCACGTATATCCTTTATATGTGTTTTGCGTAAATTTACATTTTGAAATCTCTCATCCTGCTAGATAGAATAAAACACAATGCATTTTTTTTTTATATAAAACAAAATATGCCATACATGTATGACGCTATATTTAACTTCATTACTTTTTTTGAACTAAATGGCAATTTAGGATATCCGAAGTTCAAATGTCCCCATAACAATCTAATTTTATTTATTTATTTTTTTAAATATTGTCTGTCTGTGTCTTTTGTCTCGGTCCGTTATATAGCTACCAGTAAAGCTGATTCAGATAAAAAAAAAGTTTTGCTGAAGCAGACCCGAATTTTCTGAAAGCTGATATAAAAGTCAATCTAACGGTTTCCTCAAGGTGAAGATTTATAGTTTGCGTCAAAGGCCCGGTAACATCTTCCATTGATCCGGTGGATAAACGAACTACCGTCACAGGTGCTGATATTATATTTATCCGTTCATTGTCCAAACAAGAGATAAACGAGATACACAAATTGAAAAACCATTGATTTAACTTTCTTCAACAAATCAAAATTTTTATATAAAGAGGATCTCCTTGAAGATAAACCACAACCATTCCATCTGCTGCTACTGATGAAAAATTCAACCTGCCGCCATCTTTTGTTGTCGTCAAGTGTCCAAACAACTGAAGACAGAGGCTGAATGTCATATAATATAATGTCTTTATTGACTGTAGGAAATTATTTAATACTTCACTTGAATTAATCATACAAGTTATATTTCTTTATGATTTCTATACACAAATAACTTGTATAGGTTAAATATTTTACAAATTACAAACACGCTGAGTGGAAACATCTTGTTTCATCATTTGCAGTGCAGCCTACTAAAACGTCCGATAGTCATGAACCAGACGACTTTGTATTAAGATTTATATTTCATGAAGAATGAATAATAGATGTCTATTGTTAAATTAACTTAACATTTAAAAAGGATAATAACGAAATGTTCACTGCCAGTTTTTGGTTCTATTAGTGCTGCTCAATATTTGTTTATCTGCGCTTATGTATGTGTGTGGCGGTTTGTCTTTTTCGTCTATTTCAGTTAGGCTATGATATTGTCAATTTTTCTTCGATAGATGATTTTTAATTTATCATTAAGGTATTTTGTGTCCCTTCTGTTTCCCTTGAAACTCGATTTGAAATATTTTAACCCTTTGCTAACCTCTTTTCCAAAAAGTTTCACGCACTATTGTATCAATGATGGGCAATCTGCTGTAGAAGTTCCATCATCTGTTAATTTTTTATGTCTCACCACGAGTAAACTGTATTGAGTATGTTATAGTTGCTAATAACCAGTCTATTGGAATTCTGGTGGATAGTTGTCTCGTTAACGATCATACCACATTTTTTTACTTTTAAATTAGGTAACATTTATAAACATGATTTTGAATTAACCGAATTTCAACACAATTGTGTGTTGTTATGGTTAGAGATAAAGTGAGACTAAACGCTTTCTCATCAGGTCTGTTTGAATGAATTTGTTGGAACCTATGCAAAACGTTTTGTTTATGATGATTGCAGTATGAATGTATATATCTGTTTAATACTGTTACAAAAAGCTTCAATTTTTTATTACAATAATGAAGTGGTTTATCCTCACGAAAGTTTTGTGTTGCATATACCCATAGTTATGTTTAGTTTGTCGTAACCATTCCCGATCTCCACTGCCTATCACAGAATGTCCCTTATCATCAGATCTTAACTGTCAATATCAACGCGACGAGTGCAAGTAGTGGAGCAGGAACATTTTACCCTGTCATAATCTTTCTTCATCTCGGTTCACCCTGATTTGTTTTTCCAGAGCAGGGGTAGTGATTCGTGAACTGTTTTCTATATTCCCACGGTTTCTATATGTGATGGTTTTTGTATATATTTCGTTGACTTGGAAGATTTTGATTGAAACTTTGGTTCAATCTATATAAAGTCACTGTGATATAAGGTGTAGTATATATAGATAGGAATGATATATTGACTAAGTAAATCCAAGAGTATAAAAAAGAAATATCATGAAACGAAATCTAAAATGAATAACCCTTTTAACAAAATTTGCATAAGTTAGTGGACACTACGTCATAGTTGTGCATCCTTTCTTTCACCTTTTACGCATTTAAAAAGTGCCTTCTAGTTACTTAAGTTGTCTAAACTTTTAAACTTTCAATTTTTCATTTCCAGAAATTAATGGAGTGACAATGAGAATGATTTAGGGATGAAAATAGCAACTAACTGCCATGAATTTTTTCATAAATCATCATTTATTCAGAAAAATCGAACTTTAGGAAAATTATATTTGGATACAGTCGTTCTATGGGACAATGCTTCAATGACTTTATAAATATAAAGAAATTTCCACCTGTCGCGTCAATACACCTGTTTATTTTACACGCTTGTTGGCCACAATTATTCTGAATTAAAAGAGAGACACGTGTCTTGGTCATAAAGCTGCACGTTAAGGGAAACATTCAAAATTGTATAAATAAATGCGTGATTAACATAAACGTCACCCCGAACTAAAGCACGTGCCGAGAAAACGACACTCCAATCTAAAGCACGCGTCATGAAAACGACAAATCAAAAGACATTTACAGAATTAAAAGGTGCAATGTAATTTGATTTTCGCCAACTTTACAGCCATTTTAAAATCTTGAATTCTAAACGCAAGAAGATCTTCGAAACAATTATAAATTTTCTTTTATTAAACACCTTTAATTGAATTTTTGTATTCAAAATATCGATTATAATAAAAAGTATTTTAACATCGCATACTTTAATATTAAAAATTTCCTAAGAGCTTTACACCAATTTACATATAAAGTATTTACAATAAAATAGGAAGCCCATTAAGAAATTTAGCAATTATAAAAACAATCACTTATAACATTTAAAAGATGAAATCTGATTTTAAGTATCTTATAAAACTATACCATTATATTGACTGATAGACAACTAAATGAAAAAAAAAAAGATAAATGAAAAAGGGGCATGGTAAAATAAATAGACAATGAAACGGTACAAATTGAAATTAGTTAAAAATTTAAAATTACAATGAGGTAGATATACTTTAAGAACTATTAAAAAGCATGTCGGAGTAGTTCGTAGGCATTTTAAGATCTAAGTTCTCGCATCAGTTTGTAGAAATTAACAAGTTTTGTAGTAAGGCGTGTGCCTCCTCGTAAAATCCCTTGCTCACATACTAAAGAAGTTTATATTGACATCAACAAGTTACAGGCAACCAATGAAGTGACTTAATCATTGGTGTAATGTGAGCGTACTTCTTCCTCCTTGCATGGGAGTATCATATTGAATATAATAATTCCCTGCTCATTTTTGGTAGTTACTCTGGATATTTTGTAAATGACTCGCTGTATTCTTTGAATAATAGTAGCTGGGAGTCAAACAAAAGGTCATTTGATTTCCCTTCGATCTATTAAGAGAACAGTACTACAATTTTAAATGAATAAATGAAATGTGTCAACCGAATTGAGTTCGGGTAAATAAATTCACTAAAGATGTCATGCCTATAAGTATGTACGATAGTCAGACTCTTAATCTACAAAAATGTACACAAGACTCATCAAGGACGCTCGAATCACAGAGGTTAAGAAGGCAAAAATAAAATACGAAGCTGAATAGCATTGAGGACCCAAAATTTCAGAAAGATTTTACATGAGAGATCTCTAGACTTGGTTGGACACTGTGATAACCACAATTCACCTTCTTTATTTCAAATAATTAAATGTAACAATTTCACATTCACTTGTGTAAAACTGATGTCTATCGATTTCTGTTATTACGGGAATCCAATATAGTGGACGGAAAATCATTTAAAAGTTGGACGACACAAATCAAGGGTTAGAAATCAGAATTATTCTTCGATATTTTTGGTATTTATAAAGGCAACAGTAGTTTACCGCTGTTCAATAGGCATAGATCGGTTAGGCAAAAACAAATCCGGGTCAATAGGCATAGATCGGTTAAGCAAAAACAAATCCGGGTCAAAATTCAAAACCATCAACTTTATGAGGAAATGAACGGAACAAAAAAAAAATGATTTGCTACAAAACTAAAGCTTAAACACATATAAACGGACTTTTGGATAGCAAATGCAATATTGGCGTATATAAAATGGGACATATATCGTGCAAAGGTTGTCGTTAAAGTGAAGATGACAACCGTGTAAACAAAATCTGGAAGACGTCGGTAGCTGTAAAACATTATGACCATATCTGAGATAAATTGAATATTTTTCATGTCCGTTGACAAAATACACGTATGCATTTCAATTTCGTAACTGAGATTACATTTATGTACGCCATGCCTGTCACTGCTTTTAATTTCAGAGAAGAGTTGACATTTGACTATTGAAATTGGCAAATTAAAATGTTCTTCCTACTAACAAATTTTTTGTTAAAGTCTTTGATAAAAGTACCTAGTATGCCTCCTTTTCCCCCCAAAAGCAGCTGAAATCTTACATGTTTATTCACAGACTTAAAGAAATGTGCTTTTATAATTTGACATTATGCCTTCTATCAATATAAAATTGAGAATGGAAATGGGGAATGTGCCAAAGAGACAACAACCCGACCATAGAGCAGACAACAGTAGAAGGTCACCAACAGGTCTTCAATACAACGAAAAATTCCCGCACCCGGAGGCGTCCTTCAGATAGCTTAGTAAATAGTTATCAAAAGTACCAGGATTATAAATTTATACGCCAGACGTAAAAGTTATTTGTTCACAAAAATGGTCATATTATATATCAACAGTTTAAGTATCCAGTGAAAGAAATAAAAATCTACGAAAGCGTCGCATGGGTTGTTCACAAAAGATCAATTTTTAAAAATGAACAATTGAAATACATGTATGTCACAGGCAACCATTTCTTAAAAAAGAATGGTTTTTTTTCTAGTAAGATGAAAAAAATATACAAAATACCAGTACCGATTTTTACGGTTGCGAAGTTTAGCGTGGATGTAAATCAACTCCACAATACAAATCTTGGTTCGTTTTGAGGTCGGCTCAAACCCATTTTTCTCTGCAATGGTCTCCATAATTGTCATAAGATAAGGGATCTGGTATTTTGTTTCCTGTTATAATTTAGTATTGATCGTTCAGTACAAATATTGAGAGCATCGGGACTAATAACTAGTTAATTTATTTATTACATTGAAACTGTTAATTTATTTAGTACAATTTAACCGATGTTATCTTTAAGATGAACATCACAGGTAATGATTTGGAGTCATGTGTTTATTTAATGTTAACTACTAATTCATTCAAAATGATTTTTTATGAATATTGAGTGATTAATCTTTAATTTATTGTGGTTTTCTACGTACAGTTCTATGGACTTTGTAGATCATTGGAGACCATAAATGTATATTTAGTTGTCTGTCCAAGCTTTGACGTATTTTCCGTCTTCATGGTTTTATATTAGGTCAGAGTTTATAAAACGCTCGAACTGTAGTAGTAATAAAACCTTTGATTATGTCTGAGAAAATTTATAATCACTTTAATCATGGAAAAAGTTGCAATATATATATTAAATTGTCACAGGCAAAACTTTTAGGAATTTTGGTCCTCAATACTCTTCAACTTTGTACTTTATTTGGCCTTTGTAACTTTTTTGGATTCGAGCATCACTGATGAGTCTTTTGTAGACGAAACGCGCGTCTGGCGTAAATACAAAATATAATCCTAGTTTCTATGATGAGTCTATTTATACTAAGAATAAACACATCCGTCCACAATGCTATATGTAATTCTAAAGAAATATAAGTTCTTCTAACCTGCTTTCATATAAAGATAGTTAACACATGAACCTTCTTAATGGTATTCCATCAGAATGCATAAAAAGAACATTACGAAGATAAACTCGAAGGTTTAAATGGCGGTTCCAAGATTTATCCTCATATTGGTATTGCTGTCCCAAGATCTATTATTATGTTTGTGTGGCTGTTGCAAGATCTATTCTCATGCTTGTTTCACTTTAACAAGATATATTATTATCTTTGTGAGGCTGTCGAAAGATATATTCTCGTGTTTGTGGGGGTTTCGAACGATCTATTTTCAAGTTTGAATGGCTTTTCCAGATCTATTCGCAGGTTTGTATGCTGTCCAAAGATCTATTTTTAGGTTTGTGTGGCTGTTTAAAGATCTTTCCTCATGTTTATATGGCCGCCCAAGATGTATTTTCAGGTTTGATAGGACTGTCAGTGATAGATTTATTTATGGATACATAAAATTTCAACATATAGCTTAAATCCAAACCATATCTCAAAGTTAAAAAAAAAGCAAATATAGCAAAAAAAATCAAACTCCAAGTAAAATTCAAAACGGAAAGTCCCTAATCAAATGGCAAAATCAAAAGCTCAAACACATCAAACAAATGCATACCAACTGTAATTTTACTGACTTGGTACAGGCATTTTCTCATTTAGAAAACGGCGCATTAAACCTGGTTTTATAGCTAGCTAAACCTCTCACTTGTATGACAGTCGCATCAAATTTCACTATATTGACACATGATTTGCGAACAAAAAAAAAAACAGAAATTACAGGTGAAAATGTCAAAATTAGGGGTACAGCAGTCAACATTGTGTAATAGATAAATATCGGTATCGCTAATTCACATAGTAAAGGGTTTCCTCGATTAACACTTCCATAACTGCTTATTCCCCTGCACAAGCATAATGCTATGTTGACTTTTATTAATTTTCGTAAATAAATAGACACACATAATGGAATTTATTAAATAAAACAAGGTTGATGAGTTTAATTTTGGTTCAAATAAGTCATGCGCTTGAGTCAGATTTAAAATCATTTACAAAGTACCTGTTTACTCTTCCACCATTGATCTTTAAAAAAAAGTCATTATGACTGACGTGAAGTCAACACGTAAAGAATATCATAAATCTTTGTAAATCTCAGATTTCAGACAAAACGTGTTGTCATTTAATTGAATGTATTCATAGAAAAATCTATCAACCATCTTAATTTACAAAATCAGGTAGATGGAAGTGATTAGATAGTTGTTGTTCACCTTGTCACATGGTCACAGATGTTACCGCCATTTATACATCATGTGACCGACATTGTAAAGTGAACATAGATAAAAACGCTTTGAATTATTTATTAAGACGTCCACGTTGAATAGAATTTTGCTGATAAAAGAGCAAAAATATAACTGAAACAGGTTGCCGAGGTTTACTTGTTGTAATGATAACTTGACAAGTTGAATGCTTTCTTATTTGGAAGGCATTGAAGAAAAATGTAACGTCTTTGAGTTTATCTAATAACGTTAACGCTACAAATGTTTTCTGGGCATCATCACGAATTGGTTGATCTTTACGATGTGTGTGTGTCCAAATTTACTAACCACATGTTTACCACATCTAGGTGGTTTAACATCTATGTCGTCGGTCCGCTAAGTAACGAATGTAACCTATTCCCGAATATGATTGTTTTGTCGAGTGTGAATTTGCATTGCTATACGGCGTGTCTCGGTAATTATACATCCAACATTCATGTATTTAGTAGCGTTTCTTTATGGGGTTCAGTTGGATATTGTTTTATGTCTTATTGTTTGTTGTTTAAATCTGTATTTTCGGTACATTTCACATATGTCTTGTTTGTCAGTATAGTCAATTTGATATTAATTTTCCGTGGATTGTTTTAGGCCATAATCGTGATAATTATTTGGACTAGTGTTGGGAAAATAATTGTAAGTATTTGGATCTCGTTTCATATAGTTGTAATTATTTTGGATCTCGTTTCATATAATTGTATGAATTTCAAGATTATATATACGTATAAAAAATTTGTCACTGTTTGTGGTTTGTAGTGTGCTGTGCTGTTGTTAAAGAAAGATGTCCGTTGTTATTCTGTGGTTTAAATGTTTAAATGTACTATTAAATTATTTATTTATTGTACTGCTGTCATGTAGTGTTGTCCTTTTAGTGATATATGTTTTAACATTGCCATATGAGCAGGAGGTTTGGTTAGCCATAACACCAGGTTCAACCCACCATTTTACTTAAAATGTTCTGCATTTGGCAGTTGTTATCAAATGTCAGTTTCTATGTAAGTTGGCGTTTGTTTTTGTTGCACTTCAGTGTTTCTGTTGTTACGTTGTTTTTCTCTTATAAATGATGTGTTTCAATCAGTTTTAGTGTGCAACCCCGACTTTCAAAGCAGTATATTATTGTTGCTTTTATTCTGCACCAAATCCACAGTTCGACAATTTACATCTCTTCAGTGATGCTCGTTAAATTAAAATCCAAAACCCACTAGAAATATTAAGAGCTGATAATTCTTATATGATCTAAAAATACCTGAATCGGATTGGTCCATTTGAATTCCCCCTTGGTTTACACTATGATGGACCATGTTGCCAAAACTACTTTCGTAATCATAAGTGTGATCTATTCATGCTTGATACACTGATCTGCATGGGATCAAGAGTTTCCAGGCACATTGTAAAATAAATACATGTTACTGTTATTTCTATTCTAATTAATAACAAATGGAAATTATGCATTACAGCTTGGAAAATACATAAAATTTCTCGAAATTTAAAGAATGATCTTTAGCGCATTAACGTTTTGACATAAAGGTTGAATAACGGCTTGATTTTGAATATATATTTTCTTTCTAAATCAAAATTAATAATTTATCAGCAATTTTAAATAAATAATGTGAAACGGTAAAATATCAGATTCAAGCAGTTAAAAAAATTATAGTTTCATCAGTATCTTGTGTAAGTAAGGGAATACAATCTGATACAGCTGTGCAATTATATCAAAGTGAATGCCTATACTATAAAATACTGCTGTTTAATTTTCTGCCAAAAGGCATCTGCCAAACCAACGGTGTATCAGACTTTTTAAGCCACAAAATCTTTATCTGATTCCGAATACGAAATTGCGTTGAAGACCTATAAGTAGCCTTGTAGTGCTTTTCTTCTCTTTAGTCGGGTTGTTGACACATTCCCCGTTTCTCGTATCTATATACTCAATCAAAGTTCCAAATTATTTTAATGTGTCTGCAAAAATATCTACAGAAGTTGTTCAATTATACAAATGCTGAATTAATTAGCTGACGAAAACGAACCATATGATTCCGTAATATTCTCTCATTTCTTATGAAAGCAAAGAATTAGCATATAATTAATATGTGCGTCTACAATGTTCGTATACTTCGTTCAACGGTTATGTCTAAAAAAAAAAAAAAGAGAATTTATTGTTGTAGAAATGTTATTGACAGTATATCTTGAAATAGAAATTATTGATATGAAAAGATATCAATTCATTATTATTCTTGTACAAACAAATACACTATTGAATGAATTTTAAAATTGTTATGTGCTATCTACATTTACATTGAAATTGACATCTACTGATGTTATGTTTATAAAATTTTGTTTTCTGTTTCAAAACGTGGATAAAAAGTTAAATCACAAAAATACAGAACTCCGAGGAAAATTCAAAACGGAAAGTCCCTAATCAAATGGCAAAATCAAAAGCTTAAACACGACAAGCGAATGGAGTTGCGAACAACTGACATATTCCTGAGTTGATTAAGGCATTTTATCATGTAGAAAATGGTGGATTGATCTGATTTTATAGCTAGCTAAACATCTGAGTTGTATGACAGTCACATCATTTCTTTTTCTCGAAAATATAAGAACTGAATGCATTGTTTTTGAAAAATTATACAACATGTGGTAGTCATCTGCTTTCCCTGTTAATGAATAAAGAAAGTATATGAAAATAAGTTTGTAATTCCCTCAGGCAGATTTGACGAATTCAGCTTTTCTTTCTGAATATCTGTTTTCAAATATTTCGGTTTGGTCATTTCTGTTGAAAGCCAATCCAGTTAGCTGTTTCAAATATTTCGGTTTGGGGATTCTCGGTGAACGTCAATCCTATTGAGCGCTTCACACACAGTACATAACGAAAGTGTTAATTCCATTCCTTTTCCATGAATACAATTTGTCATATTAATTGTGGTTGTCCTGTACATCTAAAAACTACAAAACTACAACAAACATCTGAACGATGATAGATAAAAAGAAAATCCCACTAACTGCTTACGCCATTGTTTGTTCAAATGCCAATTGTTTTATAGTCATAATATCTTTCATAACGTCTTTAAATTCGAGTACTTGCGAAAATAACAGATATAGATCTAGAAATCCTTTGCGGCAAATGGGAGATAATTCAAATGAGAATCAAGTTCTATTATCTTCTACAAATGAGAACGAAGTTTCACACCTTTTACAAATGTGAACAAAGCCCAATCACAATTTACCAATGAAAGTTCCTTTTATTGAGAACTATAAGTAGTAACTGCAAGTACTCTAAGATCTGTATGTTGTCTTTACATTCCTTGTTTCTGTGCATCATCACGATATTTTAAGTAACTTCCAACTGATGTTTGCAGTTTTTCTTATGTTGTGTTGTTACATCACTTTCCCATTAAAATAAGCTTACAAATAGGTTAAACTACGCTATTCTATATATGCCTGTCCCAAGACATGATATTTTTTATAAATCATTCCTATCCGTTATAGTGGTTTTTCGTTTATTGTTTTGTCATTAATAAAGCAAATGTTGTAATTTTTCGTTTGATTTTTTTTTCAATTTGGAGTTTTATAGCTGACAAAACGATTTTGATTCAATAAACTGTATATAAAGTCTCACTGGAATCCATACCACTCCACATTATTTTATACACACGGAAAATCATCTCATAAATTTTGTATAAATTAGTCAAAATCATGATATCTTTGATAAGGAAACGACTAATACACTCAGTGATGTCACAGTCTGTAGATATTAAAATCGATTTCTATTGATAACCATTTTAACTGTTTACCATTCCTGTCTTATTTATATATATATATATATAAAAAAAAAACGGAATCGCAAAACAAACGACAACAACCACTTACATTCGACTTTTGTGGGAGAGAAAAAAAGAAATACGAACAAAACAAGTCAAAACAAACACTAGATACCCTATAGTATCTTCTCAGACGATTTGTTTTAAACAAGTTTACGAGGACGGTCTTTAAACTGTTTTGATTCGAGTGACACTGATATGTTTTATATATATATCACGCGCATAGTTAACCAAATTAGCAGAATGATATATATTTCATGACCCTTTTCAGGAACTGAGAACCTTCTTTAAGTTATGGTATTATTTTTAATGTTATTCTTTAGGTTGACTATAATTCCTATGTTATATCCCAATATCTGTTTCAAAAGTAGTTAATTGATCATACGTTTTATTGGGACTCTCAGAATTTACGACCCTGTCAAGTTGTTGTCTTTTTTCATATATTCCGAATAGTCGTTTTGGTCGCCAAGTAGCTGTCTGATTGGCATAGACAAAGATCTACTTAAAAAAAAGTCTCAATAAAGTTAATACTGGTTAAGTTCAAGCATGTTAGTTTTCTATCATTGGTGTATACAAAAAAGATTGTTGTTAATGTAGTTTTGTGTATAATTGATTTTTATTTTTTACTTTTGACAAGGATCCTGTCTGTTATGTTTTTTGATTGCACCGTTTTTGTTTCAGTGTGACATATAACCTTCACATTTACAATACTGAGACCACAACTTAATAAGGATAATGTGATAGCGTGTCCATTTGACAGAGAGAAAGTCGTTCATAAATAAAGACAACAGTAGTATACTACTGTGCGAAATTCATAAAGTATATGAAAATTTCTCCGAGGGTATCCCCAGCCAAGTAGTCAGCACTTCTGTGTTGACATGAGTTATCATAAATATGGTCATAATTATACATTAAAAAGAGGGACGAAAGATACCAGAGGGACAGTCAAACTCATAAATCGAAAATAAACTGACAACGCCATGGCTAAAAATCAAAAAGACAAACAGACAAACAATAGTACACATGACATAACATAGAAAACTAAAGAATACATAAACTGTTTACAAAACTTTGAATTTAAAAAAAAGGCCTTTCTACCTTAGGAGTAGAGTACTTCGCTTTATTTGGCAAAACTTGTAGGAATTTTTGGTCCTCAATGCTCTCCAACTTCGTACATTTTTTGCCTTTTGACCTTTTTGAGATTCGAGCGTCATTGATGAGTCTTTAATAGACGAAACGCCTGTCTAGCGCAAATACAAAATTTCAATCATGGTATCTATGATGAGTTTATTTTATATGCTGTTCTTTGAATTTCCAAATTACAGCTTTCCGCCATAAACAACTTAATCTATACCTCTTCATATTTTGATACAGAATACTTTTTCCTAGTACACAGTGATTATGTGCTAGTCAATCCCCTCCGATGAAGGCAGTCGTATGTGCAACTTTGTTATATCAAAAATGTCAATTTCAAGTTAAAGTGTACAGTGCTCTGTTAATAAAAAAAAAAGCCTCATGAATTTAATACATATAAAGAAAACAGTAGTATACCGCTGTTCGAACGTCATAAATCGATTTAGAGAAAACAAATCCGGGTAACAAACTAGTGTTACATATTTGTTTTTCGTGCATTGTTTTATGTAATTAGTTATCAAAGGTACCAGGATTATAATTTAGTACGCCAGACGCGCGTTTCGTCTACATAAGACTCATCAGTGACGCTCATATCAAAATATTTATAAAGCCAAACAATTACAAAGTTGAAGAGCATTGAGGATCCAAAATTCCAAAAAGTTGTGCCAAATACGGCTAAGGAAATCTATGCCTGGAATAAGAAAATCCTTAGTTTTTCGAAAAATTTGAACTTTTGTTAACAGGAAATTTATAAAAAAAAATGACCACATGTTTGATATTCATGTCAACACCGAAGTGTTGACTACTGGGCTGGTGATACCCTCGGGACGAAACGTCCACCAGCAGTGGCATCGACCCAGTGGTGTAAATAGTTATCAAAGGTACCAGGATTATAATTTAGTACGCCAGACGCGCGTTTCGTCTACATAAGACTCATCAGTGACGCTCATATCAAAATATTTATAAAGCCAAACAATTACAAAGTTGAAGAGCATTGAGGATCCAAAATTCCAAAAAGTTGTGCCAAACACGGCTAAGGAAATCTTTGCCTGGAATAAGAAAATCCTTAGTTTTTCGAAAAATTTGAACTTTTGTTAACAGGAAATTTACAAAAAAAAAAAAAATGACCACATTATTGATATTCATGTCAACACCGAAGTGTTGACTACTGGGCTGGTGATACCCTCGGGGACGAAACGTCCACCAGCAGTGGCATCGACCCAGTGGTGTAAATAGTTATCAAAGGTACCAGGATTATAATTTAGTACGCCAGACGCGCGTTTCGTCTACATAAGACTCATCAGTGACGCTCATATCAAAATATTTATAAAGCCAAACAATTACAAAGTTGAAGAGCATTGAGGATCCAAAATTCCAAAAAGTTGTGCCAATACGGCTAAAGAAATCTATGCCTGGAATAAGAAAATCCTTAGTTTTTCGAAAAATTTGAACTTTGTTAACAGGAAATTTAAAAAAAAAAATGACCACATTATTGATATTCATGTCAACACCGAAGTGTTGACTACTGGGCTGGTGATACCCTCGGGGACGAAACGTCCACCAGCAGTGGCATCGACCCAGTGGTGTAAATAGTTATCAAGGTACCAGGATTATAATTTAGTACGCCAGACGCGCGTTTCGTCTACATAAGACTCATCAGTGACGCTCGTATCAAAATATTTATAAAGCCAAACAATTACAAAGTTGAAGAGCATTGAGGATCCAAAATTCCAAAAAGTTGTGCAAATACGGCTAAGGAAATCTATGCCTGGAATAAGAAAATCCTTAGTTTTTCGAAAAATTTGAACTTTTGTTAACAGGAAATTTATAAAAAAAAAAATGACCACATTTTGATATTCATGTCAACACCGAAGTGTTGACTACTGGTGTGATACCCTCGGGGACGAAACGTCCACCACAGTGGCATCGACCCAGTGGTGTAAATAGTTATCAAAGGTACCAGGATTATAATTTAGTACGCCAGACGCGCGTTTCGTCTACATAAGACTCATCAGGACGCTCATATCAAAATATTTATAAAGCCAAACATTACAAAGTTGAAGAGCATTGGGATCCAAAATTCCAAAAAGTTGTGCCAAATACGGCTAAGAAATCTATGCCTGGAATAAGAAAATCCTTAGTTTTTCGAAAAATTTGAACTTTGTTAACAGGAAATTTATAAAAAAAAAATGACCACATTATTGATATTCATGTCAACACCGAAGTGTTGACTACTGGGCTGGTGATACCCTCGGGGACGAAACGTCCACCAGCAGTGGCATCGACCCAGTGGTGTAAATAGTTATCAAAGGTACCAGGATTATAATTTAGTACGCCAGACGCGCGTTTCGTCTACATAAGACTCATCAGTGACGCTCATATCAAAATATTTATAAAGCCAAACAATTACAAAGTTGAAGAGCATTGAGGATCCAAAATTCCAAAAAGTTGTGCCAAAACGGCTAAGGAAATCTATGCCTGGAATAAGAAAATCCTTAGTTTTTCGAAAAATTTGAACTTTTGTTAACAGGAAATTTACAAAAAAAAAAATGACCACATTATTGATATTCATGTCAACACCGAAGTGTTGACTACTGGGCTGGTGATACCCTCGGGACGAAACGTCCACCAGCAGTGGCATCGACCCAGTGGTGTAAATAGTTATCAAAGGTACCAGGATTATAATTTAGTACGCCAGACGCGCGTTTCGTCTACATAAGACTCATCAGTGACGCTCATATCAAAATATTTATAAAGCCAAACATTTACAAAGTTGAAGAGCATTGCGGATCCAAAATTCCAAAAAGTTGTGCCAAATACGGCTAAGGAATCTATGCCTGGAATAAGAAAATCCTTAGTTTTTCGAAAAATTTGAACTTTTGTTAACAGGAAATTTATAAAAAAAAAATGACCACATTATTGATATTCATGTCAACACCGAAGTGTTGACTACTGGGCTGGTGATACCCTCGGGGACGAAACGTCCACCAGCAGTGGCATCGACCCAGTGGTGTAAATAGTTATCAAAGGTACCAGGATTATAATTTAGTACGCCAGACGCGCGTTTCGTCTACATAAGACTCATCAGTGACGCTCATATCAAAATATTTATAAAGCCAAACAATTACAAAGTTGAAGAGCATTGAGGATCCAAAATTCCAAAAAGTTGTGCCAAACACGGCTAAGGAAATCTATGCCTGGAATAAGAAAATCCTTAGTTTTTCGAAAAATTTGAACTTTTGTTAACAGGAAATTTATCAAAAAAAAAAAAATGACCACATTATTGATATTCATGTCAACACCGAAGTGTTGACTACTGGGCTGGTGATACCCTCGAGGACGAAACGTCCACCAGCAGTGGCATCGACCCAGTGGTGTAAATAGTTATCAAAGGTACCAGGATTATAATTTAGTACGCCAGACGCGCGTTTCGTCTACATAAGACTCATCAGTGACGCTCATATCAAAATATTTATAAAGCCAAACAATTACAAAGTTGAAGAGCATTGGGATCCAAAATTCCAAAAAGTTGTGCCAAATACGGCTAAAGAATCTATGCCTGGAATAAGAAAATCCTTAGTTTTTCGAAAAATTTGAACTTTTGTTAACAGGAAATTTATAAAAAAAAAATGACCACATTATTGATATTCATGTCAACACCGAAGTGTTGACTACTGGGCTGGTGATACCCTCGGGGACGAAACGTCCACCAGCAGTGGCATCGACCCAGTGGTGTAAATAGTTATCAAAGGTACCAGGATTATAATTTAGTACGCCAGACGCGCGTTTCGTCTACATAAGACTCATCAGTGACGCTCATATCAAAATATTTATAAAGCCAAACAATTACAAAGTTGAAGAGCATTGAGGATCCAAAATTCCAAAAAGTTGTGCCAAATACGGCTAAGGAAATCTATGCCTGGAATAAGAAAATCCTTAGTTTTTCGAAAAATTTGAACTTTTGTTAACAGGAAATTTATAAAAAAAAAATGACCACATTATTGATATTCATGTCAACACCGAAGTGTTGACTACTGGGTGGTGATACCCTCGGGGACGAAACGTCCACCAGCAGTGGCATCGACCCAGTGGTGTAAATAGTTATCAAAGGTACCAGGATTATAATTTAGTACGCCAGACGCGCGTTTCGTCTACATAAGACTCATCAGTGACGCTCATATCAAAATATTTATAAAGCCAAACAATTACAAAGTTGAAGAGCATTGAGGATCCAAAATTCCAAAAGTTGTGCCAAATACGGCTAAGGAAATCTATGCCTGGAATAAGAAAATCCTTAGTTTTTCGAAAAATTTGAACTTTTGTTAACAGGAAATTTTTATAAAAAAAAAATGACCACATTATTGATATTCATGTCAACACCGAAGTGTTGACTACTGGGCTAAGACTCATCAGTGACGCTCATATCAAAATATTTATAAAGCCAAACAATTACAAAGTTGAAGAGCATTGAGGATCCAAAATTCCAAAAAGTTGTGCCAAATACGGCTAAGAAATCTATGCCTGGAATAAGAAAATCCTTAGTTTTTCGAAAAATTTGAACTTTTGTTAACAGGAAATTTATAAAAAAAAAATGACCACATTATTGATATTCATGTCAACACCGAAGTGTTGACTACTGGGCTGGTGATACCCTCGGGGACGAAACGTCACACAGCAGTGGCATCGACCCAGTGGTGTAAATAGTTATCAATGGTACCAGGATTATAATTTAGTACGCCAGACGCGCGTTTCGTCTACATAAGACTCATCAGTGACGCTCATATCAAAATATTTATAAAGCCAAACAATTACAAAGTTGAAGAGCATTGAGGATCCAAAATTCCAAAAAGTTGTGCCAAATACGGCTAAGGAAATCTATGCCTGGAATAAGAAAATCCTTAGTTTTTCGAAAAATTTGAACTTTTGTTAACAGGAAATTTATATAAAAAAAAATGACCACATTATTGATATTCATGTCAACACCGAAGTGTTGACTACTGGGCTGGTGATACCCTCGGGGACGAAACGTCCACCAGCAGTGGCATCGACCCAGTGGTGAAAATAGTTATCAAAGGTACCAGGATTATAATTTAGTACGCAAGACGCGCGTTTCGTCTAAATAAGACTCATCAGTGACGCTCATATCAAAATATTTATAAAGCCAAACAATTACAAAGTTGAAGAGCATTGAGGATCCAAAATTCCAAAAAGTTGTGCCAAATACGGCTAAGGAAATATATGCCTGGAATAAGAAAATCCTTAGTTTTTCGAAAAATTTGAACTTTTGTTAACAGGAAATTTATAAAAAAAAAATGACCACATTATTGATATTCATGTCAACACCGAAGTGTTGACTACTGGGCTGGTGATACCCTCGGGGACGAAACGTCCACCAGCAGTGGCATCGACCCAGTGGTGTAAATAGTTATCAAAGGTACCAGGATTATAATTTAGTACGCCAGACGCGCGTTTCGTCTACATAAGACTCATCAGTGACGCTCATATCAAAATATTTATAAAGCCAAACAATTACAAAGTTGAAGAGCATTGAGGATCCAAAATTCCAAAAAGTTGTGCCAAATACGGCTAAGGAAATCTATGCCTGGAATAAGAAAATCCTTAGTTTTTCGAAAAATTTGAACTTTTGTTAACAGGAAATTTATAAAAAAAAATGACCACATTATTGATATTCATGTCAACACCGAAGTGTTGACTACTGGGCTGGTGATACCCTCGGGGACGAAACGTCCACCAGCAGTGGCATCGACCCAGTGGTGTAAATAGTTATCAATGGTACCAGGATTATAATTTAGTACGCCAGACGCGCGTTTCGTCTACATAAGACTCATCAGTGACGCTCATATCAAAATATTTATAAAGCCAAACAATTACAAAGTTGAAGAGCATTGAGGATCCAAAATTCCAAAAAGTTGTGCCAAATACGGCTAAGGAAATCTATGCCTGGAATAAGAAAATCCTTAGTTTTTCGAAAAATTTGAACTTTTGTTAACAGGAAATTTATATAAAAAAAAAAAATGACCACATTATTGATATTCATGTCAACACCGAAGTGTTGACTACTGGGCTGGTGATACCCTCGGGGACGAAACGTCCACCAGCAGTGGCATCGACCCAGTGGTGTAAATAGTTATCAAAGGTACCAGGATTATAATTTAGTACGCCAGACGCGCGTTTCGTCTACATAAGACTCATCAGTGACGCTCATATCAAAATATTTATAAAGCCAAACAATTACAAAGTTGAAGAGCATTGAGGATCCAAAATTCCAAAAATTCCAAAATTCCAAAAATGAGGCCGTTAGTTTTCTCGTTTGAATTGTTTTACATTGTCATATCGGGGCTCTTATAACTGACTATGCGGTAAAGGCTTTGCTCATTGTTGAAGGCCGTACGGTGACCTATAGTTGTTAATGTCTGTGCCAATTTGGTCTCTTGTGAACAGTTGTCCCATAGGCAGTCATACCACATCTTCTTTTTTTTTTTATAAACTAAGATAAATACATCAACTATAATAGGAAAACAACAAAACAACTGAAACTCTGAAGTGCAACAAAAAAAAAACGACAATGCAACACACACAAAAACGAACTATAAGATCGCATTGTCAATCATACCACGTCTTCTTTTATTTATAGAAGATAACAATTACCAGTGTAACAAATAATACAAGCAACAACAATAAAAACGATACAGTTTCAAAGAAGACATACAATAAATTGTGTTTGGATTTTAAAAAATTGTGTTATCATTCTACTTATCTTATATTAGGTTAAATCCTATCGGGTAAAAACAAGTTTTGACATATCATTTTCATTAAAATGTTAAGATTGCATTGTGCATTCCATAAAACAAACAAGTCAATATAAATATTTCTTAAAAACTAGATACAATTTGTGTAGAACGCATTATCAGTCCTTGTATCGAAATTATGTCTGTATCTATATAACACTATATAGAAAGGCATCTCCATTTACATTACAAACAATGTAACAGTAATTTCTTGTCTATATTGTAATGTACGGGATCTGGCTCGTTCAGACCGTCGGATTTAGAAAGTAACATCTTACTGATTTTCCCATCAGGTTAGAATCTGCCCCTATAACAAAAACGTTATTGTCGACATCGTCTGATATTCCCCGGGCATTAACAAGAGATTGGTCAGTGAACGTCCAGATATATTCACCTGTCATACTACAACAGTATACAAAGTTTTTGTAACAATCGGTAAAATATATTCTTTCGTTTGTTGTAGTGATATGACAAATAGCACCTTCAGCATATTTCCCGCCTATTGTACGTAATCTTTTCCCTGACATATCCAGCTCCACAATATCTTCATTACGCACTATTATGTAAACTAGAACACACCCGCGAAATCGCGGGCATATACAGCTTGTGAACTGTTGTAGGATGATTTTTTGTCGAGCCTGCAACTTTTGTTGCAGAAAGCTCGACATAGGGATAGTGATCCGGCGGCGGCGGCGGCGGCGGTGTTAGCTTACTTCTTAAAAGCTTTATATTTTAGAAGGTGGAAGACCTGGATGCTTCATACTTTGTATTAAGATGCCTCATGTTATGAAGTTTCCGTCAGTCACATGTCCAATGTCCTTGACCTCATTTTCATGGTTCAGTGACACTTGAAAAAAAAGTTCAAATTTTTTGTAATGTTGAATTCTCTCTTATTATAAGTAATAGGATAACTATATTTGATATGTGCGTACCTTGCAAGGTCCTCATGTCTGTCAGACAGTTTTCACTTGACCTCGACCTCATTTCATGGATCAGTGAACAAGGTTAAGTTTTGGTGGTCAAGTCCATATCTCAGATACTATAAGCAATAGGGCTAGTATATTCGGTGTACGGAAGGACTGTAAGGTGTACATGTCCAACTGGCAGGTGTCATCTGACCTTGACCTCATTTTCATGGTTCAGTGGTTATAGATTAATTTTTGTGTTTTGGTCTGTTTTTTTCATACTATATGCAATAGGTCTACTATATTTGTTGTATGGAATGATTGTAAGGTGTACATGTCTAGCGGGCAGATGTCATGTGACCTTGGCCTCATTTTCATGGTTCAGTGGTTATAGTTAAATTTTTGTGTTTTGGTCTGGGTTTTTTTCATACTATATGCAATAGGTCTACTATATTTGTTGTATGGAATGATTGTAATGTGTACATGTCTAGCGGGCAGATGTCATGTGACCTTGACCTCATTTTCATGGTTCAGTGGTCAAAGTTAAGTTTTTGAGTTTTGGTCATTTTATCTAATACTATATGCCATAGGTCAACTATATTTGGTGTATGGAAATATTTTATGATCTTTATGTCAGTAGCGCAGGTTTCTTTTGACCCTGACCTCATTTTCACGGTTCATTGCACAGTGTTAAGTTTTGTGTTCTGGTCTATTTTTCTTAAACTATAAGTAATAGGTCAACTATATATGTTGTATAGAAGCATTGTTAGCTGTACATGTCTGCCTGGCATGGTTCATCTGACCTTGACCTCATTTTCATGGTTCATTGGTCTTTGTTTAGTTATCTTGGTTAATGTTAAGTTTATGAGACAGTTGTAATAAAGCTTTATACTTAGGACTATCTACATAATATCAATGATTAGTATAGAAGGCGAGACATTTCAGCGTGTGCTCTCTTGTTGTAAAAGATATTATGTATGGAGAATTTCATAAAAGGTATCAAAAGCCCTCTCCCTTTTTCCAAAGTCCGTTATTTGTTTCCTTTCTGTTAAATTCAATTATTTTCGTGTGTCTGGCCTCAGACCACAACTATTCTTCCCCTTTGCTACAATGGTTCTTTTGGTAAAAGTAAAATCAAATTAAAAATTTGCACCGTTTCAAACATGAAATAAATGTAACTGCTTTTTTATAGACCATTATTAGTCTAATAAAATATGGTTCTAGGACAATGCATCAGTGCTTTTTCTTTTGAGAGCCTTATTAACATGCCAATGGTAGGATTTGAATCATGTATAAATGACTAAGACCGACTAAGGCTAATTTGAGGGGTGGTCAGAGGGGTCCTGATCCAGAAATCCCGGGCTTAAAACCATGAAATCCCGAGATGCAGAATTTAAGGAAATTCATATCCCGAAATCCCGAAATCGAAAAATGTATCCCCGGATCCCGTAAGGATCAATCCCCAAATCCCGAGCTTAAAAACACCCGATCCCGACACCCCGAAATAGGTCCTGCCTCCCTCTAATCTCTACCTTACTTTCATTTTTGCCAAATCACTATTTTCCCTTTCAACAATAAATTTGTATGCCCCATTTATGGGCATTATGTTTTCTAGTCTGTGCATCCGTTTGTTCGTTCGTTCGTTCGTTCGTTCGTTCGTTCGTTCGTTCGTTCGTTCGTTCGTTTGTCCGTCCGTCCGTCTGTCCCGCCTCGGGTTAAAGTTTTTGGTGGAGGTAGTTTTAGATGAAGTTGAGCATGTTTTACTTATTTTAATATATATGCAAGTGGTATGACCCTTAAATAGTAAACATTTCAAAGAAAACAGTAGAGAGAATCAGGGGCTGTTTATACTAACATAGAAAGTCCCTGACAGAATACAGAGAGTCTCTATATATTTAAGTAGTATAATCGTAGTTTACATGTAGATAAACGCGACAAATAATTGTCCTCTATAAGGAGGTATAATAGCTGTGGTTCTTGCGATCTAAACACCATAATAATGAGAACACTCTGATTGGCTTATTTATTTTTCATTTTTGTTATCTATCATACGATTGGTTGTATTTGTGAATGTTTCAAACCGGAAGTCTTATCTACGACTAAAAGTTAGTCCGATGACGGAATCATATCCGGACTCCTTTTTTGTCGTTTTTCTCTCAAAATAACTCAATCTGAATAATCATAAGAATGGATGACAAATGCGACTATGCATGTTACCTATAGGACACAGAGGCATGATGATTGATTTATTGTGGAAGGAAGAGAAGCGACACACAAAATGAGGTCTTCTCGTTTAATAGTATAGATTTTTCCATTCTGGAATGAAACTTCATAACAACTCCATTCAAAAGTTACTTTCGCGTGAACCATTTTGTTATTAATGTTCAATATTTCAATATAATTATCATATATAACTGCTATGCGATCACTGTCTATAATAGACAAATCGAACGGTTTGTCAGAGACTGGTATGTCACGGATGTCCATCGACACTATACTCCATTATCACTTTGTCTCCCTCGCAATTGGCAATCAATAAATTACTGTTAGGTTAAATCCCACATCCGACGACATTCATTTCATCCGTTTCCCCTTTTATTTTGAACTTTTGTCGCAACTGAAGCTTTGTTCGATCAAACGATTGACCGGTTGGTATATGTACTATTTGAGCTTGGTCGACCTTTGCATCTTTGAATGGTTAACTGATAGTGTTTTCTTCAACTTTAATCTTTCCGAAAGTATCGACATCATCTAGTAATGAAATTATTCCTTGATGAATCTCAAACCCAATCTTGTAATCCTGTAATTTGCTCGTAATTGATTTGACGCTTTTTACCTCGTTATGGATAAATTTGTTCATCTGATGAGTTCCAAGAAAAATTGTAAGTCAGAACCGACAAGCTTCAGTTGTGATGTCTGTTCCTGTAGGTGTAATACCACCAAACCATGGTACGTCACATCCGGTTGTATACGAAAGTATGTCGAAAAAAATATTCCCTTGAATTTGGCAGTTGTAGGTTATTAATCCTACATTTTATTGCATTAAAACAATTTCTGTGTCATAAACATATGTCTTGGGTATTTCAAAACACCATTATTTTTATTTGGGATTTCTATGTAATATTTTGTAAACTTGAGGTTACATGGTGACTAAACCTTGTACATAGATAGAATAAAGGGAGACATTTGATTGGTTAACTTCCAATGATGGTTATTTTCTTATATGCAATGAAATGTTATGTAAAAAAATTTCTATAGTACTGGACAGGATAAAACTTTACTCATGCCAAGTATTTCTTTATTTGAAACAAAGATAAATTCTGCACATTTTTTTGAAAAGTGCAAATTTAACAAAGACTAATAGGGGAAAATCAATGGTGGTATTACACCTGTAGTAATTTGATTTTTTTTTCTGTTTTATTTAGACACGTCTTAATTTTTCCATATTTTGATTTGCAGTTTTCATACTGAAGGGTTAACTCATCTAACAATTTGTTTTCAAGATCATCCAAATGTCTGTTAACGTTTGCTCGCATTTCACTGATTGATGTCCTGACGCTTTGTTCTTCACTTTCAAGATTTGTCATGGCAACGTTGCGATTGCTGATAAATTGTTTCATGTTTTCTAATGCGACTTTGATTGAGTCTTCTAAGTCATACAAGGCTGGCTATCTCTTTACATTATGTGCTGCTTGGTCGATTGAAATTACGACATCAGAACAATGTTTGTGTTGTGATGGAAAGCATGCTACGCGAATTGCTACGTCGTGTGTTTTGCAGTGTAGATCAAACTTCTTGCCGTGGGTATCACATTTGAGGTTGACGGGAATATTTTCAAGTTTACGATAATCGTCGGTTGATATCAATGTGTGATTTCTGGTTACCTTCATGGATCTATGAACCTGTTCGCAGTCGGCACAAAAACCTTCCTCGCAATTAGTACACCATCTCTGTGCATTTTTGTGTGTGTTGACATGGCTACAGGGTCCACAAAGAATGTTGGATGACATAATTTACTACCTTAAACAACATATTTGTAATTATTACAGGTTTAAGTATGGTATTCCATAGGGACTAATATGAATACAATATTTTATCTTATAAACAGAACCGTTATCCTTACATAATCACTGATAAATATTGGCAACAGTGGTATAATCTTTTAATGACACCTTGAGTAAAAAGTTAAAAAAAAATAATACTGAACGAGGAAAATTAAAAACGGAAAGTCTGTAATCAAATGGCACAGAAACAGATAAAGGACCATAAAGAATCATACTGTTTTCTTCAGAATTGTCATTAATTACCAATACAATTCTAGATGGAAGACAATAACAATCAAAACCAAGGAGTAAACAAAGACTCATAAAACCAAAGGACATTTACATCAACAGTTATAACTTAATAAACAATGTAAATAGTATTGCATCAATTATTGAAACATTGTTGGTTTCGGAGCATCTGAGATCATCCTTAGTTGTAGTGAGATTCGTGTTTTCTGAGTGGTAAAGTTCAATGTACATTGTTATGTTGTCGTTTATCGTTTTTCGACAAGGTGTTGTTGATTTCTCTCCAATTAATGAATATCAATTGTCCCCTTGGTACTTTTCGCCGTTTTTTGTTTGCTGTTGTGTGTTAACTTAAAAACAGTTAAAGTTAAAGATTACACGTTGTTAGGATAACACCGTTGGCAAATTTGTTGCACAATAATGCATACTAGTATATAGCATTGGACATTCTCCGAATTGATGACTGTGACAGAACTTTCGTTTAAGAATAAAAGACCAAACTCGTGGAATAACTTTAATTAAGAAATCGAGAATACAAAATAGCAAAAAGAAACCTTCCTTACAATTTATTTATTTTCTTATATTTTTTTTTATTTTGTAGAAAAATTATATGTTCACTCTTTCAAAACAAGGAAGTACAATAGTAAATAGAAACCGTTGTTAGTGTAAAATTATTGTGTATGTGTTTTGAATAGGTACGTTGATAATGTGAAATAGGACGAGACATATAATTCAGATTAACCAATTAAAAATAGCAATCAATAGATACCTGTAACTTGACAAATATTGTCATAGGTATATATACATAGATGCGCATGTGTGAAATAAAATGTCGACTATTTTTTCGCTCTTCAAAATTTGAATTTCAAAATGGATTATGATGTGTTTATGTGTGGTTTTGACAAAAACTTTTAAGTTTATTCTGTTGGAAATTTAATAGACAGTCTTTATGAATCCAAAGAAAAGTGATAAACCAAAAAGGAAAAGGCAGAAATCAAATGGGCAGAACACAAGTGGTGAGAAACCAAATAAACGGAAATCGAACAGTACTCACACTGATAGTAATAGTGTAACCAAAAGTGTAAACAAAAACAAAAGTAAGAGTCTTAAATCTACTGACAATCAAATTAAACCTGTTTCAAACATGTCGATACCAAGTACTCCTGTTTACGAATCTCCAATGGTTGAACAAAATAGACAATATCAGCAATTCCCTAACATACAGAATCCAAACTTCTTACAAGCCTCCCCAACATCATCAACTTTAGGCTTTTTTCCTGGTACCCCTCACAATACTTACATGCAGCCAATGATGCACTCGACTATGAATCCAACGTTTGTAGATAACGGAGGGAAACTTGATATCCTAACCCAAAAAGTAGACATGATATGTGAGAAAATATCAAATATTGACAAGCTAACCGAAAAACTAAATAAATTTGATAAAACGGTAAACAGTATGGTCAAAAGTGTCGAGAATATCAATAAACGAGTCGACGAGGTTGAAAAAGGTTTGAACTTTATTAATACAGAATTTGAAAATAACAAAAAGGATGTCCAAGAAGTAAAAAAAAACCTGACTGCGATACGCTCTGAAAACGAAGAAGCAATCGAAACTATTGCTAAACTACAAAAAGATTTCGACGACCTCAACGAAAAACAACTAGATCTACAAACTAGGGCGATGCGGGAAAATTTGGTTTTTACAGGTATCCCAATGCACGACAAAAATGAACTTTCAGATGACACTGAAAAATCATTCAAAATTTTATGACAACTGAATTGAAAATGTCAACCTTACCAGAGTTTCATAGGGCCCATCGTTTTGGAAAGGAGTACACCGAAAAACATCCTGACGGGTCAATTAAGTTTATTACTAAACCTATAGTGTGTAGATTTGTGAATTACAAACAGAGAGAACTAGAACGAAAAGCCGCTCGTGAACTTAAAGATACGAAATACGGCATAAACGAACAGTTCCCAAAGGAGATAAACGAGCGCAGGAAGGCTCTGTGGCCCCACTTTCAAGAGGCACGCCGACAAAAGAAAAAGGCTTTCTTTAAGAGAGACCGGCTATTCATTCACGGGAATGAGTTTTTACCGAAAAACAACACACACCGTGTTATGGATACAGACGAAAGACAGAAGCGTTCAAGCGTTCAAGCCATCCACAAAAAGACCAAGGTGCTCGACCAAAAGAATTCAACCAGCCGAAAAATTCACAACCCCGTAGAGGATCCCGAAAAGGCCCGCACTAGGTATACCGTGGAGGATTAAACAGTACCGTTAGAAATGACCAGTGTAAACAAACTAGCGACCTTCACTCTTGTTCATTACCTGTAAATAAAGATATTGATGTTCACAATAAAACTATTGAAATCCTTTCATTAAATGTATGTGGTATTAAAACGAAACTTTTGTATCCGGAATTTAAGTCATTATTAGATAAACATGACATTGTATGTTTAACAGAAACGAAACTAGATGATGTAGACGAAATAGATTGTGATAATTTTATTTTTCATTATAAAAACAGAAAGAAGCTAGCAAATCACAAATCTGGTGGTATTGCTTTGGGTTTTAAGAAATATTTAGACAAGTATATTAAATATATTCAGTCAGATTGCCAATTTGTACTTTGGTTTAGTATAGACAAAAAAGTTTTAGATTTACCAAAAGATGCTATTTTTGGAATTATATATATCCCACCGATAAATACTTCATATACATCAGAAGATGCATTTACTGAAATTGAATTTGAATTACAAAATTTTTGTAGTAAAACAAACTATATTACTATGCTTGGCGATTTTAATAGTCGCACGGGAAATTTGTCTGATTTTTATAACATTGATAAAGATAGTTCTTTTGAAAATAATTTCACAGATTATAATGAATTAAGTGATGTTGATGTTTTAGATGAACTTGGTATACCAAGGCTTAGAAATAGTATAGATACTGTAGTAAATGGGTATGGAAGAAAATTTATTGATTTTTGTAAAAATAACAGAATGTTTATTCTTAACGGTAGACTGGAAGAAAACAAAACAGGTAGTCCAACTAGTAGAAATTTTAGCGTAATTGACTATGTTGAGTTCTACTCATTTTCTATACAACATTTGTAAACTTGAAGTGTTAAATTTTTGTAAACTATTTTCAGATGTACACTCTCCTTTGTCTCTTCAATTGTATACAAATAATGAAATAAATGACAAATTGTTAACAGAAACATTTTGCTGTGGTGACGAAAGAGTTAATAAATGGGAAAATGAAAAATGTAATGAGTATAAGAACAATATAGATAGAAATAAAGTTGATGATATATGTAATAGATTGTCTGCATTTGTAAATGATGTAAATAATGTTACTAAATATGATATGAATAACATTGTTACTGATATTTGTGATACTTTAACCGAATCTGCCAAGGCAACATTCGGAACTTCGACATTTAATAAAACTATGTTCAAGTGCTCAAAGAACCAGTTTAGTAAAGACTGGTACAATACAGATTGTAAAAAAGCGCAACGAGAATTTCGAAAATCTAAGAGGTTATACAAACATTATGGGTCGAACATTTTTAAAGAACGACTTAGACAAAGTGAATTATATTATAAAAAAGTTATGGATGTTAATATTAAGAATCATAATACTGAAATGAGTAAAAAGATGAAGGAATTAAAAACCAAAAATCCAAAAGAATTTTGGAAATTGTTCAATAGAGGTAGAAAAAGTGAGAAAAGCAATATTTCACTACAAAACTTATTTGATTTTTTCAAGGACTTAAACAAAAATAAGTTCGAAAATGAGTTTTTGATAGAAAACGATGTAAATTCTGATACAGTAAATGACAATTTGAATTGTCCAATAACCCGGGATGAAATTTTGAAAGCTGTAAAAAAAGCTAAAAATAATAAATCACCGGGTGAAGACCAAGTTATTAATGAATATATTGCTTCTTCTCTTGATTGTATGGTTGATATTTATGTACATTTATTTAATATTGTATTTGATACGGGAATCCTGCCTGAGGCTTGGCTTATTGGAAATGTTATACCTATTTTCAAAAACAAGGGGAGTAAATTAGACGAAAAAAATTATAGGCCGATTACACTTTTGTCATGTCTAGGGAAAGTTTTCACGTCAATTCTTAACGACAGACTTGGGGATTTTGTTGAAAATTATAACATCTTAAATGAAAACCAAGCAGGTTTCCGGCAAGGTTATTCCACAACGGATCATGTTTTTTCATTATATGCTTTATTTGAATTATTACGGGTGAAAAAGAAGAAATTATTTTGTGTATTTGTCGACTTCGAAAAAGCTTTTGATTTTATTCATCGAAACTCATTATTTTTCAAACTGATATTAAAACATGTGAACGGTAAATTTCTAAGAATTATTAAAAATATGTATGATGATGTCAAATCTAGAATTGTTCATAATTCAGAAGTTTCTGATGTCTTTGCTTGTGAAACAGGAGTTAGACAAGGGGAAAACCTTTCTCCTTTACTTTTCTCCTTGTATCTAAACGATTTACAAGAATTTTTAGAAAATTCTAATATTGAAGGAATTCAGTCTGTAACAAAAGATATTGAAAATGAACTTTTTGTATATTTTAAATTTTTTCTGTTATTGTATGCTGATGATACAATACTACTTGCTGAATCTAGCCATGATTTACAATGTATGTTGGACAAATTTTCAGAATATTGTAAACAATGGAAATTGAAAATAAATATAAATAAAACGAAAATTATGATATTTTCAAAAGGTAGAATACCTAGAAATTTGTTATTTAATATAGATGGAAATGAAATTGAGATAGTCAGTAGCTATAAATATCTTGGTATTATTTTTTCTAGAAGTGGCTCATTTCTTTCCACCAGAAAATATCTACGTGACCAGGCGATTAAAGCAATGTATGCTGTAATAAAAAAAATCCAGATTAAATAACTTGTCGATCGAGTGCCAACTCGATATGTTTGATAAGGCTATTGTTCCTATACTAACTTATGGGTGTGAGATATGGGGATTTGAAAATTTAGATATTCTTGAGAGAGTTCATTTGCGTTTTTGCAAACATATATTGAGGTTAAAAAATTCAACCCCCAATTTTATGGTCTATGGGGAATTGGGAAGATACCCGATTTCAGTTACCGTCAAGTCACGTATGATTAATTTCTGTGTCGTTTACAAGAAGGGAAAGAGAGCAAACTATCATGTTTATTATATAAGCTGTTATATGTAAATCTCAATAACTATGGTTATGATAGTAAATGGATATTATATATAAAGAAAATTTTTGATGACTGTGGAATGTCAAATATATGGCAAAGTCACAACCTATTTGAGAAACGTTGGGTTGTATTGAGTGTTCAGCAAAGATTAAGAGATCAGTTCATTCAAGAATGGTCAACAGAAATGAACAATTCGCCCAAGGGGCTGTGTTATAGATTGTACAAAAATGTTTTTAAATTTGAACACTATTTATCAGTACTACCATTTAATTTATTAATAACCTTATGTAAATTTAGATGTGGGAATAACCGTTTGCCCATTGAGACGGGAAGGTGGCGCAACATCCCAAGATCTGAAAGATTGTGTCACCTTTGCGCCTCAGCTGACATTGGTGATGAATACCATTATATCATGTCATGTAATTATTTCAAAGATGAAAGATGCAAATACTTACCACAATATTGTAATAAAAATATAAATGTTATCAAATTCAAACAAGTATATTCAACCCAAAATATTGTTGAGCTTGAGAAACTTTGTAGATTTATTAAATCTATTTCTGTGAAAGTCTATCCTCCTGGTTAATACAACTATGTGTTTATTTATCATTTGTGTAAATATTTATCATATTAATTTGTATTTCACACATGCTATATCTTATATATGTAATATATATTATTGTAATATCTTCTCTGTAACTTTGTATTTGGTTTATGAGAATAAAGATCATTCATTCATTCCAAGTCACTCGGCTGAATAACATTTCGTCATACAACAGTTCAATTGATGTCATGTGATTTTAAGATCAAATTTTCTCAAGGTAGATACAAGATAATAATAACTTCAATGTAAACCATAGATTAAACAAGGTAGACAATTTTGTGATTCGTAAGACGACACCTATTGTAAATCATAAAAATACCGTAATTGAACTGCAACAAAAACTAACGCTAACATACTTAGAAACATACAATACCAACCAAATCAATCAAATAGGCGGTTACAAGATATTTTAAATGCATTTTTTACCAAATTTTATTTAAGGCATCATTCAATTTCAAAGCAGTAACACACGCTCTGCCTCATTGTAAGGTGTCATATCTCAGTGAATACTATACGCTCGTGACTGCTTAAATGGAAATCTCCACGCTAAAATATACGACAAAAGGGGCGATTTTTTTCGTTCCCTATTGTTAATTTTACCTTTTTGGATGGGGATGATCCTTTGGCACCATATTACAGTGTTTATATTTCACAGCTAGTGATTTTCACGAACGTAATCTATGTTTTACTGGTATATTAATAAGACAGGAATTTTGTTTCCAGAAATTACTTAAAAACTTTACTAAATTCGTCCATAGATTTGGTTTTGAAGTTTGGGTGTACCTGTAGAAAACTTCTTTCAAACAGGATAGCGCATCCTCGTCTTTTATTGTTGTTTACAGTGCCCTAAAATTTATAAACGATCCTGGTAAATTTATCGATCCTTTATAAATAAACTTATTCTTAAAGGTTACCCATTCAACACTGTAATTGGATCATTGAATATTGTTTCATTTGTAATAATATTTATTTTGTTATCAGTAAATTAAAAGCAAACTAAATATTTTTGTTATATACATGTACACATTCATGGATCTACATATGGATTTATCAATATTGGATATTTCGTACGAACCAGATGAACCTAATATTATTAGAAGCATTCTATTCATAAATGCTTGTTAAAAAATCAAGAAAATTCTTTAGAAACTACGGTCCCAACTTCCTTGAGAAGTTGAACGTAGATGAATTTGAAAATTCTATTTATGTCCCTCTAGAACTTAAGCTTAAAAGCTCTTAACGTTTGTACGTATTTTACAGCCCTGACTATTTAGTATCTAGATATGAGCGTTCTTGTGCAAATTCATTTCCTCTTCGAATAAATGATCACGAGTGTCGAATAAATCAAACGTTGATAATGAAATAAAACTGCGTCGGTCTTTGGTTAGACTAGGTCCAATCGTCCTATAAATACTTCTGAATGTTATATTTATCTGTGTACATATATAGATTAGCATGGAGTGTACAAATCTATTACCTCTATGAAATATAAACAGCTGAGAATTATCTGTACGTGGGCGAGACAAGATTTGCAGAAATCGTGCAGAAAAACAGATTTGTATTGCAGCACAGGGTGATTGTCTGACATAATGTCATTTATACGGGCTCTATATCTGCTAGTGGACTCACGGAAGCAAAATGTGTTCCTTAAAGTAAAGTCTAGGTTGTACAGTACATTCATGATTGATACCACATTGTGTATCCTATATTGACTTCGACTAATACGTCTTTAAATTAAAGGCTAATGCATCTTATCCAATTAATATACTTATGAAAACTGACAGTTTTGTGAAGATAACCTGCACAAATTAAAGCTTCTTTCTAACTTTCACATCAATTTTATAAAGCGTCACGTTTCATTTCTCAGTATTAGCTTTGTAGTTGTTAATATCTTGTTATATTAGACTTCACATTAGGAGAAGAAAAATCCTGAAAAAGACAAACGCAATATTTTATTGCTTTCGATGTTGCGTTTTTGGAGAAGCTTCATAAGCGAGTAGGGAATCAGTATCAATGTGACATTGTTCAAGAATCATATTCATCAGAACCGGAAGCTCTGTTACCTCAAGGGGACATTTTAGAGGCTATGTTACCTTAAAGGGACATTTTTGACGCGCTATTACCTTAATGAACCATTTCAGAAGCTCTTTTACTGTAAAGGGACATTGTGGAAGCTCTTTACCTCAAGGGGATATTTCGGAGGCTCTGTTACCTCAAAGGGACGTTTATGAAGCTCTATCACATCGGCGGTACATTTCGAAAGCTCTATCACATCGGCGGTACATTTCGAAAGCTCTGTCACCTCGGCGGTACATTTCGAAAGCTCTGTCACCTCGGGGGTACATTTCTAAAGCTCTGTTACCTCAAGGAGAAATTTCAGAAATTCTGTTGCCTCAATGGGGCATTTCGGAAGTTATATTACTTCGTTACCTCAAGGGGAACATTTGGAAGCTCTGTTACCTCAAAAAGGACATTTACGAAGCTTGTAGTCTATAACATGATGAAGTAACAATTAATACGTAAAACTGACTGCATTAGTATAAATTGATTTAGAAGTTTCTTGAATATATTTTTGCGAAATGAGGTGAATATTTATATTCTTGTTTATAATAGATTATGGACTTCCTGTCTCCTTAAAACAAAATTACGTCATCAAATTTTAATCTGACGGTTCGAAAAATCTATAATTACTCTTGCAAAACAATTAAAACAGCGTTGTCTAGATTTCTTGAATTTACTTAAATTAAAGTATAAAGGTAAAGTTTTCTTCAATACGATTTTTTCCCCGTTATCAAATTCATGACGTCACCTTTAGGCAGTAATAAAAGGGTTCTTATTCTTCAGTTTTTATTTTGGTATAATTAGGTCTTTCAACCTTTTCGGTTGAAAGACCTATTGGTTTTGTTCTGATTATTATTATTAGGTCTTTCAACCTTTCGGTTGAAAGACCTATAGGGTTTGTTCTGATTATTATTAGGTCTTTCAACCTTTCAGGTGAAAGACCTATTGTTTTTGTTCTGATTATTAGGTCTTTCAACCTTTCAGGTGAAAGACCTATTGTTTTTGTTCTGATTATTATTATTATTATTTTTTTTTTTCTTCCGCCAACTTTTTGTTCCTTCACTGTTTTTTTGTTTCGCAAGATGTCGCTTAGATATATGGTATATGATATCGAAGAGTTAATACGCTTCTGAAACTGACACCACGTAACAAAAAACTTTACCTTGTAAGAGTTATCTCCCCGAACACTGTTTTTCTTGTTATCTCTAAGGCTTCGCAACCGTATAAGAAACCGACAAATTTATTTTTCCAAATTGCTCGTTATATTCTCAGGATGTTCTGTTTCATTTGGACCGAAGCTATCCGGAGACTCCATATGAGAGTTATCCCCCCTTTTATATATGATATAAGTGATTTGCATTTCTAACTGGTAAACCATAAGTGATAGAGACCTAGGGTCTTTTGATTTAAGATCCTTGGTCCAAAAAAATGAAAATTAGGTCAAGGTCAAAGGTCAAGGTCAAATTTTAAATTTTGATTTTGGCTTATTTTCACTTACTTCATTAATTTTATAAGATTGCGACAAATTATTTTTACTAAATTGTTAGTTGCGACATGTCGTAACTTATAAATTTTGATTGGAAGGGTGCGTAGACAATAAATGGGAGTTTTTGCCCCTCTTATATTTAGAATTATGCGTAAAGTGATATTACTCATAAACCATACATAATACTGACCTATGGTCTTTTGATTTGGGATTCTTAGTTTATGACCTTGAAATTGAGGTCAAGGTCATAGGTTAATTGGACGTTCTAGATTTTGACCTTTGCTCGAAATTCATATTTTTATATCATAAAGACATAGCAACTGACATTTTCAATTGAATCTTAATATTTTTATATCAAAATAGATCCTTATTGGTTGAAAGACCTTCAATTGTTCTTTGAACAATTGGTTTTTAATTATTATTATTATTTTTTTTTTTCTTCCGCCAACTTTTTGTTCCTTCACTGTTTTTTTGTTTCGCAAGATGTCGCTAAGATATATGGTATATGATATCGAACAGTTAATACGCTTCTGAAACTGACACCACGTAACAAAAAACTTTACCTTGTAAGAGTTATCTCCCCGAACACTGTTTTTCTTGTTATCTCTAAGGCTTCGCAACCGTATAAGAAACCGACAAATTTATTTTTCCAAATTGCTCGTTATATCCTCAGGATGTTCTGTTTCATTTGGACCGAAGCTATCCGGAGACTCCATATGAGAGTTATCCCCCCTTTTATATATGATATAAGTGATTTGCATTTCTGACTGGTAAACCATAAGTGATAGAGACCAAGGGTCTTTTGATTTAAGATCCTTGGTCCAAAAAAATGAAAATTAGGTCAAGGTCAAAGGTCAAGGTCAAATTCTAAATTTTGATTTTGGCTTATTTTCACTTACTTCATTAATTTTATAAGATTGCGACAAATTATTTTTACTAAATTGTTAGTTGCGACATGTCGTAACTTATAAATTTTGATTGGAAGGGTGCGTAGACAATAAATGGGAGTTTTTGCCCCTCTTATAGTTAGAATTATGCGTAAAGTGATATTACTCATAAACCATACATAATACTGACCTAGGGTCTTTTGATTTGGGATCCTTAGTTTATGACTTTGAAATTGAGGTCAAGGTCATAGGTTAATTGGACGTTCTAGATTTTGACCTTTGCTCGAAATTCATATTTTTATATCATAAAGACATAGCAACTGACATTTTCAATTGAATCTTAATATTTTTATATCAAAATAGATCCTTATTGGTTGAAAGACCTTCAATTGTTCTTTGAACAATTGGTTTTTAATTATTTTTTTTTTTCTTCCGCCAACTTTTTTTTCCTTCACTGTTTTTTTGTTTCGCAAGATGTCGCTTAGATATATGGTATATGATATCGAACAGTTAATACGCTTCTAAAACTGACACCGCGTAACAAAAAACTTTACCTTGTAAGAGTTATCTCCCCGAACACTGTTTTTCTTGTTATCTCTAAGGCTTCGCAACCGTATAAGAAACCGACAAATTTATTTTTCCAAATTGCTCGTTATATCCTCAGGATGTTCTGTTTTATTTTGACCGAAGCTATCCGGAGACTCCATATGAGCGTTATCCCCCCTTTTGTATATGATATAGGTGATATGCATTTCTAACTGGTAAACCATAAGTGATAGAGACCCAGGGTCTTTTGATTTAAGATCCTTGGTCCAAAAAAATGAAAATTAGGTCAAGGTCAAAGGTCAAGGTCAAATTCTAAATTTTGATTTTGGCTTATTTTCACTTATTTTCATTAACCTTATAAGATATCGACAAATTATTTTTACTAAATTGTTAGTTGCGACATGTCGTAACTTATAAATTTTGGTTGCAAGGGTGCGTAGACAATAAATGGGAGTTTTCGCCCCTCTTATATTTAGAATTATGCGTAAAGTGATATTACTCATGAACCATACATAATACAGACCAAGGGTCTTTTGATTTGGGATCCTTGGTTGATGACCTTGAAATTGAGGTCAAGGTCATAGGTTAATTGGACGTTCTAGATTTTGACCTTTGCTTGAAATTCATATTTATACATCATTAAGCCATAGGAACTGACATTTTCAACTGAATTTTAATATTTTCATATCTAAATAGATCCTTATTGGTTGAAAGACCTTCAATTGTTCTCTGAACAATTGGTTTTTAATTATTATTTTTTTTCTTCCGCCAACTTTGTTTTCCTTTGCTGTTTTTTTGTTTCGCAAGATGTCGCTAAGACATATGGTATATGATATCGAACAGTTATTACGCTTTTATAACTGACTCAGCGTAACCAAAATCTTTCCCATATAAGAGTTATCTCCCCGAACACTGTTTTTCTTGTTATCGCGTAATCTTCACAACCGTATAAGAAACCGACAAATTTATTTTTGCAAATTGCTCATTATATCCTCAGGATGTGCTGTTTTATTTTGACCGAAGCCGTATAGAGATTCCATATGAGAGTTATTTCCCCTTTTGTATTTGAAATTTTGAAATGTATTTTAAACTGGAAAACCATAAGTGATAGAGACCTAGGGTATTTTGATTTGAGATCCTTGGTCCAAAAAAATGAAAATGAGGTCAAGGTCAAAGGTCAAGGTCAAATTCTAAATTTTGATTTTGGCTTATTTTCACTTATTTTCATTAACCTTATAAGATATCGACAAATTATTTTTACTAAATTGTTAGTTGCGACATGTCGTAACTTATAAATTTTGGTTGCAAGGGTGCGTAGACAATAAATGGGAGTTTTTCGCCCCTCTTATATTTAGAATTATGCGTAAAGTGATATTACTCATGAACCATACATAATACAGACCAAGGGTCTTTTGATTTGGGATCCTTGGTTTATGACCTTGAAATTGAGGTCAAGGTCATAGGTTAATTGGACGTTCTAGATTTTGACCTTTGCTTGAAATTCATATTTATACATCATTAAGCCATAGGAACTGACATTTTCAACTGAATTTTAATATTTTCATATCTAAATAGATCCTTATTGGTTGAAAGACCTTCAATTGTTCTCTGAACAATTGGTTTTTAATTATACTATGATTTTGTTAGTAACTGTAGAATAATTCTACCTTGGTGTTATGGTCGTATTTTATTTTACCATTTGTTAAGATCTGTTAAGAACTTTAAAAGTCTTTGATGATTGTGAAATTTGATTGAATCAGCGTATAAAAGTAAAAGAAATAGTGTCATAAGGATATTACTGCTTAATCAGCTATTTTTCCTTCAAACGAAAGGTCACCGAGAAGAAATGGTTAAAGATGATAAAAAAAATACGTATAATAATGACAATGAGGTCTTGGATTTCCACAGTCGTTAAACAAATAAATGTTTCTAAACTCTTATAAGACATCGTCTACCTTCAAATAAACGTTTAAATAGACAAATATCAGGTAGACCACTGATTAACTTAAGATTCATGCTTGAATAAATACCAAAGAGATATAAATGAATTATTATTTTTATTGGCAAAATAAAGGCCACGGCTCACAAATTAATCAAACATTAATTTATCATCAATAAAGATGAAACATTAGCATGATCATGAGTCACAAATGATCAAAATTAACACATTAGCGTGGATCACTGTTGATCAGTTATAATATAAGAATGGATCACGATTGATCAATTAAAAACTTTAGCATGGATCACGATTGATCAATTATAACATTAGCATGGATCAAGAATGATCAATTAGAACCATCTGTACAAAAAGAGCACTTTATCATTACTGTCCAATACTGACATTGACTTTAAAAATACTGGCCCTGGGAACAGAAGCTCAGTAACGGATATTAGAGTCCATTATGTGAACATGAAGCAAGATGTTTGGCGTTGTGTCGCTTTCCCGCCAAATTTCTTCAGATAGTCCTTCAAGAAATTAGTTGAAAATTAATAGAATGAAAAGTTCGTTAATCCAACGCTTCTGTGTCAAAATATTTCAACAGTTGTCCATTAGTTAAGGTGTACAAAGTTCAATTATAGAATCACGATCAAAAGTTGAACGGAATATAGCGAATAAAATCTCATCTTGAGTCATCTTGGAATTTCTACACTTGGTGAGCCATGACGAATCATCATACAACATCGGGTGCAAGGAAATAAAATATGTCCATAAAACCTGAAAAATAAATCAAAACAGCAGCAGTATATCGCCAAAATACACGTTTTGAAATCAAGAGGTGGGAGGGTGGGTTTTTCTTACATCACATAGAAATATATTAATACAAAACCCAGAATTTACTCTGACGAAAAATGTCTGCCTTTTCTTCTTAAATCTCTGAACGCCAATGCAGGCGATATATTGACGTCACAGACGATATTGGTCCGCTAGGCCACATGACCCTTTTTCGAGAAACTTAGTTTGATTTTCAGAAAATTGCAAACCTACATTATAAAGAAACTGTATAAAGAAAGGTAACTCGAATAACTGAAACGGCAGCTTCACAGAGTTAAAGCAATCTATCCCATATTAGGATAGATTGAATTAACTTAAGATTCATGCTTGAATAAATACCAAAGAGATATCTTGGTGTGAAATGTGCACCCCAAGGTCATCATTGAAACTTTTAATAGGGGCAATATTATCATTATCATTTACAAGTATGCTGTTATTAGTGAGATTTATACCTGACAAATCTGTATCTGGGGTTGAGCAGAGTGTGGGTGTCCTCTGGATAGTCTCAATTGCTTTAGCTATTTGGTCCTTTAATTCTGGCACGATGCGTTGGGTGACAGTATCTGCCACCTGCTCCAACTCAGGACTCAGGCTTGCGGTCGGTTGCTGCTGGGGAACTCGCTGAGTAGTGGCATTCACACTTCCAGTCCTCCGATAAATAACTGTTTCCCCATCTGAAGAATGGTGTGCGGACTTCCTGTTGGCCGCCGCATACGGGCTCCTAGTCTTCCGGGCCGTTCTTCCCATATTACTTTCACACAATCTGAAAAACTAATATGTGAAATGTGAACAACAAATCCTTTTTTACTTATTTCATGCAAGTGTGTACGTTGGTTTAATTCAGAACTTATATATATCGATCCTCGCTATAGAGATCAATTAGTTATGCTTTTAAAGGATTTTATACAAAACCACGCCTAACGTTAAATCCCACTGCAAAACTTACCAAAAATTTATCTTTACTGAATCTCATAAAAAACATTTTTCTTTTCTGATAATTACACGTTGTATTACGTAGAAATATGTATACGTTTTTCTTAAATTTTATAATTTTTTGTTGATTTAAGTCGTGCACTTTTTTCTTACATTACATAGAAATATATTAATACAAAACCCAGAATTTACTCTGACGAAAAATAGACGATATTGGTCCGCTAGGCCACATGACCCTTTTTCGAGAAACTTAGTTTGATTTTCAGAAAATTGCAAACCTACATTATAAAGAAACTGTATAAAGAAAGGTAACTCGAATAACTGAAACGGCAGCTTCACAGAGTTAAAGCAATCTATCCCATATTAGGATAGATTGAACTATCTTTAAGACATAGACATTCCTTATAAATCACGTTGTGGTCGAATTCTAGGTCTATTTATACTGGAGAGAAATAGAGATCAATAAACAAATTGATATAACAAAATTAATGTAATACAGTACATAAATATAGATTTTTTTAAATTGATGAATAATTTGATTCTATACACCAGCTCAGTTTAAAGTGAAGAAGATCACATTGAGTCCATTAAAGTGAAGAAGATCACATTGAGTCCATAAAGTGAAGAAGATCACATTGAGTCCATTAAAGTGAAGAAGATCACATTGAGTCCATTAAAGTGAAGAAGATCACATTGAGTCCATTAAAGTGAAGAAGATCACATTTAGTTCATTAAGCCGAAAAGGACAACAACACACAGAAAACTAAATGTTGAGCTTTACATACAAGACAGAAAACTAAATGTTGACTTTACATACAATACAGAAAACTAAATGTTGACTTTACATACAATGCAGAAAACTAAATGTTGAGCTTTACATACAATGCAGAAAACTAAATGTTGACTTTACATACAATGCAGAAAACTAAATGTTGAGCTTTACATACAATACAGAAAACTAAATGTTGACTTTACATACAAGACAGAAAACTAAATGTTGAGCTTTACATACAATACAGAAAACTAAATGTTGACTTTACATACAATGCAGAAAACTAAATGTTGAGCTTAACATACAATGCAGAACACTAAATGTTGAGCTTTACATACAAGACAGAAAACTAAATGTTGACTTTACATACAATGCAGAAAACTAAATGTTGAGCTTTACATACAATACAGAAAACTAAATGTTGAGCTTTACATACAATGCAGAAAACTAAATGTTGAGCTTTACATACAATACAGAAAACTAAATGTTGACTTTACATACAAGACAGAAAACTAAATGTTGAGCTTTACATACAATGCAGAAAACTAAATGTTGAGCTTTACATACAATACAGAAAACTAAATGTTGAGCTTTACATACAATGCAGAAAAACTAAATGTTGACTTTACATACAATACAGAAAACTAAATGTTGACTTTACATACAATCAGAAAACTAAATGTTGAGCTTTAACATACAATGCAGAACACTAAATGTTGAGCTTAACATACAATACAGAAAACTAAATGTTGAGCTTTACATACAATGACAGAAAACTAAATGTTGACTTTACATACATACAGAAAACTAAAGTTGAGCTTTAACTTACAATGCAGAAAACTAAATGTTGAGCTTTACATACAATGCAGAAAACTAAATGTTGAGCTTTAAATACAATGCAGAAAACTAAATGTTGAGCTTTACATACAATACAGAAAACTAAATGTTGACTTTACATACAATGCAGAAAACTAAATGTTGAGCTTTACATACAATACAGAAAACTAAATGTTGACTTTACATACAATGCAGAAAAACTAAATGTTGACTTTACATACAATGCAGAAAACTAAATGTTGAGCTTTACATACAATGCAGAAAAACTAAATGTTGAGCTTTACATACAATACAGAAAAACTAAATGTTGACTTTACATACAATGACAGAAAACTAAATGTTGAGCTTTACATACAATACAGAAAACTAAATGTTGAGCTTTACATACAATACAGAAAAACTAAATGTTGACTTAACATACAATACAGAAAACTAAATGTTGAGCTTAACATACAATACAGAAAACTAAATGTTGAGCTTTACATACAATGCAGAAAACTAAATGTTGAGCTTTACATACAATACAGAAAATAAATGTTGACTTTACATACAATCAGAAAACTAAATGTTGACTTTACATACAATGCAGAAAACTAAATGTTGACTTACATACAATACAGAAAACTAAATGTTGAGCTTTACATACAATACAGAAAACTAAATGTTGAGCTTTACATACAATCAGAAAACTAAATGTTGAGCTTTACATACAATCAGAAAACTAAATGTTGAGCTTTACATACAATACAGAAAACTAAATGTTGACTTTACATACAATCAGAAAACTAAATGTTAGCTTTACATACAATGCAGAAAACTAAATGTTGAGCTTTACATCAATGCAGAAAACTAAATGTTGAGCTTTACATACAATACAGAAAACTAAATGTTGAGTTTTAAACATACAATGCAGAAAACTAAATGTTGAGCTTACTACACAGAACTAATGTGACTATACAATGCAGAAAACTAAATGTTGAGCTTTACATACAATACAGAAAACTAAATGTTGAGCTTTACATACAATACAGAAAACTAAATGTTGACTTTACATACAATACAGAAAACTAAATGTTGAGCTTTACATACAATGCAGAAAACTAAATGTTGAACTTTACATACAATACAGTAAAACTAAATGTTGAGCTTTAAACATACAATGCAGAAAACTAAATGTTGAGCTTTACATACAATACAGAAAACTAAATGTTGACTTTACATACAATGCAGAAAACTAAATGTTGAGCTTAACATACAATGCAGAAAACTAAATGTTGAGCTTTACATACAATGCAGAAAACTAAATGTTGAGCTTTACATACAATACAGAAAACTAAATGTTGACTTTACATACAATGCAGAAAAACTAAATGTTGACTTTACATACAATACAGAAAACTAAATGTTGACTTTACATACAATACAGAAAACTAAATGTTGAGCTTTACATACAATACAGAAAAACTAAATGTTGAGCTTACATACAATACAGAAAACTAAATGTTGAGCTTTACATACAATGCAGAAAACTAAATTTGACTTTACATACCATACAGAAAACTAAATGTTGAGCTTACATACAATGCAGAAAACTAAATGTTGAGCTTAACATACAATGCAGAAAACTAAATGTTGAGCTTTACATACAATGCAGAAAACTAAATGTTGAGCTTTACATACAATACAGAAAACTAAATGTTGACTTTACATACAATGCAGAAAACTAAATGTTGAGCTTTACATACAATACAGAAAACTAAATGTTGACTTTACATACAATGCAGAAAACTAAATGTTGACTTTACATACAATGCAGAAAACTAAATGTTGACTTTACATACAATGCAGAAAACTAAATGTTGAGCTTTACATACAATACAGAAACTAAATGTTGACTTTACATACAATGCGAAAACTAAATGTTGACTTTACATACAATACAGAAAACTAAATGTTGACTTTACATACAATCAGAAAACTAATGTTGAGCTTACATACAATACAGAAAACTAAATGTTGCTTACATACAAACAGAAAACTAAATGTTGAGCTTTACATACAATGCAGAAAACTAAATGTTGACTTTACATACAATGCAGAAAACTAAATGTTGACTTTACATACAATACAGAAAAACTAAATGTTGACTTTACATACAATACAGAAAACTAAATGTTGAGCTTAACATACAATACAGAAAACTAAATGTTGAGCTTAACATACAATACAGAAAACTAAATGTTGAGCTTTACATACAATCAGAAAACTAAATGTTGACTTTACATACAATACAGAAAATTAAATGTTGACTTTACATACAATGCAGAAAACTAAATGTTGACTTTACATACAATACAGAAAACTAAATGTTGACTTTACATACAATACAGAAAACTAAATGTTGAGCTTACATACAATACAAAACTAAATGTTGAGCTTAACATACAATACAGAAAACTAAATGTTGAGCTTAACATACAATGCAGAAAACTAAATGTTGAGCTTTACATACAATATAAAAAACTAAATGTTGACTTTACATACAATACAGAAAACTAAATGTTGAGCTTTACATACCATACAGAAAACTAAATGTTGAGCTTTACATACAATACAGAAAACTAAATGTTGAGCTTTACATACCATACAGAAAACTAAATGTTGAGCTTTACATACAATACAGAAAACTAAATGTTGAGCTTTACATACCATACAGAAAACTAAATGTTGAGCTTTACATACAATACAGAAAAACTAAATGTTGACTTTACATACAATGCAGAAAACTAAATGTTGACTTTACATACAATACAGAAAACTAAATGTTGAGCTTTACATACAATGCAGAAAACTAAATGTTGACTTTACATACAATGCAGAAAACTAAATGTTGACTTTACATACAATACAGAAAACTAAATGTTGACTTTACATACAATACAGAAAACTAAATGTTGAGCTTTACATACAATGCAGAAAACTAAATGTTGACTTTACATACAATGCAGAAAACTAAATGTTGACTTTACATACAATACAGAAAACTAAATGTTGACTTTACATACAAGACAGAAAACTAAATGTTGAGCTTAACATACAATACAGAAAACTAAATGTTGAGCTTTACATACAATGCAGAAAACTAAATGTTGAGCTTTACATACAATACAGAAAACTAAATGTTGACTTTACATACAATACAGAAAACTAAATGTTGAGCTTTACATACAACACAGAAAACTAAATGTTGAGCTTAACATACAATACAGAAAACTAAATGTTGAGCTTTACATACAATGCAGAAAACTAAATGTTGACTTTACATACCATACAGAAAACTAAATGTTGAGCTTAACATACAATGCAGAAAAACTAAATGTTGAGCTTAACATACAATGCAGAAAACTAAATGTTGAGCTTAACATACAATGCAGAAAACTAAATGTTGAGCTTTACATACAATACAGAAAACTAAATGTTGACTTTACATACAATGCAGAAAACTAAATGTTGAGCTTTACATACAATACAGAAAACTAAATGTTGACTTTACATACAATGCAGAAAAACTAAATGTTGACTTTACATACAATGCAGAAAACTAAATGTTGACTTTACATACAATGCAGAAAACTAAATGTTGAGCTTTACATACAATACAGAAAACTAAATGTTGACTTTACATACAATGCAGAAAAATAAATGTTGACTTTACATACAATACAGAAAACTAAATGTTGACTTTACATACAATACAGAAAACTAAATGTTGAGCTTTACATACAATACAGAAAACTAAATGTTGAGCTTAACATACAATACAGAAAACTAAATGTTGAGCTTTACATACAATGCAGAAAACTAAATGTTGACTTTACATACAATACAGAAAACTAAATGTTGACTTTACATACAATGCAGAAAACTAAATGTTGACTTTACATACAATACAGAAAACTAAATGTTGACTTTACATACAATACAGAAAACTAAATGTTGAGCTTTACATACAATACAGAAAACTAAATGTTGAGCTTAACATACAATACAGAAACTAAATGTTGAGCTTTACATACAATGCAGAAAACTAAATGTTGAGCTTTACATACAATATAGAAAACTAAATGTTGACTTTACATACAATACAGAAAACTAAATGTTGAGCTTTACATACCATACAGAAAACTAAATGTTGAGCTTTACATACAATACAGAAAACTAAATGTTGAGCTTTACATACCATACAGAAAACTAAATGTTGAGCTTTACATACAATACAGAAAACTAAATGTGGAGCTTTACATACAATACAGAAAACTAAATGTTGAGCTTTACATACAATACAGAAAACTAAATGTTGAGCTTAACATACAATACAGAAAACTAAATGTTGAGCTTTACATACAATATAGAAAACTAAATGTTGAGCTTAACATACAATACAGAAAACTAAATGTTGAGCTTTACATACAATGCAGAAAACTAAATGTTGAGCTTTACATACAATGCAGAAAACTAAATGTTGAGCTTTACATACAATGCAGAAAACTAAATGTTGAGCTTTACATACAATACAGAAAACTAAATGTTGAGCTTTACATACAATGCAGAAAACTTAATGTTGACTTTACATACAATACAGAAAACTAAATGTTGAGCTTAACATACAATGCAGAAAACTAAATGTTGAGCTTAACATACAATACAGAAAACTAAATGTTGACTTTACATACAAGACAGAAAACTAAATGTTGAGCTTTACATACAATACAGAAAACTAAATGTTGACTTTACATACAATGCAGAAAACTAAATGTTGAGCTTAACATACAATGCAGAAAACTAAATGTTGAGTTCTACATACAAGACAGAAAACTAAATGTTGACTTTACATACAATGCAGAAAACTAAATGTTGAGCTTTACATACAATGCAGAAAACTAAATGTTGAGCTTTACATACAATACAGAAAACTAAATGTTGAGCTTTACATACAATGCAGAAAACTAAATGTTGACTTTACATACAATACAGAAAACTAAATGTTGAGCTTAACATACAAGACAGAAAACTAAATGTTGAGCTTTACATACAATGCAGAAAACTAAATGTTGACTTTACATACAATGCAGAAAACTAAATGTTGACTTTACATACAAGACAGAAAACTAAATGTTGAGCTTTACATACAATGCAGAAAACTAAATGTTGACTTTACATACAATGCAGAAAACTAAATGTTGAGCTTTACATACAATACAGAAAACTAAATGTTGAGCTTTACATACAATGCAGAAAACTTAATGTTGACTTTACATACAATACAGAAAACTAAATGTTGAGCTTAACATACAATGCAGAAAACTAAATGTTGAACTTAACATACAATGCAGAAAACTAAATGTAGAGCTTTACATACAATGCAGAAAACTAAATGTTGAGCTTTACATACAATGCAGAAAACTAAATGTTGAGCTTTACATACAATACAGAAAACTAAATGTTGAGCTTAACATACAATACAGAAAACTAAATGTTGAGCTTAACATACAATACAGAAAACTAAATGTTGAGCTTTACATACAATACAGAAAACTAAATGTTGAGCTTAACATACAATACAGAAAACTAAATGTTGAGCTTTACATACCATACAGAAAACTAAATGTTGAGCTTAACATACAATACAGAAAACTAAATGTTGAGCTTTACATACAATATAGAAAACTAAATGTTGACTTTACATACAATACAGAAAACTAAATGTGGAGCTTTACATACCATACAGAAAACTAAATGTTGACTTTACATACAATACAGAAAACTAAATGTTGACTTTACATACAATACAGAAAACTAAATGTTGAGCTTTACATACAATGCAGAAAACTAAATGTTGAGCTTTACATACCATACAGAAAACTAAATGTTGACTTTACATACAATACAGAAAACTAAATGTTGAGCTTAACATACAATACAGAAAACTAAATGTTGAGCTTTACATACAATACAGAAATCTAAATGTGGAGCTTTACATACCATACAGAAAACTAAATGTTGAGCTTTACATACAATACAGAAAACCAGTGATGCTCCCATGTACTTGCAGTGACCATTTATTGCAAATTAAAAAAGAAAAAACAATAGTATTCAATTTCGTTCAACAATTCTGAAACATAATTTGTATATTGGTATTTTATATTAGGCACGTCATTGTGCTACACCTCCACCCGATATTATAAGTAATAGGCCAATGCCATTGGTAAAATCGTGACATTTCGTGGGCAGACCACTATACATGCATTTAAAATATTGATAATGTTGTTACCAACTATGTTACACTATTACATTTACAACTCAATGTATATAAGTGTGGGTCAGATACATTCTTCGAAATATAATGGCTCTTGCATTCTCTCCAAAAAGAGCATTTGCCACAATTTTTTTTAATTTTGTTAATATATTAAAAATTTGTTTTTGTATGAATTTTAGTTAGTGTTGTTTCGTTTTAAAATATGAATGTTTACGATCTTATTAGACATTTAACATTGGCTATACTTTGATCCTCTTGATATTTTTTTCCTCATCAGAATTGATTTGATTTAAGAAGTGTTGTTTATTTATGAGTTGTATTGTTACGAATAAAAAGATTATTATTATAGTGTCAAGTATTGGATGCATACTCAAAGTGGAATCACATTTAACAATAAAAAAATAAACTGTAAAGTAGCCGGTTTACTCGTATAAATGGTGGGAATATTTGATTGACAAAAGAAAAAAAATTATGTGTTTTGGTAAGCCTTGAAACAGTCACGTAGGAATATCAAAAAGAGTAGTTACAAAAGGTCTCTAGCGTGCTGAGATCTTGGCAATTTCCCTGCAAAGTAACCCATTCCAACTGGACTCGGAATCGTCCTGCTCAGTTAAATTAACAGCTTAAAAAAGGGTCTTACGGCATACAGGAAAACCCCAGTAGCCTTATTTCCATAGCTTTGATTATGAATAATATGTGATAACTGTGGTAATTCTTAATTATCCAAAATACTTTTACTAGGTTTTCAGTAAATTGTTACTAATATAACAATCATATGAGGTGAATATGATATATATATATATATCCTCCTAAAGTTTTCAATAAATGAGATATATTTAAAACTAATTAAAATAAAATCCGTAGATTAAATGCTTGTTTTAAAACCATTTGCGAATGCTGTCAAATATTCTGTATATAGTTAACGAATATCCCATATAAATTTCTGGCCCTACTTTCCTGTCTATGTTTAAGCATCCATTTGTCATGAACCGAGCAAACATATTTGATACAAATGTGATACACATGTATATAATAAGAGGTTTGTTAATGTGTTTCATGACTGAAACAGTTATCAGTGGACTAAACAACACCTTAAGTAATGTTTGTATTTAACTTTTGGGTTGCACTATAGGCCAATGGAGTGTTGATCATATTGACCTCGGTAGAGAGATAATGTTCCATATAAAGGCCTGGTGATCATGCACTCACTTGGCACATTATCTTTCTTCATAAAGACATCGACGTGTGCACATCATAATGAAATATTTATTGCTCTTATTGGCTGTAGGACTGGCTGCGGCTATTAATCTTAAAGGAGTTAAACAGACGAGACATATATACAAACGTCAAGCAGGTCAGTCTTTTATTCATAGCGTTACTATATGTTTAAATCGGTGATTTTCTCCAGGCACCCCGGTTCCTCCACACATACAAACTGGCCGCCACGAAATAGCCTAAAAGCGGTACTTAAAGTGGCGTTGAAAACACAAAAATCAATCAATTCAATATTTTTAAAAATAAGTGTATAACGAAAAGAAATGTTAAGAAAAAGTTAAAGTAATCGAAAATTAATTTAGAAGCTTATTATTTATAACGTTTTAAAAAAATAAATGCATAGAATGTTTTGAGGAGGCACCATCGAATATATGGTTCCATTCTTTACATTCAATATTTGCAACAACAGTGGACAAAATTTTCACCAAAATGCATATTCATTTTCATTATTAGAGTTGCTCACACTTCAGATGGTTTTAAAATGTTATATTATATGAAGCTGGTATGTTTGTACTTCTTGGTCATTGTATTGGTTGTTTCTCTGCATGGTTTGTAACTTCCTAGTATTTTTCGGACTTTGTTAAATCTTGTGTCTAATACAAAAGAAATATTATTATTCACACTAAAAAAGGATTGCAATTCCCGCAAATAAAACCAAATGTCTGAATTTGGTGAACGATTATTTGTACACACAGACAATTTCTTTGATAGCAACATTACTGAATATTTAACCATAATACTAATAGACATCAGTAGAAAAAAGATCAAATAGTAATTGTTTAACTTATTATTGGAAAAACTGATAATACGAGAACAATATGATAGTAACACTTAAAGCGATTAAGTAAATTTTCATGTCGGCACCCGAAAATATTACTTTGGCTAGGAGACGTACAGTCCAGCATGATTAGTATATACCCAGCGGTAAGAAACATATAAATCAGTATCATAATTAGTAATTTTGCAAATACCCCGAAGCATAATCAACCTTACAGGATTTGACTATTATGTATAAGTCCGTTTGATAGTAAAGCTCTCGAATTATAATATAAAGCTTCCAAAAAAATCGTAAATGATGAAGGTTTTCTCGAAAACGTGTTGAATGCACGGGATCACACCTTGCATTTATCATTTTCGTCTTTAGATATCATAGGCACTAGTCTCAGAAAAATTTTCCTATATACCTTAATTGTTTTCTGAGACAAGTAAGTATCTGTGTTAGATATATAAAAATAAACGACGTTTACAACACCCCATTTCTTACCTATGGATACATGGAACTAAAAGTCAAAATGATATGTTCTTATCTACCACATTCGTGCTACGGTCATAACCTTAGACCACGTTTGAACTATTATTTCATATTATTCAAGTGCTTCTAGTAGGCGCTACATTCCATTAAATCATACAGTTTTCAAAAAGAGGTTTTTGTAAACAAATACCCCGCCACATCTACTTTAAATATATTTATCCAAAATCAGAGACATCGTCAGAAGTAACACTAAAAGTTTTATGCCCATAGAAGATATTATTTGTAATTGACATTTAGTTGACCCGTCATTGTTTGATTCCGTATCTTCTCTGGTCTTTGGGACGATTAAAAGATTGAAAAAGAGGCATTGATATAATGTATATCGTGAATGTGTAAAGTGGCCTGTCTGTTTGTATATATATATATATGTTCTATTGTAACTAACATTACTAATACTGCTGTCTCATTATATAAATAGCACACAGCTGAGAGGGTGATAGAGCAGATTATCGATTTTTGATTGGTATGGACGAGAGGGTAACATTCAAAAAAATTGTCACCCGCTCAGCCATGTGCATGATAGAGTAAATTAACACCCTCGTATTAGCCAATAAAAATATGGCATTTTAACGTGAAGTATGATAATGACGAATATCATACTTCTGCTATTGATATTTCAGTGTAATTACAAAATTAAAAGAACTACATAGAGTATAGAGTAAAATTATGTATGAACAAAACAACAAACGATTTTTTTTTTGATAAACAGTAACCAACAACAATCACTACATCACAGGCTCCAGACTTTTGAACAATCAATCACCAATGGTGGGAGGGTTAAACATTTGTGTAGGTGTCCAATCCCCCTTTACCTTGGTCAGTGCTGTAAAAGCACAATATATGAACAAATAATAATAATTAGTTGAAAAGGGATTTACTCATCAGATCGATACAAAGAAAAGCAAACAACCAACAACAAAAAACACAACGTACCGATATGAGAGTACTCCCAGTAACTGAAAGTTAGTTCCAAGAAATATCATCTTATAAAAGAAATCATGTATCCAAGATATAATTCATTAATCATCCACTGGATTTAGTGTGAAGATGTCATGTGAAAAACATGTCATTGTGCAACAGCAAAATATAACTATTAATGGGATGAAGAAATGTAAGCGCTAAAAACTTTAAAGGAATACATAGTTAGGTTTGTTTTAATTGATTGATTTGAATTAAAATATTATTGCCGATGAAAACAATAATCATCGAACTACAAGTTAAAATTGATAAACTTTTTCAAAGGATCGATATTCGATAAGCTAACATAGAAAGTATCAAATTTACGATATGTCCGGCTTCAGGTTAAAGTTTTTGGTCGAGGTAGTTTTTGATGAAGTTGAAGTCCTATCAACTTGAAACTTAGTGCAACACATGTTGCCTATGATATGATCTTTCTAATTTTAATGCCAAATTAGAGTTTTTATCCCATTTTCACGGTCCACTGAACACTGAAAATGATAGTGCGGAAGGGACATCCGTGTAGTAGGGACACATTCTTGTTGGTACATAAATTAGGCTGTTAGTTTTCTCGTTTGAATTGTTTTACATTGTCATTTCGGGACCCTTTTGTAGCTGACCATGCGTTATGGGCTATGCTCATTGTTGAAGGCCGTACGATCATATATTCTTGTTAATTTCTGTGTCATTTGGTCTCTTGTGGAGAGTTGTCTCATTGGCAATCATATCACACCTTTTTTTATATAGACATTTCCTGACTCCATTATATGTAAATATATATAATATTTTATGCAGGTTATGCATCTATGGTACACATAATGGATACGTAGTATCTAGAATTGAGGCTCTTTACACTTATCTGCATTATTCTGTTATTTTATTCGATACTTTTTCGAGAGAAATACGACAGTTCTATTCCGCTTAGTGTATATATAAATTTATTAGGAAACTACCCCTTTACCACGGGGCACTTGCAGGCAGGATACCTACGAATGCGTCTAAGACAGTAATTAATGAATAATGTAGGAGATCATAGGACAATATCAAATTCTTTTTTTTTTCAAAACAAGTCAACATTCTTGTAAAACATAACAGCATTCTATATCAAAATAAAATCTCAACATTTAGAGATTACATCAATTGAGAAGAACACGTAAATCACAGTTAGCTTAATCTTTTAAAATTGAAGATCTGTAATGTACATTTCACTCAACATCTTTACTTAAAGTGTCAACATTTTTACAAACATTAGGATTAACCTTATTAAAATATTCGCCCAGCAGTATGTTTATTTTTTCGGAGGACAGTAACTCTGTGCAACAAAAGTCGGGGAAGTTATGACTTAGGTACTCATTTATATCTGCAAAATACTTATTTTGTATAGGGGAATATTCAGAACATTCGAGAACGAAATGTTCCACGGACTCCTCAGATTTGCATGAACACATTTGACAAATGTGCAAAATGACTATCCATGCACACTCTGATTTTATTTATTTCTAGGAGGCTTTAGACGGCGTGCACAAAGTTGACGGCAACTGTAAAATGCGCTTTTTAAATAGTTTTATACAACTGTGTTCATAATATTTTTTGAAGAAGAATTTGTTTTTATGATAAAATGATGAATGCATGCCATTAGAATCCACATTACTAGTAAGGTAAATTAAAATTTAATCTATAAAGCATGAAACGGAAATATAAAAAAGGGCAAAAATACAGTGTAACCTGTAACATTAAATTAGGATAAAATAAAGTTTTTGACCTAAAACTTATACAAATTCAACATATTTTCCCGCATTTTCGTATATAGAATTGTTCAGATTTGGACTCGGACATCATATGAAATTTACCGCAAAAAAATCAAAAAGGACCATGGTAGATAAGTTTGGAATGATCTTCGTTATGTGTAAGAAGTAGTAATTTGGAAGGGCTAATAATCAAAATTGAAGAATCGGTAAGAAAAGTATGTAATTGCGGTCTTTTTATTTTCAAAATAACTTGGTATTCCAAATGTGCATAACCAGAGGATTAATATTATCTGCAACATATGAATGATTCGATAGTCCAGACTGAACACCTGATTTTTTAATTGTCCAGCTATTATGTTACAATCTAAAGAAATGTCGTTTTAACGCTATTTTCTGAAAAGGGTCCACGACATAGTCGCTAATTATTTCCATTACACTGCTCTTAGCATATATTTATTTATATTTTCAAAATGTGCATTTGCTGCTCTTTTTTGTTCGAAAAAAAAGGAATACGTTGAACGTGAATGTTTAAAGTTATGTGATAAACTAAGTGTCCAGTGTGTTTGTTACGCTTACGTTTTCTGGGGGAAATGCCGACGTCGTAAATGGTTTTTGTAATTTGAAGACGTTACGTTTGTGGACTCAGCTTTGTGCACGCCGTCTAAACTTACCAAATCACTGTTATTGATAAAAAAATTGAATGCTTCTTTTTGTAATTTTATTGGGGTTTACAAGCGTTGCGGAAGCGCTTCATGCTTAAAATGTTCGCACGGTCAACGCCTTTACAACCAATTTAAATTTAATACTTATAATTACATTTTTTTTGCTAGGATCATGAAAACACGATTTCTATCAAGTTCTTCTTTTACTTTCCCGTGCACTTTATTGTGTCATCATGAACGTATCATTTCATTTTGATTTCAGAATGACGCGATATTCCTGTTAGCCAATCATACTAACGTATTATAATGAAATATACATGTAATGTAATTATTTTCCTTGTTCATTTTCAAAGACAGGCAAAGGGAAGGGAAAACGTTACAACAGACAAAGACAAGTGCTTTGAATACATTTTATAAATTACTCTATTTGATTTTAGGAGGATGTCTTTATGAAGGTCAGACGTATCAGCAGGGACAATCATGGACTGTTCCTTGTAAATACAACTGTCAATGTACCGACGCATCAACAGGTCACTACGTCTGCAAGGATGTGTAAGTTTGCCACATATTATTCATATAAACCATACGTGGGCAAAGTTGTGTAAGTTTGCCACATTATTTATTAACGTAACCTGCACGTGGGCAAAGTTGTGTAAATACTCATCTATTATACCAGATTTATAACTTTGTTCGCCAGATACGCGTTTTGTCTACACAAGTCTGGTCAGTGGTGCTCGACTACAGGTTGTATCACATATGATATAAATTGAGGTAACTTATGACAGCATAAATAAATAAGCTTCCTTTGCAAAGGGGATTTAAATAAAGGCAACAGCAGTATACCACTGATCAATATTAATAGTTTCATAAATATTGATGAATATGATAAGACTTGAGTGAGTGAGTCTTCGAGTGTAAGTTGTATTTTCTGGATCTGTAGGTTTTTCTGGTAAATAAGTGTACATGAGTCGGACACATAAGCTTAGCAAATAAATTAAGATCTTGTTAGATCATTTTAGTATACCAGTAATAGAGATTTTATTTTATGATGTGTATATTTTGTCGCTAGGTGCCCTTCATACGGTACCTTACCACAAGGTTGTCAATTAGTTAAAGAAGCAAGCGGATGTTGTAGTAAACCAAAGTGTTCTTTTACTCCCTCTGGCGGAGGTATGTATACACTTTCAATTTAACATGGATACTTTTTTCTCTATTATGTGTAAAACAGATTTCGGTGATAGTTGTATATTTTTGAATTGTTTCTTGGTATGTCTAAAAAATATTATCGTCTGCAGAAGCTTATGTTAGGTTTACTGCTTTGAACATCGAAATAAAAAGGGTTTTTACATGGGATAAATGTTAAGGAAGCATATACAAAACATAGTAACAAAACAGACCCCTCCATGATCATAAGAAAATAGACGCACAGGTAGTCCATATAAAACTACACAGAAACACTAAAAATCAGGTAACTCGAAATCTGACCCAAAAAAAACAAACAACGCGGGTGAACATAGTTGTCTGAAAGGCAGTTCTCTGATTCTCGAGGTTACATATTCGCACTTGAGCAGACTATAGTCTTCATCATAATATTCATAGGCGGATCCAGGGGGTGGGGCCCTGGGGGGCCCCCCCCCCCCTTTCGTGGGGAAAATTTGGTTGATTATATAGTGAATCATTGAAGCATGACTGGAGCGGGCCCCCCTTTAGGTCAGTCAGCGGCCCCCCTTAGGAAAAGTTCTGGATCCGCCACTGTACAATTGTCTGTACACTACGACAAGCAAAAATTCAACCGGAATCAAGAGAATACGTGAATTATCAGTTTATCCTCAAACCGAAAAGACAACACAAAGAACGTTTTAGTTAAAGTGGAATTTGGTTCCTGCTTTGAGAAAGGTACATTGTACCTTTACATTTGGCATGGTCAAACTAATGGTGTATTACAAATATGCAATAAATAATAACGCAAAAATTCAACAAGTTAATCGGATAACCTATAAACATTTCATACATTGACATAACTACGATAAGCCTATAGCAATACAATCTAAATTATACGAGTGTTTCAGCTAATATTGGTGATTATAAAGTTAAAAGAAATGAACATAAAATTGATGCTGTGGATAAAAAGTGTGTTAATAGTTAAATAGTGAAATAGTATTTACGACATTCCTGGTAAAATAACATGATATTGTTTTGTAGGAAACGGCGGCGCTGTCGGCACCACTGGCGATGGCGATGGCGGTAAGTGAAGTATATTAGTTTGAAGTTTTTACAAATATATCTTCATAGTTAATTTACTTAATTTCGTAAAGTACCATTTTCAACAACTAAAAATAGCTACACTTAAACAAAACTTCATTCGACGATTTAAAGATTAGAACAAATCTGAACCAAGTCAGGAATATGTCAGTTTTTACACATTAAATTATTCGTTTGATGTGTTCGAGCTTTAGATTTTGACATTTGATCCACTTTTCTGTTTTGAATTTTTCATGGAAGTTCGGTTTTTCTGTTCTTTTACTTTTCGCAAATAACATCACGTGCAACTTTCTTCGGGTAATTGTTATGTACAAATACCAGCATTAAGTATTAAATAAAGAAAAACAAAAGTCACTTTTATATACAGTTTTCTTCTAAAAATTTACTGTTATGTACAATAACCAGCATGTACGTCCTCTATAAAATACAGTTCCCTACTTGAAGTTCAGTCGTATGTATAGACCCCAGCTTAGATATTAAAAGATGCGAAGCAAGCATACCTTTGAGTACCTTTTCTGTTATCAATAAACATAACTATTTGTAATGTTTATCTACTGTCATTAAAACAAATATTAAGTGTCAAAATTTAAAAAATAACCTTATAATTGTTTTATCTTTAAATACTATTTACGTTTAAAAACAACTTACACACGCAGAATTAAGAGAAGATCAAAGTTCTATCAATGACTTGACATCACTTGATCCTATGATATTTACTCACTCAATCATTACAGGATTCCATCTTGGATTTGGCACTCAAGCTCCAGTCATGTCAGGTGGATCAGGAGGTAAGGTCAATAGGAATAGGTCAAATTCCTATAGACAAAAGTCTTATAGAAATGATATCATATACAAAATCCTAGTAGGTATGAGACTATGTTAAAGACCGATATAGGAATAGGTCAAAGTCCAATAGACAAAAGTCTCATAGGATCTCATATACAATCCAAGTAGATATGACACTATGATAAAGGCCAATAGAAACTTTTGTTCTTGTCTGGCGTAAGTACAAAATTTAATCCTGGTATCTATGATGGGTTTATTCACTAAACAGAATGATTTAAAATATATCCATAATATAATCTGTACAAAAACCTGTGCTGCGATTAAAATAGTCTTTTTCTAAATATAATATAAAAAGCATCTTAAAATCACATAATTTAATGTTAACAAGTTTGCTTTTAAAGTTAAGAATTTACTTTTATTAGTGTTCTCTGTACTTTCCGTTCATTCTGCACAGTAAGATGACTTAAAAGAACATGATTAATGCACTTCGAAGTATAGAAAGATTGCAATCGTTGTTGTTCTTGGAATCAAACTATAAATGCTTAGTAGCATTTTTGTTTTGATTAAACATTTGAATTTGTTTTTATACCTTTTCCTTTCAAATTATTATAAAACATCTAAAAGAATAAATGTACTGCACAGGTTGTGTGGATAAGATGGCGACTTGTAAGGACTATGGAGATGCTGTATGTACAGACCCTACATACACCTCATGGGTCACTGAAAACTGTGCATTGTTCTGTGGAAAATGTGGTAGGTTATATATCTACAAAGTATAGTGTGATATAATTTTAATATATGGTATGCTGTTTAGAAAATGTGGTTTAAAATATCAAGAGAATATGGTATTCGATATCTAAAACATATGGTAAGGGACATATGTAAAATGTGAGTTGTGTTATCTACAAAATGTGGCACAGATACTTAGAAAATAAAATATGATATCTAGACATTTATATGGTATATCTAGAAAATATCGTATGCGATATCTTGTAAATGATGTATCAAGAAGAAACATTCTTTCTGTTTGAATTGTTTTACATTGTCTTATCGGGGCCTTTTACAGCTGACTATGCGGTATGGGCTATGCTCATTGTTGAAGGCCGTACGGTGACCTATAGTTGTTAATGTCTGTGTCATTTTGGTCTTTTGTGGATAGTTGTCTCATTGGCATTAATACCACATCTTCTTTTTTATATTTTCAGAGTAATCTAACACATGGACAATTATAACACAAGTTAATGTTCAACTCAGCACACTTTAGTCAATTATACTTGTTATTAAGAGTATTTGATGTCAAATTCACTATCAGTTAACTGTTTCGTTCATCTCCTTTGTCGTCTAATCAACATCCATAATAAAATGTTTTATGTCTCGAACTAACCACCTTATAATTAGATATCTACCTAACACATTTCATAGACACTTGGTCATGCCAATTAAATGTCATACACTATTGGGTAAGCAGACATGTCTATTTTATAGTCAGTAAAGATATTTACACTACACTCCTACTATTATAGAAGGCAGATAAAAGTATATAAGTTTTGTCTTTGAAGTACATACTTGTTGGTATGCCACATTCATTGATACATCGTTACTTAATAGGTGACATTATAAGTACATACTTGTTGGTATGCCACATTCATTGATAATCGTTACTTAATAGGTGACATTATAAGTACATACTTGTTGGTATGCCACATTCATTGATACATCGTTACTTAATAGGTGACATTATAAGTACATACTTGTTGGTATGCCACATTCATTGATACATCGTTACTTAATAGGTAACATTATAAGTACATACTTGTTGGTATGCCACATTCATTGATACATCGTTACTTAATAGGTGACATTATAAGTACATACTTGTTGGTATGCCACATCCATTGATACATCGTTACTTAATAGGTGACATTATAAGTACATACTTGTTGGTATGCCACATTCATTGATACATCGTTACTTAATAGGTGACATTATAAGTACATACTTGTTGGTATGCCACATTCATTGATACATCGTTACTTAATAGGTGACATTATAAGTACATACTTGTTGGTATGCCACATCCGTTGATACATCGTTACTTAATAGGTGACATTATAAGTACATACTTGTTGGTATGCCACATCCATTGATACATCGTTACTTTGTAAGTGACATTAATGCACCCTGTTATATTATGATTAACAATACCTTGATATGATAGAAGAAGAACAACATCAAATGAATTTAACTTGAAAGTTACATATCTTAAAACATAAGTATCATCAACCAACCATCTGACATTGTTTCCTCTATAATTTTTTACTATAGGTGGTATGACCTCTGGAGGCGGTATGGTGTCCGGAGGTGGTATGGTTTCCGGAGGGGGTATGGTTTCCGGAGGCGGTGGTGTTTCTGGCGGTGGTATGGTTTCTGGAGGAAGTGGTGGTTAGTGTTTAGATTTATTCAACATAATTGTACATAAAATGCTATGATCTTTAAAAAAAAATACATTCAGACACAATACACTCATTATCAAAATAAAAATTCTATACATATGATAAATTAAGGCGACAGTATTTTACCGATGTTGAAATCATCTTAAATGGACCCAAAAAGGAGTGAGTGGAGATGTGACATTTACTATAATAACATTAATGGTACCAATTTTCCTGCACCAGAAGGTTACTATAAATGAATGGAGAGCGGGTGCGTTGCATAAACTCAAAATGGAGCGAAACCGTATTAAAAGAATAAACCCAAAACGGAGCGAAACCGGATGCAAAGCATTAACCCAAAACGGGGCGAAACCGGATGCAAATCATGACTTTAATGTGGATCTAGAACGGGTGCGTCGAAAGGTAATCGTTTCCTTTAACCGATACATTCATCTTTCGAAAGTCCAATCAAACTTAAATATTCAATTCTTTCATCAATAAAATGAAATATAATGAATTGTACGTGGAAGTTCCCAAATACCTTGATAGTTATGTGGAATATAATTAATTGTACGTGGAATTTCAACATACCTTGATTGTCATATGGAATTTAATGAAGTGTACTTGGAGTTTCCCCTATAGGTTGATTGTTCTGTTGAATATAATGAATTGTACGTAGAAATTCTCATATACCTTGGTTGTTATGTGGAATATAATGACTTATACGTGAAATGTCCCAAATTCTCATATACCTTGGTTGTTATGTGGAATATAATGACTTATACGTGAAATTTCCTATATACCTTGATTGTCATATGGAATTTAATGAAGTGTGCGTGGAATTTCCCTATAGGTTGATTGTTCTATTGAATATAATGATTTGTACGTAGAAATTCTCATATACCTTGGTTGTCATGTGGAATATAATGAATTGAACGTGGAATTTCCACAAACCTTGATTGTCATGTGGAATATAATGAATTGAACGTGGAATTTCCACAAACCTTGATTTTCATGTGGAATATTATGAATTGAACGAACCTTGATTGTCATGTGGAATATTATGAATTGAACGAGGAATTTCCACAAACCATGATTGTCATATGGAGTATAATGAATTGTACGTGGAATTTTCCCTTTACATTGATTGTCATGTGAAATAAAATGATTGTATGTGTACTTCCCCCAATACCTTGATTGTCTTGAACTCCTCACACTGCTCTCACTGTTTGTTATATGTTATATTGTGATTTGGCAAATTATAGAAATGTCTATCTTGTAGTTCGTTTTTCGGTTATACTTAACTGTCTCTTTACTAATAGCTGTCTCATTGACAATCCTAGTTGAGTCATAGTTAAGTTCTATCAATTTAAAATTTAAAGACATTAATGATGGATAAATTGAATTCCACTGAGCTTAAAGTGTGATAGAGCAGATCGGTACACAGGCAAAATTTGCTCACATGAATTTCACATGAATCTCACATGAAATTTACATGAAGATTCACCTCAATCGAGCTTATACATGAAACTCACGTGAAAATGTTCATGTGAATTTCACGTGAATTGAGATTCACATGAATCTGATGTGAAATTTTTCACATGAATTTCACGTGAAATTTACAACAAAAAAATTTAATATTTTTCATGATTTTGATTAAATTTAAAAATTTAGATGTTTTTTGAAATACTTTATTTTAAAAATTCATGTGAATTTCACGTGAAAAAAATTTACGTGATTTTCATGTGAAATTCACACGAGTTTTACATGGGATTCACATGAAACTCACAAAAACTGATTTCACGTGAGTTTCACGTATAAGCTCGTTTGAGGTGAAATTCATGTGAATTTCACGTGAGATTCACATGAATTAAATTTCACGTGAAATTGATGTGAGTGAAATTTGCCTGTGTACCACTGCGGGGTAACAATCTGCTCTATCACCCTCTCAGCTATTTGTTATTTCTATAGAAGATCGCGAGGCACTTACTCTGTCGAAATTCCAAATCTATGGTTGTTTTGGACCTAAATCTGTTTGCTATGATTAGTTTATCTAGGTTGGTATATTTCAGATAGATATATTGAACAGTTGTTATACTACTGTTGCTATGATATAATTAATTATGTTGCTGTCTTACTATCTGCTACAGATTTGATTAATACTGTTACCTTTTTGTTATTTATCATGACATTTTTCAGTAACTTGTGTTGACAAACAATCAAACTGTGCCGATTATGCACGAGGTGGAACATGTACTGATCCAAGTATTCAGGATGGGTCAAGGACAACTGTGCAAGAACCTGTTTATGTTGTAAGTATGGGTCAAGGACAATTGTGCAAGAACCTGTTTATGTTGTAGGTATAGGTCAAGGACAATTGTGCAAGAACGTGTTTATGTTGTAAGTATAGGTGAAGGACAATTGTGCAAGAACCTGTTTATGTTGTAAGTATGGGTCAAGGACAATTGTGTAAGAACCTGTTTATGTTGTAAGTATGGGTCAAAGACAATTGTGCAAGAACCTGTTTATGTTGTAAGTATAAAGAAGGAGATACGTTCAAAATAGATTACTATCTTAAAAAATAGGAAATAGATTGAAGTTTGTAAATAGCATATGAGCTGCATCGAATAGAAATCGACCTTATACCCTGAACGTCAACATATATCGACCTTATACCCTGAACGTCAATACATATCGACCTTATACCCTAAACATTAATACATATCGACCACCCTGAATATCAATACATATCGACCTTATACCCTGAACATCAATACATATCGACCTTATACCCTGAATATCAATACATATCGACCTTATACCCTGAACATCAATACATATCGACCTTATACCCTGAATATCAATACATATCGACCTTATACCCTGAATATCAATACATATCGACCTTATACCCTAAACGTCAATACATATCGACCTTATACCCTGAACATCAATACATATCGACCTTTTACCCTGAATATCAATACATATCGACCTTATACCCTGAACATCAATACATATCGACCTTATACCCTGAATATCAATACATATCGACCTTATACCCTGAATATCAATACATATCGACCTTATACCCTGAATATCAATACATATCGACCTTATACCCTGAACGTCAATACATATCGACCTTATACCCTGAACATCAATACATATCGACCTTATACCCTGAATATCAATACATATCGGCCTTATACCCTGAATATCAATACATATAGAAATCGACCTTATACCCTGAATATCACTACATATCGACCTTATACCCTGAATATCAATACATATCGACCTTATACCCTGCACATCAATAGAAATCGACCTTATACCCTGAACATCAATACATAATATAATCGACCTTATACCCTGAACATCAATACATATCGACCTTATACCCTGAACATCAATACATATCGACCACCCTGAACATCAATACATATCGACCTTATACCTGAACATCAATACATATCGATCTTATACCCTGAACATCAATACATATCGACCTTATACCCTGAACATCAATAGAAATCGACCTTATACCCTGAATATCAATACATATAATCGACCTTATACCCTGAACATCAATACATATCGACCTTATACCCTGAACATCAATAGAAATCGACCTTATACCCTGAACATCAATACATAATATAATCGACCTTATACCCTGAACATCAATACATATCGACCTTATACCCTGAACATCAATACATATCGACCTTATACCTTGAACATCAATACATATCGACCTTATACCCTGAACATCAATACATATCGACCACCCTGAACATCAATACATATCGACCTTATACCCTGAACATCAATACAAATCGACCACCCTGAACATCAATACATATAGACCTTATACCCTGAACATCAATACATATCGACTTTATACCCTGAACATCAATACATATAATAACTTATTTCGGGTTGAAAATATGTATGCAAACTCTGTAAACTGTTTGAAAATTGAATTTAAGAACCTTATAAAACAGACCAAAATTTGTCTTTTATTTCGTAATCGAATACTAAAATCAATCAAAGTTTTATACATATATATTCATGCACATGTATACATGCACTTGTTTTATGTCGAGTTCTATGTGATGTATTGTGAGTTTAAAGTCATGTTTGACTCGGAAGGAGATTGGTTCAGCTTTTATCTTACTTTACAGCATGAGAAAACAAAGGACAAAATTACATTAAAATAGAATTTGGATGTTTACTAGTTCATAGTTTAGTCTATACGGTACTGGGTTTTCCTTTGTTGATATTGTCTCATAGGCAAACTCATTTATCCAACTTTTTTTTCACGATCTCTGTGATTAAAATTTACTAAAAAAAGGATGTGTTAGACACCCTATTTTTATTTGCTCATTTTGTAAATTAATGTCAATAGTTTCAGGAATATATTACTCAAAGAGATTGGAATTGTAGTTCTTACTTACATGATTATTGTTATTGTTTTCTTATTAATATGATAGTTGTTTTAGTATTCTTACTGACATGGATTTTTGTATGTTATTCTTACTTATATGGATGTTGTTATTGTTATTCTTTTTTGCACAGACTTTGTTTGTTATTCATACTTACATGCATGTTGTTATTTATATTTTTACTTATATAAATGTTGTAAGAATTATTGAAGAATCGCTTAAACCAAATAAGAAAAACTTATCATACAATTTATACATTTAAGCTGGTGGATCTTATTACACCGGAAGGTATGTTGGACAGACCGGAGGAACTATGACAGGAACTGGTACCGGAATGGGAACTGGTACTGGAATGGGAACTGGTACTGGAATGGGAACAGGTACTGGAACAATGACAGGAACCGGAACCGGAACCGGAACTGGAACAATGACTGGAACCGGAACCGGAACAGGAACTGGTTATCCGACGATGCAACCTGGAACTGGAACCGGAACTGGAACTGGAACTGGTACTGGTACTGGTACTGGAACAATGACTGGAACTGGAACCGGTACAGAAAGTTGCTTTTTGATTCCTTTTTGATGAAACGTTACGTGAATAAACATGTAACAAATTAAATGATAAGACGTGATTTAAAAATTGCCAGATCACCAATTAAGTTGTGTATAACTGTAATTTAAACAAAGAATATGTATTGCAATCACGTAATTTACTGAAATGAACTGGAATGTATATATTGGATTTTTTTGGTTGTTTGAATTGTTATACATCTTGTCATAACGTGGCCTTTATTGTAATTATGGGTATGGGTTATGCCCATTGTTGAATGTCGTAAAGGTACTTATACTCATTTAAATCCACGTCATGTTGACTCTGTTGGACAGATGTCTCATCGGCTATCATACCACACCACCTTATTTTTATATCAAATATTAATTGAAAATGTCAAAATTATAAACATTTATTTGTAATAGATCAATCTAATGGAACAACAGTTAATATCCATTTAAACACAATAGACAATTATAAAGAAAATTTTTGAAATATATTCCTTCTTTATCGTTAAACGCTTTCAAGATGATTTCATGTCATAAATTGAAAAACACAAAAAGACATCAATTTTCTTTTTATCACATTGAGAAACATTCACCTATAATGGTTTACTTTTATAAATTGTTATTTGGATGGAGAGTTGTCTCATTGGCACTCACACCACATCTTCCTATATCTATTCTATTGTATTTCAGTAACTTGTGTTGACAAACAATCAAACTGTGCCGATTATGCACGAGGTGGAACATGTACAGATCCCAAATATTCAGGATGGGTCAAGGCCAATTGTGCAAGAACTTGTTTATGTTGTAAGTATGGGTCAAGGACAATTGTGCAAGAACCTGTTTATGTTGTAAGTATGGGTCAAGGACAATTGTGCAAGAACCTGTTTATGTTGTAAGTATGGGTCAAGGACAATTGTGCAAGAAACTGTTTATGTTGTAAGTATGGTCAAGGACTATTGTGTAAGAACCTGTTTATGTTGTAAGTATGGGTCAAGGACAACTGTGCAAGAACCTGTTTATGTTGTAAGTATGGGTCAAGGACAATTGTGCAAGAACCTGTTTATGTTGTAAGTATGGGTCAAGGACAATTGTGTAAGAACCTGTTTATGTTGTATATATGGGTCAAGGACAACTGTGCAAGAACCTATTTATGTTGTAAGTATGGGTCAAGGACAATTGTGCAAGAACCTGTTTATGTTGTAAGTGTTTGAACTAGTAGAATACAGATGATTTAATATTAATATGTCAGATATAAATAAAAGCGACAGTAGTATACAGCTATTCAAATATCATAAATCGATTAAGAGAAAACACAAATCTGGGATACAAACTAAAACCGAAGGAAACACAATAACTATAAGAGTAAAACAACGGAACAACAGAAACATTGAACTGCAACAAAAACAAATGCCAACATCCATAGAAACGGGCTTTTTGATAACAACTGGTATATTCCTGAATTGATTGACACTGGTTTTATGGCGAGCCAAACTTCCCACTTATATGGCAATGTAAAAGAATATCGCTGGTAACAAAATGACAACGCTGGAATACAGTACAAAAAACGCAAGAACTCTTTGTAAAGAGAAATGCATAAGGAAAAAAAAAATAATAGTGCATTAAAACATGTAAACTTCAGAATGACAACGGACATCTTCCATAAAACATAAATCATAAAAATGAACCACTCACAAAAGGAACAGATTGCGATCCGATACGTCGAGAGGATTGGTGTTTTCTGTGTGGGCAGTACATTGTTTAAAAACAGTTTAATGTTTGAATTATTTTAGCATTATTTATGCTCCATCGATGTTCATGAGTTCACACAAGTTTTAATGAATTTCGTGGCGCTCAATCTTTGTCTGAATATTGCCTTGTCTTTCTTTTTCTAGTTATGTGTTTGTCTCCTGTTCTTTGAGTGAAGAATTGGATTTACTCCTTCGGTCACCTTCCTTTATTTACTGTAAATTCTAATATCATATTCATCATCTAATTTAATGTGCATTTTCCTTATTTTCATGTGAAAGACGGTAAACTAAGGAATTCATCCATACTAATTGTTTAATACAAATTGCAACCTAAATTTAAATTCAAAAGTGTAAATGTACAAAAACAAAGAACAGTAGTATTTCTTCTAATTTAGAAACTGAATCGACTGCCACGATAGCATGACATATACCGTACATTGTTATAATAAACGTTCAATGTCCACCAGTGGCACTTCAATGTGGGGATATAGTCTCATTCGTCTAATTGCACCATGTGACCATGTCCTTATAGACAGATCATTGCGTTGATGTGGTAGATTTACATCAATAAGATAGCATCAGTTTGTATATGCATTATTTAGCGTTCGAGAATTTTAAGCATTGCTGTTGGTATGAGGTCGTGCACTTTTTAACTATTTGTAATAGAATAATGAAAAGAAAAGTATGGGTTAGTGGGGAAATTTTTGTAATGGCACTACATGGATAAAATCAGAGGGTTCCGAATATCTGGGGAAAAATCAAAAACATGAGTAGCACACTTCCTTAAAACTCGATGATTGAAATAGTCAAGTAATTATTTTAGAAGACACATAATCTGGACAGTACAAATAGTAACTATATTAATTTAGCAGGAGGATCAATGTATACAGGACGTCCAATGACAGGAACTGGTACCGGTGGTACCATGACAGGAACCGGAACTGGTGGACCTATGACTGGAGGCGGAACTGGCGGAACCATGACCGGAACTGGAACCGGAACACCAGGTACGGGAACCGGAACAGGTGGTACAATGACAGGAACAGGTACAGGTACAGGAGGTACCATGACAGGTACAGGTACAGGAGGTACCATGACAGGTTACAGGAGTAAAGGAGGTACCATGACAGGGACAGGAACAGGTAGGGAAATATAAACAAATCTACTGTTTATATATGACCGTTGAAATATCCTTCTATAATGACTTTAAATAAACAAAATTTAATCTAATTTGAAAAATAAGAAACACAATTCAATGTTATCAAAAATTAAGGCAAACAAAAGAAAAACTTACTGAAAATCCGAAATTGATAAGATTTTTACTTTTACATAATTTTAAGTTGACATTTGAAATCTCTTTTCCTATTATCATTTTTCTGAATCTTAAAATTTCTTATACTTATTGGTTATTTTTTTGGCTGACATAATTGTGCATATGAACAGGAGGCACTGTCATTTCTGGATCGTACACAGGTAAGTTCTTTTTTATTCGCTTATGCTTCAGGGAACAGTAAGTAAAGCTTCATGTTTTTCCACATGGCTTATGCGTCAAGTCACATCAAGAAAGTTTCATGTTTTCAACATGGCTTATGCTATTATACTTTTATGGTAAGATGTCGTGTCTAATATATAACGGGTAATCAAGGAGTATACGAAAAATGATAATATCTAATAAAATGCCTTTTTTTACTTTTTACATTTTTTTGGTATTATCATGTATGGCATATTCAATACATTTCGGTTATTTGTGTCATAAAAAGTGATAAAAAGTAAAATCACAAAAATACTGAACTTAGAGGAAAATCTAATCGGAAAGTCCATAATCACATGGCAAAATCAAATAACAAAACGCATCAAAAAACGAATGGACAAAGAACGTTCTTTCTATATTTTAATACTTTGATGAGGTTTTCTCTCTAATTACCTTCATCTAGGAAATCTATCCATCAGTATTTTTGTTTGTTTTGAAAATGGCACATTTTGATATATATAATTAGCAATGCAACTTATTTCAATTAATTTGGTAAAATATATTATTTCATCGTATAGTTATAATGTTCTTACATAATACACAAAAACTTTCGATCTGTTCACAAATAATTGAAAAAAGTATTATTAGTGGAACATCTAAGTTGTTTTCTAAATAATTGTTCTTTAAATTTGTCTTTTTCTGTGATGTAGTGAAATAAAACAGTATTAAGACCACCAATTCTTTCTTCCTTTCATTTTCCTAAGATCATTTCTTAAGACACTTGTTTTGTATCTTATTTCAAAATTCAATAATTGCGAGTTTTCTTCAAAATATAACCCGTTCAACATGTTCAAAATATAATCCGTTCAACATGTTCAAAATATAATCCGTATACAATGGGTGTAATTTACACAACATGCAGCTTCCGAACAAGTTCTGTTACATTTATTTTTTATTGATTTAAGAAATGTGTGATATAAATTAAATTTTGTATCACACATTTAAAAAGTCAGGAAATCTGTACAATTCTGTTAAGAGCTTTTATACTAGTCAACAAAAGAAACGATACTTTGGAATAAAATGTATCAACAAGTATTACATATTAAAACTAATGAGATACACTATTTTAAAAAGCATTCATTTGCAATATATGCACATATGATAATGAAAATAAAAACCTGTCGGAAAGTAACTAAATTCCGTGTAAACGATTATAGGGTGCAAATTATTTTTGCGAAAAGTTTTGATTAAAAATCGACACACAATTTTCGAAGTACTAAATGAATTTTCAAATTAGTTTAAAATATTCAATATGTTAATCAAGTTATGTTTATGTTGTAACTAATGGGTTGAAATATTATTTTTTTTAATTTTTGGTAAAAAAAATGTTTTTGAAACCTCAAAAAATGCCCCCAAAAAAATTGTTTTCGTCTAAAATCAATGCTTTAGATATGAAAAGAACACAATGTAAATTTGGAACCTTTCTGATTTGTTTTAATATCGTTACCGATTTTTTGAATTTTACTTTACACTTTGTTAATTGATTGATAATGTATATGTTTCAGACCATATGGGTATTTAGACCATACGCGTATGGTCATGACCATATGCGTATACTCATATGGTCCGACCGTACGCGTATGGTCGGACCATATGAGTATAATACTCGTTTGGTAATTAACGGGCCGGCCCATATTTAGACCATTTCCTAGGTATTTTTTTTCAAATTACATTATAAACGTTTCATTAATAAAAAACTTGATCAAACAATGATGGTTACATGACAGTTTATTAATTTTATAATTCAAAAGTTACGTAAAAATTAAATATTGATGCCGTAGTTAGTTTTCATCGCTAGTTACATTCTTGCATGTCACTTGGGGTGACATTTACCACCGCACGGTATCATGGCTTTTTTGCTTTGCGAGTCTTGGAAGTGCACGATCCTTTTCAGTTACACCTTTTATTTGCGAGTGAAAAGATAGCCTTTTTGCAGCTGCGTACAGTGATACCGAGGCCTTTGACCATTCTGATCTCTACGTTGTTTTGGACTATTTTAAATCTTGGTCTATTTCTGAAGTTTATTTTTACATACTTTTGATTTTTTAACCCTGTATGCTAACATTGCATAGGTAAATTTTAAATTGTTTGTATGCACATTGAACGACAAATATATGTGACGTATAAATTTCTTGACGTCAGACACACAAATCAATGAATGTGTATGTAGATAGATGTTTTTGTGTTCTGTTAAATTGTTCCTTTTAAAATTGTTATACGAGGATGACTGATGTACCCATATTTTGACTATTTAATTTATTTTGTCTGTTTAGTTAACGCATCAATGTAAATATAACGAAATTTGATGAGACTGTCATCAAAGTGAGAGGGTTAGCGCTATAAAACCAGGTTTAAACCACAATTTTCTACATTTGAAAATGCCTGTACCAAGTGAGGAATATGACAGTCCTTGTCCATTCGTTTTTGATACGTTTTGTTATTTGATTTTGCCATATGATTATGGACTTTCCGAATTGATTTTCCTCTAAGTTCAGTATTTTTGTGATTTTACTTTTTTTTATAAGAAACTTTTACTACATCTCAAATATCGCAAAATGACTGCAATACACCATATTCACAAGACATTTAAAATAAACTATGTTACTTTTTAGTAACTTCTTGTGTAACAGTTTATTAGGAAATTTTTGGAATTTAATTATTTAAGTCGACATATTGCCATTCGCCCGAAATAACAAATCGACAATGGTCATCGGTAATGACCATCGGTATAAAATGTGTTTATTATAGTTTTGACAAGTAAGTAAAATAAACTTTGTGAAACTTCTAATCTTTATTTAGCTAATCTTTTTATCATAATATAATAATAAAATTACCTATATGATAGCGTCTTTTTAATGAACGGTCATACCAAAAGAAGAGTTTAGAAGTATTAAAAGTAAGCTTAAAAGAATGTTCATTACCCCGACCATACGCGTTCGGTCGGACCATATGAGTATTTACCTATATTTTCATGACCATACGCGTATGGTCCAAAAAGTCATATGGTCCGGAAATATACATTTTAACGATTTCTTGTGGGGCCCAGCTTTGCTTTACAACTAAACGAAGAAACTATGATTTATAAAAAAAGAATTGATGGCAAACATTGTCTTTACCTTTAAATGAGAGGTTATCATCATTAGTTGGAACTTCTGTTTTTGAATTTGTCGTTTTATGTAAATTTTGTCAAAAAAAATTATATTTCGCTAAATGACGTCATGAAAGCAAAAACATTTTTTTTAAACAGATTTATATTTCCATGGTCATTATATATATCACTATCTTCAATATTGGCCTTATAAACGGACAACTTCATCTTTAATTTGACAAAAACCGTGTATCGTTTCTTTTGTTGACTAGTATATATTGCTTATTCTGAAGAGTACCCTGCTGGCATGATGTTTTATTCAAAGTTTGCTTTGCATCTGCAAGTTTACCTTAATATTGTCGAATATCAGCTTTGGCTTACTACGCGAGTTTTTACTCTTTATTCATACTGATTTATCAGTGTTTACGAAGTGGAATCATGCCTAACTTTAGGGAGAAAAAGTATCAAAAAAAGTGAGGGACCGCATATCACAGTACCGAATTTAAGTCACCATTAAATATCTATGTCAAGAATTATTTAATAAATTAGATAATGTATATTATAGATTGCAAATGGTATTCCACACTTAGTTTATTTAGCCTTTTCAACGCTTTTTTTATCCGAACGTCACTGATGAATATTAACCCGTGTCTGGCATACACAATTGTAATACTGGTATCTGTGATGAATTCATTCATATGAAACTTTATTTGAACAATTACATTTTATTGGAAATTAAATGAGTTTAATATGAACTAATACTTATGTAAAGGGGTATGTTATGTTCATCAAGAAATTGTCTAATTGTAATGTTGTTTGTAATGTGCGTCATTCACAAAATTATCTAGTAGTAATGTGTTGCGTCATATGATTAATTCACAATATTATCCGATTACAGTGCTTTGTGTCGATCACGTGAAGAACTGTGCAGACTATGGACAACAAACATGTAATGATCCAACATACGCTGGCTGGGTAAAGGACAACTGTGCCAAAACATGCAACAAATGTGCATGTAAGTATTGTCTGAACCAGAGAATCATATCATCAAATATACTTACATATTTATTTGATGACATGTGGAATTATACACATTTAAAAAACTCAAAGATTATATAGGATCCGTAACTTAGACAACATGATCGCTCAACTGATCAGTTGTAAGTTTAGGGCCTCAGGGTAGATTAGTGAATGCTATTTGAGTCACCCTCTTTTAATAAAGTTATTACTTACTTTCTTATTTACTTATCAGAACCAATGTATACGAGTCTTGTTATGACGTCGACAAATTAAGCGAACGAAGGTACAAAATTGTCGTTATGACTCGACAAGATGCACCAAAACTAAATGATAAAAGAACAGAGCCTTTAATTTTAATGGCATCGGAAAACTGAAAAGAACAACCGTACCAAAGTTTTTGTTCAATTTTGATTTAGTCAGTACACTACATTATTTTACATTCTTGCCTTTGAATTGAGCAAATGACCATCATTTACAGGTTATGTTATTATTCAACATAAATGAATCTTACATTGCATTTCATCATTGATAAAGCAAATAAAAAAGAAATTAGATTTTTTATACATCTCGTAGCTAGTGCCCCTTTAAAGGTAATGATAGCAGGCATTTGAAATTTTTTTTAATATCACAGACTGATAAATGAAATGTTTTTCGTGAAGAACAAATGTTTGCTGACTGTCATTGAAATGTGCTTTTAATAAATAATGAAAAATAAATTCTTAACTTGCATTGAAAAAAGACATTTATTAATGATTAGTACGCTTTAATAGATTTATCAGGATCAAGTAACGGTGGTACCGGATTTATTCCGGTCTACACTCCAGATGGACACGGTTGGTTTTACAACTTTATTTGTTTGCTTCGCTTAATGCTGTCATCAAATGTGCCTTAAAGCTTCAAAGGCAACCGCAGATTGAATATAGAACGCAACCTATTATTAATTCTACAGAAGTGTGATGTTTACGATTGATATTATTCAATGATATCAAAATAAGCAACAAATAACATTCTTATGAAAAGATCATATGCTACACGTCTGAGCCTTAGCCAAGGAAAGGCATGCTTTACTTTTAACTGCTCATCTTCGAAGACAGCAAATGCTCCTTTGTGCAATTTTAGTTGGTGTTACAGTATTGACCAAATCACATTTTATATGAAGTACAGAAGTGATTCATACTAAAAATGAACACACGATCTACTCTTTTACAAGCTTATAAATTTAGATAAAAACAAGAATAATATTCTATTCATATACAAATGAGCAGATTTGGTATTATTGTCAAATATACACTTTCTACCACAGTGAAACAAATTTAATGCTTCAGCCATGGAATAACAGTTTCGTTTGCTTTCATTTGCATTGTTGTGACATCGTCATGGGAAGGACGTGCAGCATGAATGTTGCATTTTATTGTAAAAAAAAGTTTAATTTTTTATTTGCTTCTTATCATTCTATGCCAATCAAAAGTACATGTTTTATGAATCATTCATCGGATGCAATTATATGATATTTTATGTTAAATAATTATGAGAAATCAAATTCATAGCAAACTTTAAGATGGATGAATCATGAGTAAAAAGATATATAATTATAAATGATGATTTCATATCTAGAATTGGCTTCCTTTTAAATTTGATGCTTTGATCATGGGTGTTAGTTTGTAACCCGGATCCTCTAATCGATTTATAACAGGGGTATACTACTGTTATTGCCATTATTGAATATTTTGAAATACAGCTGTTTGTTCCGTTATTTGATTGTATGAATTTCATGAAAAATTTGTATCTGCTGTATATATACTAACACATTTTATTTTGACGATGATATAAAATTAACTTTATCACTTTTGCAGTATACACTGGAACAAAATACACAAACACTGGAACACACTATCCAGGTAATTACAGACACAAAATCCTTGCCAATACCCATAATTACTAGGATATCATATTCCTATAGTCTAAGTTTGCAAAATAATGGAAATAAGGTTCAACCTTCTCCAACGTAGTGACTATAGGTTATAGGCCGTTCTGTTTAGCATTGTTGGTTTTAAAAATATCATATCCACCTTATGTTATTTTTTCCTTTTGTCGTAGAGCATAACTGAAAAAAAGATATTATTAAAGAAATACATTTTGACTTTTGACATTTGATTCAGTGATACGGTTACTTGTTTTAATAAACATTTATGAAATATATCATGATGAAGAATGAAAAAAAAATGTGTATTCTGTAATAGAAAATGAATACAGTACTTTATTAATGTTATGCACCCGAAACTCTTTTCTGGATTAACCTTAATCAGGAAAACACAAAAAACGAATGTTGTACTGCACTCTTAGGTATTTTTAGTTTGCCTTAAATCAAATGATAGCGTTTTCGTTATTCACAATATATATTGGACACTTGCTTTTTACAATTTAATTATTTAATGTCATTAAACAAAACACAAAAGATAATTTTGATCAAGATAATTAAATCTAACAGATAAGAAATGATGTGATGAAATACTTTTATATTTTAGGTGAACCATGACAGGTAATTATAAAGTACTATGCTTTTAATAGGCATCTTGTTAAATTAAAGTTTCGGCTTTTTTCATAATTGCTCTTTATTACGAAATACATTTTCATTTGTTTTCTTGCAAATGGTGACTGTGTGGATTAGGGGTACACTTTTTGTAATTTTATTTACCAAAAACTCGTTTTTTTCGTCTCTATAAAATATTTAATGACGATTTAGGCTACAGGCAATTAACGGACTAATCCAATTTGAGTGGTTTCATCATGATAAGGGGACGAAGTCCCCTATAACAGTAGAAAAATCAATTAAAATATATATATATAAAAAAAATTCGGGAAAATGTCCCGTACTTTTCATTATACTAATGAACTCAAAATCGTTAACTTTTTTTTGGTCCCGCATCTGCGCATAAATCTACTCCCTTTTTCCGGTCTTTGCATGAAACTTTGAGTAAATATATATTTATCAGTCTAGTATGATATAGGAAGGGAAAGCAATACCAATTTCATTTTTAATAATTCCTTGATATGAAAATACGTTAACTGATGATAGCGTTTCTTTGTTTACATGACGTCATAACTTAAATAACGTCAAACTAAAATCCCTAACAACAGAACCGAAATCGGAAATGGTACGGTGTTTTTCGTTTTGAAATTAAAATATGTTTGAATTAAAAAAAAAATCATACATACTTCGTCCCCTTTCACAGGTAATGCCTGCCTCATATTATATGTTAATGCAATACCTGTATTAATTGATAGGTACTGGAGGAACAGGAACAGGAACATTTACAGGTAAGTCTGTGTATAGATGTTAGTAATCAGCTTTGTGATTTTTGTTCTTTAAAATTGTAAATGTCATGTGTCCGAAGCGCTTTTCTTGGTTAACCTTCATCAGGAACTCTCAAGGCCAAATATTTCAAAGCCAAGGATATATAAGAACTCAAACAGTTGAAGAGCTATATGAACGAAAGGACAAAGAAATAATAGCCAAATCCAAATTTAAAAACATAAGTAATTAATGAAAATTATTTGGCCATCAGTTTAAGAGTTTGGGTCTATCAAGAATAAATTAATTTGAAACTAAAGACCTTTTAAAACAAGTCTTTGAATCTTTGCTTGAATAATCAGTCTCCCAGCTTCATGCGAGTACTTTGGGGGTCTTAACAACATTTCACCTTACTTCGGAACATTAATATAAATTATGAATAACGAAAGATGGCTTAAAAGTGCAATGTAGTAGGTTTTGGCAATATATAATTATTTACCGTACACGAAATGTTATTTGAGGCAAATATTTGATTTAAATTAAAAAAAATAATTGAACATTATTGCCCTCTAATCAAGTCTGCAAACTCTAAAATTGGCAGCACAGGTGTATATTTATGTAGGGTCTCAATCTCATTTTCTTAAATGGCACATCTTAATCTTCATTTATCATTCGTCACTTCCTTTTTGAAAACGTTCCTACCGCGTTTTGGTGACAGAATATAAGTCTGTTATTAGCATTGCTTCTATCTCAATTTGTCATACATTCCATCAACATTATCTTTAGATTGTTTTCAACTGTTGCTCTTGTGTCTGTTTGTATCCGGTGTAGTATCTCTGTGTCCTCATCATGAATTTGACAGCTCTTTTGTCTATGTGTCTTCATGTTGTGATTACAGCTATAGCTATAGCTACTGTCTTTTTCTATTTTTCTATTCTGTTACACCTTTTTCATGTATCTCTGTGTCCTATACCCATGTTTGGAAATGACACTGTGTCTATGTGTCCTCGTGCTGTTTTCTGTCTAGCTCTTGTCTATATGTGTCTGTATGTTGTTTACACTTTGCTCTTGTCTCTATGTGTCCTCGTGTGTGTTTTCAACCTTGATCCTGACTCTGTGTCTTCGTGTTGTTTTCTGTCTTAATGATTGCTCTTGTATGTGTGTTGCCTTATGTTGTTGTCAACTTTTATAATGTCTTTGTGTCGTCATTTCACGTCAAACTTTGCTACTGTCTCTTTGCTTCATCTTTGCTTCCTCGTGTTATTTACAATCATAATCCTGTCTATGTGTCCTTTTTTGTTTTCAACCTTGCTCCTGTCTCTTTGCTTCTTGGTGTTATTTACAATCATGCTCCTGTATATATGTCCTTTTTTGTTTTCAACCTTGCTCCTGTTTCTTTGCTTCTTCGTGTTATTTACAATCATGCTCCTGTATATATGTCCTTCTTGTTTTCAACCTTGCTCCTGTCTCATAGTATCCTAGTCCTGTTTTCCATTATGTTCACATCTTTCGTATTGTGTTAGATTGGAGATAGTTATTAAAATAGTAAGTTATTTACCATAATCTAACACGATTTATAATGGTTTACTTTTACAAATTATGATTTGGCTGGAGAGTTGTCTCATTGGCACTCATGCCATATTTCTTATATCTAATAATAGATTTCAAACTTTAAATTGGATAGGCACAGGAACAGGTACTGGCGGTACTATGACCGGAACCGGAACCGGAACCGGAACCGGAACTGGAGGTACAATGACCGGAACAGGAACTGGGGGTACCTTTACAGGAACTGGTACCGGAGGTACTATGACAGGAACCGGAACCGGCACCATGACAGGGGGTAAATGTGTACCATTAATCTAAAGGGGTGCTATTTCATGACAGGGGGTAAATGTGCACCATTAATCTAAAGGGATGTTATTTCATGACAGGGGGTAAATATGTACCATTAATCTAAAGGGATGTTATTTCATGACAGGGGGTAAATATGTACCATTAATCTAAAGGGATGTTATTTCATGATAGGGGGTGAATGTGTACCATTAATCTAAAGGGATGTTATTTCATGACAGGGGGTAAATATGTTCCATTAATCTAAAGGGATGTTATTTCATGACAGGGGGTAAATGTGTACCATTAATCTAAAGGGATGTTATTTCGTGACAGGGGGTAAATATGTACCATTAATCAAGGGATGTTATTTCATGATAAGGAGCAAATATGTACCATTAATCTAAAGGGATGTTATTTCATGATAGGGGTAAATGTGTACCATTAATCTAAAGGGACGTTATTTCATGACAGAGAGTAAATATGTACCTATAATCTAAAGGGATGTTATTTCCTAATTTGTTTCTAACAAGTAAGCAATCTACAGTAAGTAGTTTTGAATGCAGCGACCACGTTCCGGCTTGTGATGTTTAAACAATAAAAATTCACTCAACAAAAACAACAAACATTGATAAATTAATTGGAATAACATTTTTTGAAGATCTATTTAAAAGAAGGTATCATTTCTTCTTATGTATTATCTATTTAATTAGCTGTTTATTTTCAGGATCATGTGTCGACAAAGCAGGCACAAACTGTGCTTCCTATGGAAAGACCGTATGTACTGACAGTAAATACACCGGATGGGTACAAGACAATTGTTGTGCATATTGTGGTATATATTAACCTACATTTTTTATTTGTCGTTTTATGCTGTGAAACATTTTGTGTTTTAATATTCATTTTTTTGGGAGAATTTGAAGCAGGAAAAAATTACAATCGTATCATTGTAAAACAAATACAAATTACATTTTTCACAGGCTTTTTTTATATAGTTGATAGTCATATGTTGACGAGATATATATACAATATTATGTCAATGTCAGAAAAATATAAACTTTTTTGTATGAGGCAGGTTGTACCGAGCCCTTCCCCAGTTTTGCACAGAGTACAAAAAAGTTTATATTTTTATGACATTGACCTTATATTGGTTTTATACTGCAACTAAAATTAATACATTTATAGCTTTTTAAATCGTAACACAAATGTCAAACATATTTTCATCCCCTAATGGACCCCTGATTGTGGAGAAAGTGTTTCATGATGAAATTGACATTATACAAAATATAGCTATGTTAATATATTTAGGAAATAAACACAGGTAGATGCAGTATCAACATAAAATATTGCTTGCTGTCTTCATGATATTTACCCGGATCTCTTATAGCTGACTTTATTGTATGTATTTTGGCTCATGGTTTAAAACCGTACGGAGACCTTGATGTGCTAACATCAATTAAACTATGGTTGAAAGTTCCCTTGTTATACATTACTATGAAAAACGATAACAATAAACTGTACCTCAGTTATTCGGGCTCACATAAATGTAAGGCGGAGGATGATTTATAATGCAATAATTTTGTATCAATGGATCTGATTGGAAGACAGCAAGTTTTAAATTTTCTATCTACATTTGTCTTCTTGTATGTAGCACCGGGAAGCCGAAATTCTTTTTCCTGGAATGTGCTGTTGTTTTATTTCTTAAATTGAAAATATAAAAACTTACTTTTTTTTTACCATATTTGGTATGTTCTAAGTCAAACAAGATACCTGAAATCGACCTATGTTTACATTATTTGACACCGGAAGCGTTGATGTTATCGCTGAATTTTCGTTTTATGAAATAGTTTTCCGAAATAATGACTGAAATGGACTGATATTATAATAGAGATAGATAAAATTGAGAATGGAAATGGGGAATGTGTCAAAGAGACAACAACCCGACCAAATAAAAAACAACAGCAGAGGGTCACCAACAGGTCTTCAATGTAGCGAGAAATTCCCGCACCCGGAGGCGTCCCTCAGCTGGCCCCCAAACAAATATATACTAGTCCAGTGATAATGAACGCCATACTAATTTCCAAATTGTACAAAAGAAACTAAAATTAAAATAATACAAGACTAACAAAGGCCAGAGGCTCCTGACTTGGGACAGGCGCAAAAATGCGGCGGGGTTAAACATGTTTGTGAGATCTCAACCCTCCCCCTATACCTCTAACCAATGTAGAAAAGTAAACGCATAACAATACGCACATTAAAATTCAGTTCAAGAGAAGTCCGAGTCTGATGTCAGAAGATGTAACCAAAGAAAATAAACAAAATGACAATAATACATAAATAACAACAGACTACTAGCAGTTAACTGACATGTCAGCTCCAGACTTCAATTAAACTGACTAAAAGATTATGATTTCATTATATGAACATCAGGCACAATCCTTCCCGTTAGGGGTTTAGTATCATACCATCATAACATATATGAGAAGAACATAACCCGTGTCATGCCAACAACTGTTTTTAGAATAAATGTGTTTAGTTCCGATGCAAAGACCTTATCAGTGACTCAATATTAACGCCAAGATATGCAATCTTTAATGACTTGACAACAGTATTGTAATTATATCCCTTCTTAATAAGTCTATTCAAAGGTTTTGTAAGTTTCTGAGGTGAATACTGACACCTTTGTGCTTTTAAAGCTAGGCCAAGGTAAAGAGACAGAGACATTATCGCTATTTGAGATTATTCGACATCTGATCGAATACTAAAGTACTAGTAACTTGCATCAATTAAAGTTTTGACATCATACAGCAATCACTCTTTCTTTGTGGCGTAAGATGTTTTCTCTTGTGACGTCAAAGTTAACGGAAACATCTGTGATGACCAATAATAGCTGACAAATAGCTATAAGGTGTATATATTTGTGAAAAAAAATACAACGCAATGACACCAAAAGCGAAAAACGACCAAATATACAATCAACATTGTAATGAACACTACATAGAAAACTAATGACGGCACAACACGAATCCCTTAGGTAATCTGATCGGAATGAAGGGCGGAATGCTTAGACTGCTCGAGAGAGATTTCATTTCGGATAGAGAAACATATGTTATTTGAATATCCCTTATGAGACAGCTGATTTAACATGCCCATTATACATTGACTTTTGATACTGATACATTTACAATATTTCCATCATAGACTTGACAATATTAAGAATTCATAATTGATTTATTTATTTTAGCAACAAGTGGAATGACCAGTGGTGGTACTGTGGTAAACACAGGAACTGGATCTGGTCATGTTGGACAATCTACAGGTATGGTTATAGTCATACATACATATATATAGGTAGCTTTAGACAGTCATGTTGGACAATCTACAGGTATGGTTATAGTCATACATATATATATATATAGGTAGCTTTAGACAGTCATGTTGGACAATCTACAGGTATGGTTATAGACATAATCTTTATAGGTAGCTTTAGACAGTCATGTTGGACAATCTACAGGTATGGTTATAGTCATACATATAGGTAGCTTTAGACAGTCATGTTGGACAATCTAAAGGTATGGTTATAGTCATACATATATATATAGGTAGCTTTAGACAGTCATGTTGGACAATATACAGGTATGGTTATAGACATACATATAATTATAGGTAGCTGTAGACAGTCATGTTGGACAATCTACAGGTATGGTTATAGACATACATATATTTATAGGTAGCTTTAGACAGTCATGTTGGACAATATACGGGTATGGTTATAGACATACATATATATATAGGTAGCTTTAGACAGTCATGTTGGACAATCTACAGGTATGGTTATAGACATACATATATATATATAGGTAGCTTTAGACAGTCATGTTGGACAATCTACAGGTATGGTTATAGACATACATTTATATATAGGTAGCTTTAGACAGTCATGTTAAACAATCTACAGGTATGTTAAAGTCATACATATATTTATAGTTAGTTTTAGACACCTATAGTAGACATGGTCAATACTTCTGACAAACATTGTGATACATTATAAGTTAGTTAGAATATCAGACTTAAGATGTTAACAAATTGTTTAAGCTTGTTTTTAATTTATATGGTTTAACAAGCTGTGTTAATTGTTTTTTTAGATTGGTGTTTATAACCTTGATTGCCAATCTGTTAGTTATCTATTTTAGTTTGTGTGTAAAATAAGGGCAACAGTAGTATATCATTGTTCGTTAGTCATAAATCGATTCAGTGAAAGAAAATCCGGCCACAAACCAAAACTGAGAAAAAGCATCAACTATAAGAGTTATCTATTTTAGGTTGTGTGTATAATAATCAAGTATATCAGCAAGGACAGAAATGGAAGGATGGTTGTAAATACCAGTGCACATGTACCAACGCCTCATCAGGAATGTACAACTGCCAATCTTTGTAAGTTAATGGAGGTGTTCAAATGCAAAAAGATGGGCTATACTAAATACCAGTCGTTGTTATTGTTTGGTTTTTATATCAATATACATCTGCACTAAACGGGACTGCATAATGACAATCATTGTTATTTATTGTAACTTTGAGTTATAGTAGTTTTACGGTAGCAGGGGTATGAAGTGAAAAATTTTGAAAATAATAAAGTGACCTTTAACCATCAGAAGTCCAAGTAACAGAACCAATTGCAAAATAAACATCAAGTAGGAATTCACAATCATTTAAAAAAATAGTACAAATCTTTTAAAGAATCACATATCGCGTCAAGGTTTTTGGCTGAACTAGTTTTAAGGGTTTTAATAAGTTAAGACGCATTTATTACTTTTGATTGACATAAGTTGGAAAAGAAGAGAGTATCACTGTTTAAATTTCTACATTAAAAATAAGCACTATTTTAAAAGTGTTTTCGTATGATTAATATTTCCAAACTTCCTAGGAAAACATTGTGCTGAAAACGGTAACTCTTATTAATCATTAACAAATCATTATGATAGGATCAAGTTTAATGCATCACTTTTTTCGAAGCATATTATCAGATTTCTTCAACTCAAATATATAAAGTAGCACAAGTATTAAAAATAAGTAAATAATCGTATGAAAACTTCATTATGACTTTTATTTATATCTTTTTCCTTTTATTTATTGCAGATGTGTTCAGTTTAACTTACCTAGTGTATGTACAATGCAGCAACCAGCAGCAGGAATGTGTTGTCAAACCCCCAGTTGTCCTCCAACCGTACAGATTCAATATCCACCAGGATATACCCCACAATAACAAGGACATATAATAGATCATTAAATAGTGGATTTTTTAAACTTTCTTTTTATTCAATCCCCCCCCCCCCCCAAAAAAAAAACCTAGCTGAGAATTAAAAAAAAAATAAGGGCAACAGTAGTATACCGCTGTTCGAAATTCATAAATCGATAGAGAAAAATCAAATCTGGGTTACAAACTAAAACTGAGGGAAACGTAACAAATTTTTGAGAACTACGACACAACAGAAAAACAACCCCAAAATGTAACACACACAGAAACGAACTATAATGTAACAATTGCCATTTTCCTGACTTTGTACAGGGCATTTTATGAAAAAATGGTGGGTTGAACCTGATTTTGTGGCATGCCAAACCTCTCGCTTTAATGGCAATGTTAATTTTAACATTACAATGACAACATTACACGACAGGGCTACAATAAATAAATGGGAGAAAATATAGGACAAAGAAACAAACGAATAATAGCCATCAAAAGGTACCAGGTTTAAAATTGTGTCCGCCAGACGTGCGCTACCTCCGAACAAATATATGCTCAGATGAAAAAAGTTTGAAAGCCAAAACAAGTACAAAGTTGAAGATCGCCGAGGTTCCAAAAAGTTGTGACCAAACGGCCAGGGTTATCCGTCTGAGACAAAAAAACATCATTATTATCAAGAATAATACATAGTTTTGCAAACAGTAAATTTAATAAAATGACTATATAGTAGATATACATGATTAAACTGGAGTCGTGACTAGCTATAGAATAAAAACGAATACATTACAAAATCACAGCCGTGTTAGTCAAAGCCATTGCAACTCCCAAAGTGACGTCACATTTGAATTTTTAAAACGTGTTCCGAAAATTAAGAAAGAATTTGGATGAAATCAAGAATAGATTTGTATGACTTATCTAACTTATATTAATAACAGTGAAAATTATAATACTAATAACTAACTGTAGTAGTAATTAGATAATTAATTGTATTATTTAGCGTTGTCGGCGTTTCTTCTGATCAAACTGCAAACTAAATAAATCGTGTAAATTTCGTTGATCCAAAATAAAATCTATCAAATGAACTGAATGATTAGTTATTCCCAACATAACACACGAATACAACAGAAAAAAAATACGATTTACAACTACAAACGTTAAGACATTTGACAAAATCCGATGACAACATCAAACACAATTTCAAAACCCAACAAATGAATTTGGGATGGAAACTACCGTGCCACCTCTTAAAGCAATACGAATTCACACTCAACAAAACATTCACACTCGAGAATAAGTCACGTTCGATAATAAAAAGATCAGACGACGTAATGGCAAACCACAATCTAACATGTGGTAAAAATGTCCTTGGTTAGTTTGGACAAAGATACATCGTATGGTTCAACCTATTCGTAATGATGTCCGTAAAATTTACGAAGTGTCATTTTTAATCTCTCCTCCTCATAACTTTGTCGGAGCAGTTTCTGCGTTAGGAACACACTCCTGTATATGAAGTCCGTAATACTTTTGTTTGGATACAACAGTGAACGTTAGACCTATCAGTGATGCTTATATCAAAACATCGTTAAGGTTAAATTATTTACGACGTGTAAAACATTGAAACAACAAGTATAAATAGTGCTACCGAATCTGACTAAGGTGCCCATGGAAAGAAAGTCATTTTAGTGTTTTGAAATGCATGTTTCACATGCCAAGTTATCTGCCTTGTATATTTGATGAGTTTTAATAATGGTAACACATATTCCGCAGACAAAGCCTTTTATAATATACATGTAATTAGGTGAGGCATGTTTCGCTATATAGATGATGTTCTCTCACTAAATAATACAAAATTTGGTGACTATGTTGTACGAATCTATCCTATCGAACTAGACTTACATCTAGACATTGACAATGAGGGTCGGTTTAAAACAAAACTTTTGAAGTATTAAACTTTGAATACTGGATAAATCACATGGTATGACGTATTTGATAAATCACATGGTATGACGTATTGAATACTTGATAAATCACATGGTATGACGTATTTGGTGAGAAAAAAAACCAACACTTGATCATTAAGAAATTTGAAATCAATCATATTCTCCAATATATTACTTACTTGATCTTATAAGTCTCCGAAAAAGACGTTTCTCGTTTTATATAGATTATACCGTTTGTTTTCCTGTTTGAATGGTTTTACACTAGTAATTTCTAGGGCCCTTTATTGCTTGTTATTCGGTGTGAGCCAAGGCTCCGTGTTGAAGGCCGTACATTGATCAATAATGTTTACTTTTATAAATTGCTATTTAGATGGAGAGTTGTCTCGTTGGCACTCATATCACATCTTCCTATATCTATGTGACAATGTGTATGGTCATCCGTTATTATCTCAATTCATAGATCAGCGCTTGTAATAAACAATGTTACTTTTCTTTCCCAAATTCATGTACAAAAAATGTATTTAGTTTTGTTGTTATATTTGTTATTCTCATCATCGTATTTTGTCTAATGCTTAGTTCGTTTCTGTGTGTGTTACATTTTAATGTTGTGTCGTCATTCTCTTATATTTTATGCGTTTCCCTCGGTTTTGGTTTGTGAACCGGATTTGTTTTTTTCTATCGATTTATGTGTTTTGAACAGCGGTATACTACTATTGCCTTTATTTACATCGATCATGCAAATTGAAGGTTTTATCCACCGTTTTCGTACCAAGTCAGGAATATGACAATTATTTTCCATTCGATCGATATGCATAAACTTTTAATTTTGTCATTTGATACGGGAGTTTTAGTGTTGAATTTTCGTTGGAGCTCGGTATTTTTGTTATTTTACTGTTTAAAAGGTCTTACATTTTTTTTAACTACTAACATTAATAATGGATTCTTTCATTTTTTATAAAACAATGTTCAAGTATGAAATCATTCAAACCAGATACGACGTTTTGCCAATTTTTGGTTTTTGATAGTTGTTCTTATCCGGTTACATTTCAAAATGTTTTAAATCGAGCACAACTGATGGGACTTATGTAAAGAACGCCCGTCAATCATACTAAAGTTTGTCTTTTTTAATCAGTTTTGATGTTTTGTTCTCGGGTTATTTACCGTAATCGGCATACCTCTGCTTACATTTGATATGATCAATACGATCATTTATTGTAAATGTTCTGTTGTACAGGCAAGTCATTTACCGATATAATTCTAGGTAATAGAAAACGAGGGAAATATATGCTATCATAGAGGAGCAAGACCGTGTGTTTGAGAGTTACTTATATATGGATGTATGTGATTTTAATAAATAAACTACTGTACGTCTGTTGCCTTTTATTTGTCATAGATTCTTGTTTCAAGTGATCATCTTTTTCAATATCAACGCAAATTGTTTAACAAAATTACCGAACTCCAATGAAAATCCAAAATTTGACAAAATCAAACATTATCAACCATCGAAACTAGTGGTGAAAAGATGATGAGTAAAAGTTTGAAGTTAAAATTATTCACTTAAATATCTATATCCCCCATGCATACAATATGTAACAGTAGTGTGTTAGTGTTTAAAACTGAAAGGATCGCATTGGCCGGAATTAGTACAACTTTTGGAATGTTTGGTTAATAATGTCTTTACTTTCGTTTGTACATTTGTTTGTTCTATAGCTTAAGTTCGAGCGAGTCTGACGTGATAAATCATTAGCCTGTTATTTTAACTTTGTACTTGTTTGGCTTTATAAATATTTTGATATGAGCGTCACTGATCAGTCTTATGTAGACGAAACGCGCGTATGACGTACTAAATTATAATCCTGGTACCTTTGATAACTATCATTAGCATGTGATATTTGATAAGTTTATATAAACAATCAGTTTCCTAAACCACTTTTTCTAACTAGCATCATTGTCAAACAGATGTCTATAATAGAAGGTTTATTAATATCTTAGTGTACATACAGTCTAAGAAGATGATCTCATGTCCTGTTGGTTCGGTTTTTTTTCCGTGTGTACCGATTTTTGAGGCTGAAAGAAAACTAGCAGTTTCTGTGATATTTGAATTCGTGGTTTAACCATTCCTATTGAAGATTTTTAATTCACTGTGATACTTCTTTTTTAAATGATCTGCAAAATTCTCTAGTTTAAACACTCAAACAATACCATTGCTCAAATGCAACATCACGAAAAGACAACCGACATAGAAACGAACTATTAGACATTTTAAGAAAAACTGTTGGGTTGAACCTGGTTTTGTGGCTAATCAAACCTCCGCGCTTTATCACGAAGTTAATATACCGCTAAAATGACAACATTACATGACGGGAATACAGTACAAATAAATGCAAGAGCATCAAAGACAGAGAAATGCATAATTAAAAAATATGTAATAGTTTTTTTTAGTAGTACATTTCGACTTGTGCATTTTGAAAAATTATGTCTTTCAAAATTGACGTCTCAATTTTTTATGAGAATCTAAAAAGAAAAAAAAAGCTAACACACTTCAGCATTCAAACTATAGTTTTGAAGAATTCTTAATTGACATTGCGTCATCATTCTATTTTCAATAACACACGTGTGCTATCCTACTTTTGGAAATTTTTTAGAAATTGAAATGCGCTGTCACTTAAATTTGTGCTCAGAGGAAAACCTAATCGGAAAGTCCATAGTCACATGACAAAATCAAATGACAAAACACATAAAAAACGAATGGATAAGAACTGTCATATTCCTGACTTGGTACAGGCATTTTTGGAACTTTTGGTCCTCAATGCTCTTCATTTTTGTACCTTTTTTTGTGGCTTTCGAACTTTTTTCATCAGGGTGTCACTGGTTAGTATTGTGTGGACGAAACGCGCGTCTGGCGTATTAAATTCTAAACCTGGCACCTTTTGTAACCTATTATTCGTGTGTCTTATATGTTCTCCGATTCATTTGTATTGTAGTCCTATCATGTAATGTTGTCATTTCCATGTTATATTTAACATTGCCATAAAAATGGGAGGTTTGGCAGGCCACAAAACCAGGTTCAACCCACCATTTAAAAAAAAATTTAAATGTCCTCTACCAAGTCAGGAAAATGGTCATTGTTATATTATCATTTTGTTCTGTGTGTGTTACATTTTAATGTTGTATTTTGCATTTTCTGCTTGGACTATATGCAATTTTGTGTTTGACTGCTTAAGATAATACCCAATATTGACTGCTGTTTCCCTACTTTTTACAGGTTTATCTATTATATAAATAATAAATGTGATATGAGTTCCAATGAGACCCTCCAACCAAGTCACAATGTATTAAAAGTTAATAAACATTGATCACAGTACAGCCTTCAACACGAAGTATTGGCTTACAGCTAACAACAAGATATAAAAAGCCCTAAAGGAGAGACTTGTGTAAAACAATTCAATTTTTTTTTCAAACCAGAAAAACAACAGTCCAATCTATATACAAAACGAGAAACGCTTATGAACCACACCAACAAACGACAACCCCTGAAAAATAGTCTCCTAACTTAAGATAATCATGGTACCTTTGATAACTATTAACACATGTGGATACAACTGCAGAGGGCTTTGACATTTTAACAGGTTTCGACCTTTGTATGCTTGTTTTATTAACACATTGTTTCATTTAATGGAATTAAATGCGACTGCCATACAAGTAGGAGGTTTAGGTAGCTATAAACCCAGGTTCACCATTTTTACATCAGTCAAGGCCAGTATCAAGACAGAAATATGGCTGTTGTTTTCTGTTCGTTTGATGTGTTTCAGTTCTTGATTTTGTCATTTGATAAGGGACTTCTCGATTTGAATTTTCCTTGCAGTTCAGTATTTTTGTTTTTTTACTTTTTACTTTATGATGGGCTGGAAAATGTGTATGTGACAGGTCAACGTCACGGAACAAATATGTATTAAACAAAACACACCATTGCCACACACCACGGTTTAAGAATTTATAAAGAATGTATTGTAACAATTAATTATCGTAAATGAGTTTTGAGGCTTGCCTCTGTGAGATAAAAAAAAAAAAAAAAACTTTACTCCTTATAACATTAAAACGTATTCTGTTGATAAATAACCAAAGGCAGCGATAAAACTGGATCCAATAAAAACTAATAAAAGCATGTTGATGAACTATGATTTAATTGAAAAGATAAAAAAAAACTTAACAATAGCAAAGAAATCACAGAATAAACAAATATCAACATAATAAATATATAATAAGAAATAAATAGAAATAAAGTGTCATGATTATATTGTATGTACTGAATATTAGGAAACTTCATATTTGTATCTTTTAATGTTGTTATTGAAAGGTTTATGTTGTAACTCAAATGATCTCCATATTTAAGAATGATTTGTATGAGCTATTATAAGATTAAAATAGTCTTTTCATAACTAATTTCAATGAATACTATGTTTGGTATACGTCAATGAGACAGCAGCCTCACGGCGAAACAATAAAAGACATCAACAGGGTAACATATAGTATTCAAAACCAAAGTTCTATATATAATAAAACTGTACATAATGTTTGGAACATTAGAATTTCTACAATGAAGATTGACGTTTAATTTGACACTATGATTACTCTAGTACTTAATGTAATAAATATTCCTCGAGTGACGTAAATTTGCAAACAAGTTTAGAGATCGTTTTAAGCCGATCAAGTTATGGCATCCTGCCAAGTCTGGCGTCATCGTCATTTAAGCATCTAGTCGAAACACTTATATTTCAATGGTAGAGATATGAATTTTAGAAATTGTTAAGGAGATCTCGGTGAAGAAGTAGAGGGAAAATAAAAAATATTACAAATAGGTAAACTATGTCTTTGAGTCCCAATTATTGATTACTGGTTGTAGGGTCAGGAAACCCAAGAAAACTCAAACATTAATTTGAATGTTGTCGTCATAAGGTTAAAGAATATTGAAGCTGATTACAAAATACAAAATGCGTATGGCTTTATATTTAGTTATGAAACACGATTTTGGCGTAGGTGATGTGCATTGATAAAATCTTGATTCATACAACTAGTTACGTTTGATTATACTATATCAAATATAATACTCAATATTATACTATTGGTTTTCACAAAGACGATTATCTGTTAGTCTACATTTACATTAGAATTGTTCTGTTAAAACATTCTCATTAAAATAAATTGGCAAAGCCCCGAATGTTCAATCAGAAAGGTGTACAGATTCTACAGTTTAAAAGGAGCTTGGTTTTTTTTCCAAGTTTACTCTAAAGTGAGATGCATGATAAAAACGTTAAACATTTATAATTAAGAAGGATAAACTCCTACTAGATATAAAAGGAATACAGCACGCCATAAGCGCAGAATTTTGTGGGAACATGGTTTTAACAGTGTGCAAATACAGAAAATACAAAATCATTATTAGTAAAATACCAATTTATCTCGGATATTGTTGAATATACCATCTCTTTCGAAAATATTTCATTTCAGGTAAACATATGATTACATGATTTTCTAAAAATCAACATCATCATCAAATCCGTTATTTTGTTGTCCGACTCCGGTCATTTTGGTATGTTTAGGGTCATTCTGTGACATTAAATCCTTTGATGATCCGTGTGGTGCGACGGTCAGTTGATTTGGTTTACCATCGTCATCATCAAAGAAATCTCCATCTTCATCGTCCCCTTGGATCTCAATATCGTTGTCATTTGCTGGTTTCTTTTCGGGTAGTTCTAAACCATACTCAGGGTCAGAGTCAGGATCGACTTTGCTCTTGCCACATGTTCTACCCTTACAACAAGGCCAGAAACAACAACACGTGGTGCAACAGAAACCACAACATTTCTTACAGACTGTGAAAACACAGACTAAAGTCCAGATACCCACACATCCTCCTATAAAGGCGATACCTACACCGACCATGCCTCCCATTCCAAGGGCGATAATACTTCCAATCAATTCTTCAAAAACTGAAAAACAAATATAGAAACTTTGAGTTTAGAGTGCATAGTACATAGATGTAGAAAAAAACACTCTGTATTACCCGAGGATGTATGTCCACTTCATGAAGACTTTGAAAGTTATGTTAAAACTAAGACTTAGTGGTGGTACAAACTGAGGGTCACAAACAGCCTTCGGCTCTTGTTATCTGCTCTTTTTCGGGTTGTTGTTTCTTTGACATATTCACCATTTCCATTCTCAATTTTACCAGTATTGTGTAAATAGGGATGTGAAAGATATAAATATATAATATGTAGCCGTTGATTCTTATATATAAGTAAATGGTGCCTTGTTTCGTTATTATAAAAGTAATATAACGTATATGAGCAGTCACTTTCATCTTAATCATTAAGTAATAAAACATACATGAGCAGTCACTTTCATCCAAATCATTAAGTAATATAACATACATGAGCAGTCACTTTCATCCAAGTCATCATTACAGTGTCTAGTACCATCACATTTCAGTCTCTCGTCAATACACACATCTTCTGTGGTACAATGGAACTCGTCATCTTGGCAAGGACCTACAAATCATTACATTATATAAATAAATGGAACTCATCATCTTGCAAAGGACTTGCAAATCATTACATTATATAAATAAGTGGAACTCATCATCTTAGCATGGACCTGTTAATTATTACATTATATAAATAAATGAAACTCATCATCTGAGCATGGACCTGCAAATTATTACATTATATAAATAAGTGGAACTCATCATCATGTCAAGGACCTGCAAATCATTACATTATATAAGTAAGTGGAACTCATCATCTTAGCAAGGACCTCCAAATTATTACAATATATAGAATGAAATTCAAAACAGTGTGGCTGTGGCCATTGATTGACACATTAAATTCATTCACTGGGACAATTTAGGTTAACGTTTGTATGTAACGACCACTGCTCACCATGAGGTCACCAAAGGTTCTCAACACCTTAATAAAGTAATTCGAAAAATTAATCAGAAATAACAAGAAGTTTTGATTTATATCAATTATATAAATCAAAACATAAAGGTTATTCCTGATTAATTTTTCGAATTATTTTATATTTAAAGGCGTTAAGAAACCTTTGGTGACCCCACAGTTTAAATATCTATCGTAGGTACGTCGTGAACAGTGGTTGTTACAGACAAACGTTCACGTAAATTGTCCCAGTCAATGGATGAATTTAATGTGTCAATCAATGGCCACAGCCACACTGTTTTGAATTTCATTTTAAGTAAGTGGAACTCATCATCTTGGCTAGGACATGCAAATTATTACATTATATGAATAAGTGGAACTCATCTACTTGCCAGGGGCCATTACTTTTTTTTCGTTATATCAATAAATTATTTAATTTTGGATGTAACGCGTCTTCTGATTGGCTGACGTTGTTTAGTTTATCAGCCCATAGACATAATTTAGTATGTGACTGTGACGTCGTCAACGTTTTTTCATGGTTTTCACCCGTTTAAAATGGAATTAGATTAAATTATAAGAAATAACTGTAATATTTTATCTGTCTATTCGAAAAAACATTAAAAACAAATGCTTGGCAAATCCTTGACAAGGCGATGAGTGAGTGCTATTTATATATTTAAGGAATGACTGTCTCTGAAGAGATAACAGACAGTCATTCCTTAAATATATAAATGGCACTCATCACCTTGTCAAGGATTTGCCAAGCATGGGCCTTTTTTTTTTACACTTGGTGTCCTTATACTTTACATGTATTGTTTTTACAACAATATAAGCCATGTCAGATCAGGTCGTTCATTAATTTGATCAATATGTACATCTCCGATGTTTGGTCATTATAGCTTATATTTATATAACTTGAAACCCATGTAATTGTGGTATTATAAAAGAGATGTGACAATCGGTGTTTGACCACTCCAACATGATTTATTAGAATTAGTGGTATATTTGGCTACAGTAAGTTAGATCGTGTTATTATATCTATAAATCATACCACGTTTACTTTATTTCTGGATTAATATGTGATTAGTCTGATATGTATTTAAACTTAACAAATATAAATCAATGTGTAATGTAGAATGATTTGAAGTCACTAATCAATAATAGCTGAGCATGCTCTCTTTCTTTGGTCGAACAATTAAAAGATTGTTTGAATTATTAGAAACTGTTTTCAGGACTCATGATTTGTATTACCACTACTTGAAATGAGGTATCATAAAAATGCTGAAATTGCATGTTGACATTTTTCCTCTCTGGGTATATGAGTGTGTTCTTGGTCTTTGATGATTTTAGGTTACGAGTACTTTAAAATGCCTAATTTCTTTTATTCATATTGTTCTGTTGACTGGTGTTTTTCGTTCTTTTCTTTCTTTACTTCTAATAAAATCAAAGATAAGTGGTATGATGATTGCCAATGAGACAACTATCCACTATATTTTCACATATTTTTCTCAATAATTTATTTATTTATTCATTTTTTATTTATTTTTTTCTTCTTTTTTCACCTTTTTCATATTCATATATTTATTACAGAGCATGCCAGTATTTATATTTATGTATTGTTCAATAAGTGTATTATTTTTGTAAAAGGAGACAGATTTGTAAAGGCAAATTGCTTGTTTCTGAATCCTAAATATTATTTCATTGTATAATATGTTTAATGTTGATTTACCTGAATAAATATTGTTTAAAGCAACTATCCACTAGAGTTCAAATGAAGAGTTAGTGAGCAATTATTGGCAACCGTCTATACGGCCTGCAACAATGAAAAACCCATAGAGTATAGTTAGTTTTAAAAAGTAAAATCACAAAAATACTGAGCTCCGAGGAAAATTCAAAAAAGGAAAGTCCCCGACAAGAATAATATAAACAATTTAATCGAAAAAATTGAAATGACTTACTTGGTTCTGTTCGTGTTCCTCTAAACCTGAATCCGTCACCAGATCCTGACGAATCAGCGTGAAACTCTAACGTTAAATAACGCTGTGTTCCAAACCTAACGGTTGGTGTAGTGCTTCCACAGAAAGTTCCTAACAGGGTACCAGGAGCCATGCCAGCTATATCAGAATCGTAAATCTTTAAATAGTCTTTTGTGCAACCTGCTGAGTTTTCCAAATCGAAATACATCCAGTCTATCTTAAATCTGAAAATTAAATTACATTATATTGTTTAACATAAATAAAAGGAGATAATCAACATCAATCAGACAAAAACAAAACAACACAAAAGACATGGTATTATGCAAACCCCTCTCTCCCTTTCCAACAAAGAAGACACTTTTAGTGAAATTCTCTGAAACTGACATTATCAAGAGGCTTGATTTCTTGATTGACAACATATTAGTTACGTTCGGAGGACGTGTTTTTCAACAGACTATCGGCATTCAAATGGGAACGAATTGTGCCCCTCTTCTTGCCGACTTGTTTCTTTATTATTATGAGGCTGACTTCATACAGGAACTTCTTAGGAAGAAAGATAAGAAGTTAGCAATATCCTTTAACTTTACTTTCCGCTATATAGATGATGTTCTTTCACTAAATAATTCAAAATTTGGTGACTATGTCGAACGCATCTATCCCATTGAACTAGAGATAAAGTATACAACAGATACAGTTAAGTCGGCCTCATATCTTGACTTACATCTAGAAATTGACAATGAGGGTCGATTAAAAACAAAACTTTACGACAAAAGAGATGATTTCAGCTTTCCAATTGTGAACTGTCCATTTCTAAGTAGCCACATTCCAGCAGCACCTGCATACGGTGTATATATCTCCCAATTGATACGATATTCCCGTGCTTGCATTTCCTATCATGATTTCCATGATAGAGGGTTGTTGCTCACAAGGAAGCTATTAAATCAAGAGTTCCAAATGGTGAAGTTGAAATCATCTCTTCGGAAATTTTACGGACGCCATCATGAGTTGGTTGACCGTTATGGAATAACCGTTTTACAAATGATATAGGATGTTTTTCCTTACATCGTAACTACAATCCCCTTCCCTTTCATAAATGTGACCTACCGAAGTAGACTACTTACCGGATTTTTTTTTATCTCATAAGCAACACGACGGGTGCCACATGTGGAGCAGGATCTGCTTACCCCTCTGGAGCACCCGAGATCACCCCTAGTTTTTTTAGTGGGGTTCGTGTTGTTCATTCTTTCGTTTTCTATGTTGTGTCATGTGTACTATAATTGTTTGTCTGTTTGTCCTTTTAATTTTTAGCCATGGCGTTCTCTGTTTATTTTCGATTTATGAGTTTGACTGTCCCTCTGGTATCTTTCGTCCCTCTTTTAGTATAGGTTCAGACCATAAATCAGCGAATAGATATTACCCCCCCCCCCCCCCAAAAAAAAATATATATATATATATATATACGAGGTACAGTTATTGACTAAGTTTATAAACCCATGAGAAAGATTTGAAGGACAATTCAAAATTGGTTAGGCTGTAAATACTGAATGTGAAATAACATCTTTTATTAAGTTCCTGAATGCTGAATCATATTCTGCTAAAAAAAATGAAAAAAAAAACACTTTATAAATTTAATGCGTCCGAAGTTCGAAGCGCTTAATCAATATCAATATTTGTGATAATATGTAGATTGAAGATGTATATTTTATATTCCTGTTAGAAATAGCCTATTTTCAAACTGTTTCCCACTACAAACCAGCACCCAAATAGATATATATACATTAGAATTAGATAACTTTGTTTTAGATGCGAGGATACGGCAATGTGGCAGTCTGCCAAATGCAATAATGCTAGCATAAGAACACCTTGAGGTCATTTGAAATCGACAAATACTTACAAAGCTCCTCCCATGCTTCCGGCATCCAGGGTCATGACACAGTCTTTGTCCCCGCCATAATTGAACCATTTGAGAGGATTTATATGGCTGTTGATGTACAGACTGGCATCCTCTACTACCTCATCACAAGAACCACCAAAAGCATCGCTTGTGTTAGGATTCATATAATCTAAGAAAATAAAATATATATGAGACAGTTTCATGAACAGTAACCACTAAAAGCATCACTTGTATTAGGATTCATATAGTCTGGAAAAAATATATAAGATGTATAAGACCGCTTTCATTACAATAACCACCAAACAATCGTGTGTATAATCTTTTAAACGTCAAGCAGTTTGTAAAACTGTTATAAAGATCAAATAAAGCAAGCCGAATTGATGTCATGAGATGTTTATCGAATTTTGGAATTCCATATTTTGGAAGTTTTAAAACGAAACAACTAACAAGTGCAGAATTAGTGAAATTATATTACAATAAAACTATATTAATGCAGTGTTTGGCTCTGTAACTCAGTACAACAAAATGTCTCTTGCTTCGAATAGTCTTTAACAAACCAGATTTTGTGCTTATCAATAATAAGTCAACATCAATTTTATATACATTCTATAATCTCAGAAATAAGTTACTTTTACATCGGGTTTTCCGTATTTTGAAGGTAGCCATTGGCGAAAAGGGAAGTTAATAAAAAAGAAATAGAAGTATTCTCGTGTATGGCGCTCTTGACTAATTTGACATTCCAGCAGCGCCTGAATATGGAATATATATCTCCCAGATGATACGATATTCCAGAATTTGCATTTCCAATCAATTATATTTAGTTGACCGTTATGTATTATGGAATATCTGTTAAACAGATGACGACCGACGGTTCTAATTGTCGTAATAACCATGTTTACCCCACTGAGCACCTTAGATCAGCCGCGGTCTTTGGTGTGGTTCGTATTGATCAATCTTTAGTTTTCTATGTTGTGTTATACTGTTGTGTATCTTTTTGTTGTATTTCATTTTTGCCATTACATTGTAACTTTGTTTTCGACATATGAGTTACAATCCTTTTGGTATCTTTTGCATCTCTTTTATAAAACTGTAATCACATGAGCTTTCATATCATTGAGTTCATCTTACTTAATTGTATTAATGTGTTCCTACTTGAAATACAATTTATTTGGTAAATGTCTGCACGAACGTTCAAAAGGGGCGTTCCGAATCAAATGATTGGAAATATTTCATGCAAAGTAACTGATGATTATGACTAATGATATAGATAATTACTAATAATATTTCTTCTATAGGTTGTTCACCAACGAGGACACATTATTGTTTATAATATTATTTATGTTAAATTCTCACCAATTTTTATCTAGACTGAAGTATGTAACTATATATCTTTCTAATTTAGAAATGTTCATTTAAATCGGAAAGGGTGGATTCGAAATAAACATATCAAGAGATATTTAAATCAATCTGAATAACTTAGGGAAATTTGGATTACATTTTTGTCTTGCTAAACTATGGTCTAATCAAAAATTGCAATCAACTTAGTTAAGTATGTGTGTTAACTTTATGTATTTAACGAGATATTGGCACTTACGGAGTGTTAACAGGTTTTTTTCACATTCAGGAAAGAACATGTATTGAAGTGCCATCTAGCATAAGCTTAGTACGGGTTAGCAAATAAGTTAAAATTGAGAATGGAAATGGGGAATGTGTCAAAGAGACAACAACCCGCCCAAATAAAAAACAACAGCAGAGGGTCACCAACAGGTCTTCAATGTAGCGAGAAATTCCCGCACCCGGAGGCGTCCTTCAGCTGGCCCCTAAACAAATATATACTAGTCCAGTGATAATGAACGCCATACTAATTTCCAAATTGTACACAAGAAACTAAAATTAAAATAATACAAGACTAACAAAGGCCAGAGGCTCCTGACTTGGGACAGGCGCAAAAATGCGGCGGGGTTAAACATGTTTGTGAGATCTCAACCCTCCCCCTATACCTCTAACCAATGTAGTAAAGTAAACGCATAACAATACGCACATTAAAATTCAGTTCAAGAGAAATCCGAGTCTGATGTCAGAAGATGTAACCAAAGAAAATAAACAAAATGACAATAATACATAAATAACAACAGACTACTAGCAGTTAACTGACATGCCAGCTCCAGACTTCAACTAAACTGACTGAAAGATTATGATTTCATCATATGAACATCAGGCACAATCCTTCCCGTTAGGGGTTTAGTATCATACCATCATAACATATATGAGAAGAACATAACCCGTGTCATGCCAACAACTGTTTTTATAAATGTGTTCTTTAGTTTTATACGGCATACGATGAATTGCGTTAAGATAAAAAGATTAAAAAAATTCCCTTTCAAGATTGATGATTTTCTTAAATGTCGTTTCCAGTGACTAATCCAGAGGACATAGAGGGCGTAGGTCCCCCTTTTTCATCGGCACAGATTTATTATATCATGATTTTTATAATTTAAATGATTTTAAGCTTGATGCATAGAATCGTTCAAAATATTTCGCCTTTTTAGACTGACTTCGTTCGGTTGAATATAATTCATTTTATGGTATCATACCCTGTTTCAAAAATCTAGGATCAACTCTAGTCATACAATGTTAAGCCATTGATAAAAATCAGGAATTTCAAGGTACAAAGTAAATGGAATGAACGCTTTTTATTACAAAAAAAAGTAAAACAGCTCGCAAATAGAATAAAATAAAAAGTGCATGTCTAATATAAAGTTAATTTTACATAGACATATTACCGGTAGTACAGTTAGGATAATTGGCGGAAAATAAAAATCATTGATGACATCAGCTATTTTTTTTATTACTGTCAATTTATTAAGAACAGCGTCATGTGTAAGTAAAAGCTTTAGTCAATAGAGGCTCCTGACTTGAGACAGGCGCATTTTGCGGCATTTTTGAATATGCATAAAAGCTGGGAAATACTAAATGCAGCTAAATCGTTAGACAGAACAATAAACAAAATTAGACATGAAGCTTTAAACATAACATAAAAATCTATGAACTACGCTTTTTCAATTTCAGCAATGTTTTACTAGTTTCAGATATATATATGAACAGGAAGGCATGTCTTTTTTAACTTTTGGACAAATGTCTGACAAATGTCTGACGAACTTATTCTGCATATAACTGAGCTTGGTTAATTGTAAAAAGAGACCACAATAAGACATTTCAACAGGACAATCTATATTAACTAACAATTGACCTGTTAGAGACCACAATAAGACAATTCAACAGGACAATCTATATTAACTAACAATTGACCTGTTAGAGACCACAATAAGACAATTCAACAGGACAATCTATATTAACTAACAATTGACCTGTTAGAGACCACAATAAGACAATTCAACAGGACAATCTATATTAACTAACAATTGACCTGTTAGAGACCACAATAAGACAATTCAACAGGACAATCTATATTAACTAACAATTGACCTGTTAGAAACCACAATAAGACAATTCAACAGGACAATCTATATTAACTAACAATTGACCTGTTAGAGACCACAATAAGACAATTCAACAGGACAATCTATATTAACTAACAATTGACCTGTTAGAGACCACAATAAGACAATTCAACAGGACAATCTATATTAACTAACAATTGACCTGTTAGAGACCACAATAAGACAATTCAACAGGACAATCTATATTAACTAACAATTGACCTGTTAGAGACCACAATAAGACAATTCAACAGGACAATCTATATTAACTAACAATTGACCTGTTAGAGACCACAATAAGACAATTCAACAGGACAATCTATATTAACTAACAATTGACCTGTTAGAAACCACAATAAGACAATTCAACAGGACAATCTATATTAACTAACAATTGACCTGTTAGAGACCACAATAAGACAATTCAACAGGACAATCTATATTAACTAACAATTGACCTGTTAGAAACCACAATAAGACAATTCAACAGGACAATCTATATTAACTAACAATTGACCTGTTAGAAACCACAATAAGACAATTCAACAGGACAATCTATATTAACTAACAATTGACCTGTTAGAGACCACAATAAGACAATTCAACAGGACAATCTATATTAACTAACAATTGACCTGTTAGAGACCACAATAAGACAATTCAACAGGACAATCTATATTAACTAACAATTGACCTTTAGAACCACATAAGACAATTCACAGACAATCTATATTAACTAACAATTGACCTGTTAGAGACCACAATAAGACAATTCAACAGGACAATCTATATTAACTAACAATTGACCTGTTAGAGAACCACAATAAGACAATTCAACAGGAAATAAACAACATTCTTTATAACAATAAACTTAAACAATTGTAACCATTGTTAGAGCCCACAATAAGACAATTCAACAGGACAATCTATATTAACTAACAATTGACCTGTTAGAGACCACAATAAGACAATTCAACAGGACAATCTATATTAAACTAACAATTGACCTGTTAGAGACCACAATAAGACAATTCAACAGGACAATCTATATTAACTAACAATTGACCTGTTAGAGACCACAATAAGACATTCAACAGGACAATCTATATTAACTACAATGACCTGTTAGAGACCACAATAGACAATTCAACAGACAATCTATATTAACTAACAATTGACCTGTTAGAGACCACAATAAGACAATTCAACAGGACAATCTATATTAACTAACAATTGACCTGTTAGAGACCACAATAAGACAATTCAACAGGACAATCTATATTAACTAACAATTGACCTGTTAGAGACCACAATAAGACAATTCAACAGGACAATCTATATTAACTAACAATTGACCTGTTAGAGACCACAATAAGACAATTCAACAGGACAATCTATATTAACTAACAATTGACCTGTTAGAAACCACAATAAGACAATTCAACAGGACAATCTATATTAACTAACAATTGACCTGTTAGAGACCACAATAAGACAATTCAACAGGACAATCTATATTAACTAACAATTGACCTGTTAGAAACCACAATAAGACAATTCAACAGGACAATCTATATTAACTAACAATTGACCTGTTAGAGACCACAATAAGACAATTCAACAGGACAATCTATATTAACTAACAATTGACCTGTTAGAGACCACAATAAGACAATTCAACAGGACAATCTATATTAACTAACAATTGACCTGTTAGAGACCACAATAAGACAATTCAACAGGACAATCTATATTAACTAACAATTGACCTGTTAGAGACCACAATAAGACAATTCAACAGGACAATCTATATTAACTAACAATTGACCTGTTAGAGACCACAATAAGACAATTCAACAGGACAATCTATATTAACTAACAATTGACCTGTTAGAGACCACAATAAGACAATTCAACAGGACAATCTATATTAACTAACAATTGACCTGTTAGAGACCACAATAAGACAATTCAACAGGACAATCTATATTAACTAACAATTGACCTGTTAGAGACCACAATAAGACAATCAAGGAACTAATAACAATTGATGTTAAGACAAAGACAATTCAACAGGAAATCTATATTAACTAACAATTGACTGTTAGAGACCACATAACAATTCAACAGGACAATCTATATTAACTAACAATTGACCTGTTAGAGACCACAATAAGACAATTCAACAGGACAATCTATATTAACTAACAATTGACCTGTTAGAGACCACAATAAGACAATTCAACAGGACAATCTATATTAACTAACAATTGACCTGTTAGAAACCACAATAAGACAATTCAACAGGACAATCTATATTAACTAACAATTGACCTGTTAGAGACCACAATAAGACAATTCAACAGGACAATCTATATTAACTAACAATTGACCTGTTAGAGACCACAATAAGACAATTCAACAGGACAATCTATATTAACTAACAATTGACCTGTTAGAAACCACAATAAGACAATTCAACAGGACAATCTATATTAACTAACAATTGACCTGTTTTATTGTTGTTTGGTTGCTGTCTCATCAATAATCCTCCGTATCTTCTATTTCAGGGTGTGTAATAAAATTATAAAATATAAATGAAATAGGAATAAAGAATAAAGTCAGGTACAATAACATTTAATTAAAACCTGACGGGGAAGCAAGAGATGAAAGAGTTAATACTTACAATCAGCAATTAAATAAAATCCAAATACGGTTGTTATAGAGATAAGAAGTATACATATTTGTAAATTTCTAGCTTTTACTTCCATTGTGATCCTGTCTTGTCGCCTGCAAATGATATAACAATTACACTGCTCCTTCCGCCTTCGTCTCGGGGTAACTCTAAGATTGCACTCGGAATGTAATGTCTTCACTTAGACTTTGTTAATATAATCCCTTTAAAGGGATCACTGATCACATAAAATTATTTTAATTTTTATTAATATTATTTTATATTATTCTTAATCATAATTTGAAATATTAAGCTATTTAAATAATGACCTAAATCTATTGAATTGTAGTTCTAATATTGTTGTACTATTGCCTTCTGTTAAAACAACTATAAGAAGATTAAAATTATGCAGTGTCCTAACTGGGTTTGGTAAGTCCTATCTGGGTATGCTAAGTTTAATAGATCACGGTTAGTCATGGTAAATTTCATAACAAACAAACAGAACACGTAATTCCACATTTTATTTATGTATTGTAACTGATACCTATAATTTCATTGTCATTTACGCGGTATTCAGCTTATTTAAAATACCTCTTCTGAATTTTATCAAATAAAAAAGGCTGGATTTAAATTATTTTGTCTATGAGAATTCTCGTGCAGGAAAAGTGTCAAGCCACCTGTATGTCAAAAAAAAGATGCCAATTAGCCCTTGCAGCAACTCGACGAAAGAATCGTAAATGTACCTTTGCAATGCAAAAGATTTACCCCAATGCAATATATATCCTCTTTGTTTTTCCGGTGGCTGTTTACATTTTGAAATCTTCATTCCAATCCACTTTGTGTCCTGGGGCCTGTTTATCGAAGATAGTCCTAAGACCGCTTCGATAAACAGGCCCCTGGTCTTCACACTCATTATAACACACCTATTTGATTTATTGCATGTTAATTAATGTTGTTCTCGTTTTGCCACTACTAATGAACCACACATATATCATCTATCTAAATCCAAGTCTATTCTAATCATAATTTATCTCACATAAGACATTATGGTAGCAAGAAAAAAACAAGCCTCAAATATCACTCCAAATTAAAAGTTTTAAATGAATATTCGATATATATAGATAAACGATTTAAAAAAAGGAAAATTTCTTGACGATGAAAGCAGTCAGTTTGGCCTACATTTGTCACATAATACCAAACACATTGCTGATTATAATTTATTTGCAAGTGAATACTTAACCTCGTTCAATACGTATTCGTGTGGCCTTCAATAAAACCCATTTACTGACAAGTGAAACAAGGGTGATCCATTTCGTTGACCGATTCGATTCACAAAACAAACCCTTCTTATACAGGTAAAAACGATGCTTAACATATTTTGTAACCTATAACTAGAAATCAAACACACCTAGCAAAACCAAATTGCACGTGCTTGCTAATCATTTATAGAAATCTTTATCAAAAATTGCTTATGCTTAATTCGGATTATATAACCGTCGGCAGTCTTCGGATGTCATCTCGATGGTTATTCAAATGGCATATAGACTAAAATACACACTAATTTAACGTTTATACATATTATCGAGTCCATGTATTGTTAATTGTTGTGGTTTTATTAATAATTTGGATATACAGTTTAGTTTGTTGTATTTGGGGACAGGACTTTTTAACCCTTCCCTTTTTTTTCCAAAATCCATTATTTTTCATTTTCTATTAATTTCAATTATTTTCGCGTTTTCGGTATACTATGAACATACTATATATATATTATATAACAGTGACCGCCGTGAATAGTACAAAATAACGGGTTTTTGAAAAAGGAGAGGGTTAAAAGAAAGTTCTGTCCCCAAGTACCTATATGTGATATATCAAACCTGATAATTTGAGTCCAATTGGTGAATATGGATTTGACACCTTATGCCCCTTTTAATAATCATCTTCAATCTTGAATCTTAGGTTTATTTCATTTTGACATTGGAATAGAAAACATTTAAGTGAGCAAATGGAGAAATACTAGTTTATTTAACAGTTTAACTTAATTCTCACATAATTGCCACTGTATGTGAGATATTTTATATCCAGATCGTATTTCTATCTGGGCTGTACTTTTAGCTTATTTGACCACAGCTATGTTTATACGGTCATCATCAATTTTATTTTGAAATTTTTTAAAGTGCAATATTTGCCACTGGCAATAATATTATCAGTCGTTTATTTTAGATTTATTTTAAAATAAAGCTAGGACTAATATATTTGTTAGTGTGTCAATACTAAATTATAGGATTTTTAATACTAGTCACAAAAGTTAAATTTTTAAAAATCTTCAGCAAGAGTTTTCTTGTCCCTTTTGATTTTTTCATCTCTTTTATAGATATAAGTGACTGGTCTAAAGCCATTTTAGCGATGATTTAAGAAAATGTGTGTTTATTCAATTAAAATGAAATAATTAAAGCAATGGAATTTTGAACAGAGTGGTTTGATTGGAGAACATAAAGGATAAAATTGAGAATGGAAATGGGGAATGTGCCAAAGAGACAACAACCCGACCATAGAAAAAAACAACAGCAGAAGGTCACCAACAGGTCTTCAATGTAGCGAGAAATTCCCGCACCCGGAGGCGTCCTTCAACTGGCCCCTAAACAAATATATACTAGTTCAGTGATAATGAACGCCATACTAATTTCCAAATTGTACACAAGAAACTAAAATTAAAATAATACAAGACTAACAAAGGCCAGAGGCTCCTGACTTGGGACAGGCGCAAAAATGCGGCGGGGTTAAACATGTTTGTGAGATCTCAACCCTCCCCCTATACCTCTAGCCAATGTAGAAAAGTAAACGCATAACAATACGCACATTAAAATTCAGTTCAAGAGAAGTCCGAGTCTGATGTCAGAAGATGTAACCAAAGAAAATAAACAAAATGACAATAATACATAAATAACAACAGACTACTAGCAAGTAAACTGACATGCCAGCTCCAGACTTCAATTAAACTGACTGAAAGATTATGATTTCATCATATGAACATCAGGCACAATCCTTTCCGTTAGGGGTTTAGTATCATACCATCATAACATATATGAGAAGAACATAACCCGTGTCATGCCAACAACTGTTTTTTTAATAAATGTGTTTAGTTCCGATGCAAAGACCCTATAAGTGAATCAATATTAACGCCAAAATATGCAATCTTTAATGACCTGACAACAGTATCGTAACTATATCCCTTCTTAATAAGTCTATTCAAAGGTTTTGTCAGTTTTTGAGGTGAATACTGACACCTTTGTGCTTTATAAAGAATATTTCCATAAAAAATTGGATGTGAAATACCTGAACGTATAAGAAGTCTGCATGTTGAGCTATATTTACGAATGATGTCCTTATACCGATGATAAAATTTAGTAAATGTTTTGACTAGTTTGTGATATCGAAAACCCTGTTGTAATAATTTTTCAGTAATACATAAATTTCTCTCGTTAAAATCTAAAACATTGTTACATACACGAGCGAATCGTACAAGTTGAGATATATAAACACCGTAAGATGGTGACAAGGGAACGTCACCATTTAAAAATGGATAATTAACGATAGGAAATGAAAAATCATCTCTTTTATCATAAATTTTAGTATTCAGCTTTCCGTTAGTGATATAGATATCAAGATCGAGGAAAGGGCAGTGGTCATTGTTAGTATTAACTTTATTTAAAGTAAGTTCAACAGGATAAATTTCTTTAATATACATACTGAAGTCGTCATTATTGAGAGCCAAAATATCATCCAAATATCTAAAAGCATTATTAAATTTGTTTATCAGATGTTGTTTCGATGGGTCTTTGCTTATTTTTGTCATAAATTGTAACTCATAGCAATACAAGAACTTGTCGTTAAGAAGTACGTTTTTTATGTAAGACTTTTACTCCAATTTGTCTTCATGTTTTACAACCGAATTCTGGATATAAAGAAAATGCATCTGGCATAAAAAGAGGGTTTTCAATATCCCCCAAAACGCTATATTTTTATCGAACTAATCGCGCAACCAGTCAGTACCTCACTTAATCGTTTATGTACTTAATAAATAAAAATTTTGGCGAGTGAAAATTGTGATCTATTTGCTACCAAAAGAGTTATTTTCCAACCTATTGGGAATGCACGCTTTAGTCCTGCGGTCAAAAGTGCCAACATTTCTAAAAGTAACATTTCAGATTGTAATTTCTTTGAATGTAATGAAAAGATTTTCATCATAATTTGTGGCGGTTTGAAGTTATGGTCCTCCATTTTAGGAATTTAGTCAGCCGAAAGTGTTTAGGAATCTAGAACCTCATATATTTTTAATATTTGTATACACTATTAGTACATTTTGAATTTCTAATTTGGGCTGAATAATAATATCATCTTGAGATCTACCTTACGTATATTTAGGGTCCTCTATGTGGAGGCCATTATTGGTTCTCGTTTCAGGGAATCTTGAGGTCAGTCAGTTTTATGGTCCTAAGTCTCATGTTATCCTAGGGTCACTGTATAGTTCCAATCTCAGGACATTTTGAGGTCATGTTTAATTTCATGGTACTTTGAGCACTACACTTGTTGAATCCTTTTTCATCGGTAAAATTACCTTTGTAGGAACTGAACTCGCAGGCACTTGTCTCAGAAAAAAAATCCCGGCTATAGAACGTGTTATATCAAAGTATATATAGGAAAAAATTTCTGCGACAAAAGAAATTTTGAAAGAAAATGACCATTTATTTATTTGAATTTGAATTTTGATTGTTTCTATGTTTGTTCATTTTTGTAAGTGGGCTGAGAGACATATATTTACATTTACGGCTTCAAAAATAACTTTTTCATATATACTTTCTTCTTCTTCAGGAAATGATAAATCTTTACTTGATAAACAATTTAATTCTTTCTTGCTCTTATCCATGTTAGATCATAATTACAATGGTAGTAGTTATGCAACCGCCTCTATTCTTATTTTCAAAATGACTCAGGGATGCTGAGGCTGCAGGTGGTATCATCGTGTTATTTGATGCTGGGAACAGTATATCTTAATATATATGTTCCTGCGTGATGCTGATACTGAGACTGGTTTCGTAGACGAACATTTGACAGATTCTTGTATAATACTGGTATAGATTTGAAAATCTTACAACTGAATTCAGTCTATTGAAAGATGCTTATAAATGCAGCCAAGAGCTTCACAAATCTAACATAACTTCTTGGTTCTCATTTGTTAAAAAAGTATTAGAAGTTTTTGAAATTAAACAAGAAGTAAAACATTTCGGATAATATAAATTTTTGAACATATCTAGTAAATTAATTCACACTAAATATATTAGCAATTGGTATGCTAGCCAAAATAAAGCTTCTGATGGAAAACTGTTTAATTATGTGAAATTTAAGCAGAATTTTGGTTATGAAAATTATCTTTGATTTTAGAAGATCTATATATGCAAATTACGTATTTCTGCTCATAAGCTTCAAATTGAAGTTGGTCGTTTTTCAAATATTCCACGAAATGAAAGAATTTGCAAAAAATGCTCCTCTGGCTGTGTTGAAGATGAAATCCATTTTTTAACTAACTGTGAAAATTTTAAATCGGATAGAGATGCTCTTTGTCTCTGTTGATAATCAGCATAAATTTATTTATTTATTAAACTGTGAAGACAATCAGGTCCTTAATGCTGTTGGTAAATTTATTAAAGTGAATATGAGTTAGTAATTGTATTGTAACTGTATGTAAAAAAATGTTTGTATCTATGTATCTATGCAAATCAATATTCTTTTGCCTTATTCATGTATGCTCTGTATGCCCCTTGTGGGCCCTTAATTGGAAATAAAATATGTTCTGTTCTGTTCTGTTCTGTATAATTATTTTTAGATTATAAAAAAAAGTTAGAGTCGTTCAAAGTTATCAGCTTAGTTTACGCAGTTTACCATAAATTATAAAACTATTATTAAAAACAGATTTAAAAGAAACTCAGCCAAGACACTGCAGGAAATATCCGGAAAAGCAAACTCGACTCTAAAACTAGTATTTGAAGTATACTTCCTTTTCTGAAAATTAAAGTGAAACCAAAAGTCAAAAGAAAAAGTTTGAAGTGTTGGACACTAAAATCAAAACAAATGTTTGTAAAGTTGGTAAGTTTTAAAGATGGTTCAAATACCACTAATACAAAACTTTATGTAGTGATCTGATTTTTTATGATCATATGCAGTGTACATTTACAAATGTTGTATGATTGATAGAGATATTAGAGGATTGATACGTAGTAATCTCACATATTATGTAAACTGCATGTGCAGATATACCAGCTCTTAACCACGGGCAGAAACACTTGAGAAAAATAAATTTAACAAAGTAATGGTCATGATCACAGGTATTTGGGGCATTGATCCCCCTTTTTTTGGACCCACTAAAAATTTTTTTTTTTTATTTTTCTATATTTACAATTTTTTACAATGTATAGCATATATCAAGTCTCAACAATCCATTACTAGTCGATTGCAATGCCCTATTTACTATCCATATGAGCCCCAAGTGAAAAACACTTTTTTTGTGACGATCCATGCCCCAAATAAATACCTGTGATTTATAGTACATGTATATTACACAACATACAATGTAACAAAATGAAATTAAAAAATAACAACAAGATATTCTTGTATTGTATTTTCGAACTGCAGATATAGTGTGCCTATATTTACTGTTCAAACATATATGACAGATGGTCGGGGATGAGTTTATCCTGAATAAGAATAAGAATAAGAATATTTTATTTCCAATTAAAGGGCCCTATAAAGAGCTTTCATGACATTACATACAAGTACAAAATGTACGTAAGATTAGACATAAATTAGAAGACATATAATATATATTTCTTATACATGTACTCACAGAGCAGTAATTAAATGCAGTGTTGATTTGTGAGTCTGCACACCTTGCTTAACATCTTACATTTGTAGTGCTGATATATAATGCAAATAGCTATTTATGCTATTAAAAGATACTAAATAGACATGATTGTTATAATGTAGGCGGAGCAGACATCGAGACACAGAAGATATGCACTGTGCTCTTTAAAGTTAAACTTTGCCTTGTTGTTGTATTTAAATTTATATCTGACATTGTCTGAACATCAGGTCAATCTTCAGAGTACACTCATTTTGTGACACAAAAGTCAACATTCATGTTACCATGGTCACCATGTACATTAGAAAATCTGAGACATGTTGCATAAGAACAGTTTTATTTTGCAAATGACTATACTATTTTCTATTTTTACATGTTTTTTGTTTTCAGCTTTCCTTTGTGGTTGGAATTTATGTAGGAATTTATATTGACCAGCATTATCAGGTAATAATTTAGTATTTAAAGGTAGGTTGTAATGGATGTTGAATGGGGGTCTCATTGGGGGGTTGCGATCTCGTTTTTGTTTTGTCAGATGCCCGTATCCCGCTAAAACTATGTACGTAAGCAATTCTCATTTTTTGTTATTTCCCGGGTCCCGCTAGACCCCATTTCCCGTTTTCACGGCACAATAATTTGACTTTCATGTGTCACGCTTACAAAAAATCGGAAATCCAGCGTCATGCTTAGACCCCAATGAGACTCATTTGAATTGTCAGGATAATTTTTGATGATGTTACTTTATAACAAATTGACAATGCATATAAACAGATATAGTTCCTTGTATTTTCTACTTATTTCTATACCAAAAGGTTTGTAATAATGCAATAAAAAATAATAAAACAAAGAACAACTTTTTAAAAAATTCAAACAACTGGTGACCAACCATGCTCCAACTATTTGTGAAAAAATAAATATGTTGTTCAATTAATAAATGAATATTTTTTTCTATATTTGAATTCTTTGATTAGTTATTTAAAAATTATAATATGGAGATATATATTGTGTGGCTTTTATTTCTAATGAGACAGTCATGACTGTTACCCAGCAAAGATATTGGGAGAGAACATGTAATTTAACAGATCTGTGACTGATAGTCTTACTGTACTTGTGCATACATTCACTTTGACAATAACACACATCATATGAATAGTATGCTTACACCTGACATTTCCTAAAAGAAAAGGTTAACAGTTCATAGTATTTATCGACTGGTTATTGCTTAATTCATTACTTTTACCACATGCTTACATAAATGCAATTTAGTGGTTTGAATTTCCATACGTTTGATTACAAAATCAAAGTTTCCTTATAAATGCATACCTTTAAATCTCTTTGGAAGTGCTTTAGTTGATACCAAAGTATTCCTTTATCATGCTTCTTCACTGACCATATGTGAATGGATATTTATTTTCACAGTGATAAATTTGTATGCGTGTTACAATATCAGCAATGCCTTTACAATCCAATAAAATTACAATCGGTTAATTCAAATTCTGAGTAATTGTGGATACATGTATATTATAAACAATTTCTTACATTTTGTCAGGTATCAAGGGTGGATGATCCTAGCTCTGTATGAGAAGTAATTGTGGATACATGTATATTATACACAATTTCTTACATTTTGTCAGGTACCAAGGGTGGATGTTCCTAGCTCTGCATGATAAGTAATTGTGGATACATGTATATTATATACAATGTCTTGCATTTTGTCAGGTTCCAAGGGTGGATGTTCCTAGCTCTGTATGATAAGTAATTGTGGATACATGTATATTATATACAATGTCTTGCATTTTGTCAGGTACCAAGGATGGATGATCCTAGCTCTGTTTGATAAGTAATTGTGGATACATGTATATTATATACAATGTCTTATATTTTGTCAGGTACCAAGGGTAGATGATCCTAGCTCTGTATGGACACAGGTCAGAGAATATGCCAAGCAATTTGAGAAAGACAAGAAGGACAAGTGAAATTGACTTTATGGTTCATCCTTTGACCAGATGCCACATGACATTCCATGAGTTCATTCTGACTTACTATAGACAATCAACCTTTCAGTCCTACAACCATGATGATCAAGATGATTACAGTTATCATATATGAGTGATTAGTAATGTTAGGGGTTAAACAGAAATTCAGTTTTACAAAATGATCAATCTATTGTATTTTTGTTTGTTCTATAACTAATAACATTACCGGGCATTATTTGTTATTGTGTGTATTGATTAATTGTTGTTTACATCAAATTGAAAATAAAAATGTTATCCATAGATTGTTTTCTTATCTGAGTATTTATATCACACAACATCTACATGTTTTTACCCAAACTAATAATTCAATAAAGTATTATAATTCTTTAAAAAGTAATTGAGGAGTTTTACAAAACAGGAAACTTGATAAAATTGAGAACGGGAATGTGGAATGTGTCAAAGAGACATCAACCTAACCACAGAGCAGAAAACAGCCAGAAAATCATGTAACCAGAGGCATAATTCAGCTGGCTGTAAACAAAAATGTGTACAAGCTCAGACTTGAGAGTTGAAACAGGTGGGAAAATGCAGCAAGGTTAAACATGTTTTATGAGATCTCAACTCTCCCCTATACCTCTAGCCAATGCAGAAAAAACAAATAGCAATACACACAGTAAAACTTAGTTTAAAAGAAGTCCCAGTCCGATGTCAGAATAGGTAACAAAAGAGACTAAACAAACTGACAATGATACATAAATTAACAAAGGACTACTAGCAGTTACTGAAAGGACTACTAGCAGTTACTGACATGCTAGCTCTAGACCTCAATTAAACTGATGGAAAGATTATGCCTTCATCATATGATCCATTTCTAACCGGATTTTTGTGACAAAAATGTTGGTTATTGATTTGGGGATGTACAGCGGTCGAGCGGGCGGGAGGGTGGCAATCAAATGTTGTTCGTGCATTAACTCATGAACCGTTCAACCAAAGCTTTTAAAATTTTAATATGTTGTTACTGACAACTAAATGAAGGTCGAGTTCAATAATGGCGATTTTGACTATTACCGTTCAGGAGTTATGGTTCTTGAAAGATTGAAAAATGGAGTTTCCAGTCGTGTCCATGCATTAACTCATGAACCGTTCAACCAAAGCTTTTAAAATTTTTATATGTTGTTTCTGATGACGAAATAGAGGTCAAGTTCAATAATGACGATTTTGACTTTTACCGTTCAGGAGTTATGGTTCTTGAAAGATTGAAAAATGGTGTTTCCAGTCGTGTCCGTGCATTTTCTCATGAACCATCCAACCAAAGCTTTTGAAATTTTTATATGTTGTTTCTGATGACAAAATAGAGGTCAAGTTCAATAATGACGATTTTGACTTTTACCGTTCAGGAGTTATGGTTCTTGAAAGATCGTAAAATGGCGTTTCCATTCACGTTGTTGCATTTACTCATGAACCATTCAATCTAAGCTTTTCAAATTTTAATATGTTGATACTGATGACAAAATGGAGGTCAAATTTGATATTGACGATTTTCAATTTCACATTCATCAGTAATGGTTCTTGTGATATTGCCAGGACACAAATAAATGTTAATAAATCCGGTTTGCTGTCGTTGTGACAGCCTCTTGTTGTGTGTTGAATTATGTATTTGTTAAATGACTAAAAAAATGTTCTTATATAAAAAAAGAATTTGTAGTCGTCCACTTAAACGAACGGATGAACAAGAGAAATGAAAATATGGATTGGAATGTATGAGTCTGTTGTTCATAACTATACATAAATGCCAAGATCTCATGAGGGTATACATTATCATACATGCAGGTTTTAGTCCTAGAGAGACATTCAAAGATACAAATACTGATTTCTTACAAACATGTACCTGTAATGACTTATGGACATCTGAAGTGTATCAAAGATAGAATAAAAGGGGAGATTGGTTTGATGTATATTAATAATGTATTCAGGATGATGCACTATAGGTCAACAAAGCAAACTAAAGTATTTAAATTCTAATTTCAAAAGAAAACACATGTTACCCTCTCTAAAATATCTATTCTGACTGAACTCTTCCTTGATGCAACAATCTTTTCCATTCCTTGCTTGTACATCATACTGCATACTTATTGGAGAAAAATAACATCTCAATTTATAAAAGTTAGTTTATATGATGGGTCTGGAAATTCAAACCACAACTTCTAGTTCCATGGCAGTGGCAGATCCAAGGGGAGGGTCCAGGGGTTGGAACTTGGAACCCCCCTTTTTTTGGAACGATCAATGCATTTGAATGGGGACATGTGGTTGGAACCCCCTTTTGTCCAGGGTTGGGAACCCCCCCTTTTTAAACGGCTGGATCCGCCCTGGATGGATACACAGAAGCTCACAAGTGTATAGGATACACAGAAGCTCACAAGTGTATAGGATACACAGAAGCTCACAAGTGTATAGGATACACAGAAGCTCACAAGTGTATAGGATACACAGAAGCTCACAAGTGTATAGGATACACAGAAGCTCACAAGTGTATAGGATACACAGAAGCTCACAAGTGTATAGGATACACAGAAGCTCACAAGTGTATAGGATACACAGAAGCTCACAAGTGTATAGGATACACAGAAGCTCACAAGTGTATAGGATACACAGAAGCTAATAAAAATATCTGAATATTCAATGAGTGGCCAAATCATGATTGTGTGTTTTATTTCAACAAAGTAGAAATACAAGGAACCTAAACAGTTTCTGTGTTTGGTGCAACTTTTGTTGACAATGACTTGACACCACCTGTTGTTTGATGGCTTAGAAATGAAATTACATTCATACAACATGCTGTACAATTCCATTGTCACCATGCTTATGTATAACATATCAACAAGGGGCTATTGTTTAATGGAATCAATCAGTACAGTTCATTTATATAAATGAACATAAAATAAGTCTATCTTTCTGGGAAATCATCATATTTCAATGCAACCAAATAATAAACTTTTAACTTGCGTGTCAAACATTTCGATATATTGGACATTATTTTTCTTTAAACAACTTCAAAACAAAAAATATTTATATTTCTTTTATTTTCTGATTTCTTGGACGATATTTAACAACTTTTTTTTTCATTACAAATTCATTTCATCAATAGTACAAAATGATGAAATATACATTATTAAAATATTGCACAATTTTATAATCATCACAAAAAATCACATCACAATCATATTTCATAATCAATATTAATATACAAAGTTTGTACAAATGCATTAAATTTGTCAATTTTCAGATATCGTAAAATATTTTTTTCAAGACATAATCCTGTTCTACAAGTAATGTATATGTCTGAATTGTGATTCAATTCCCCCATAAAGCCTCAAATAAGTACTAAGATCAGAATGCCAAAGTATGTTTTTATAAGATTATATAGGGTATATGTCAAGTAGACAACAACCTAACTACAAAACAATCCTAAGTCATCTAGAGGTCAAAATTTAGTCTAAAACAAGAATGTGTCCATAGTACACGGATGCCCCACTCACACTATCATTTTCTATGTTCAGTTGACCGTGAAATTGGGGTCAAAACTTTAATTTGGAATTATAATTAGAAAGATCATATCATAGGGAACATGTGTACTAAGTTTCAAGTTGATTGGACTTCAACTTCTTCAAAAACTACCTTGACCAAAAACTTTAACCTGAACTTCGCACTATCATTTTCTATGTTCAGTGGACCATGAAATTGGGGTCAAAACTAACATTTGGCATTAAAATTAGAAAGATCATATCATAGGGAACATGTGTACTAAGTTTCAAGTTGATTGGACTTCAACTTCTTCAAAAACTACCTTGACCAAAAACTTTAACCTGAACTTCGCACTATCATTTTCTATGTTCAGTGGACCATGAAATTGGGGTCAAAACTATCATTTGGCATTAAAATTAGAAAGATCATATCCTGGGGAACATGTGTACTGAGTTTCAAGTTGATTGGACTTCAACTTCTTCAAAAACTACCTTGACCAAAAACTTTAACCTGAAGCGAACGGACGCACAGACGGACGAATGGAGGCACAGACCAGAAAACATAATGCCCCTCTACTATCGTAGGTGGGGCATAAAAAATCATTATCCTTCAATTAATAAAGATTACTATTTCCATTTTTAAAGCACCTTTTTGGAATAGCTAATAACAAATGAAAGGCCAGGTAATAACAGGCAGAAAATGATGTCAAAAAGTTACTACACCCTTTCGAAAAAAGTCTGTAACTTTTCTTGAGACATAAAGTGATCTCTAAATATAGATATACAACAACTTTCTATACCTGTTGCACAAGTCTCATATTTCATTTTTGTTCAATCTTAATTTCTTTGTAAAGTTTTACAATTTTTTTACTGATATATGCCCTGTAAAAATGAAGGCACTTATACAATATATTCTTAAAAAAATTTGGTGAAAGAGGTATTATCTAACCTGATTACTAAACATGGCCATAGTGAGATCTTATTCAAATCTTCCACTATTAAATGTCTTATAGCACATAAAGGGTTAGAATATATCTAAATGCCAAGTGAGAAAAAATGCTACAAAATAAACATTTTTTAAAGAATTTAAAACAACCTGTCAGTTTGTAGTTATCTCCCCTTGTATAAATATATAATTTTCCAATAAAACAATTGATGCAGTCAAAAATACCATGACATTAAATTTTGCTTAATATTATATATTATAACATGTGCTGAATATTGTATAAATGATATTGCTTAATATTGAATAACATAAAATGTGCTTTATATTTTATAATGACATGTGCTTATAATATTTGTTATTAAAGAGATTCAAAACATATTTAAATTTATTAATGATTAAAATTTCACACTGTTTAATCAGACACGTAATGGTGACAGTTTATAAACAACCGTGGGTAAAACCTCAACCAAAACACCTTATGATTTTCAATTAAAGATGTCTGTTTATAACATAAGTAACAACCCATTATCATTGTTTATTATGTATATGTTGGATAGTATGTACTGTATACAATAGAAGAAAGGGAGACAACTCCCTAAGCCAATTCATTGAAAAATATATAATTATTTCATGAGAAAAAAATGTGGGATAAAAACATAATAATTACAAGTTGTTTAGCACCATCTTTATAGTTAAACAAATCTTCTTCCATTGCTTCCATAGTAAGAAAAAAATTAATTATAAACTTGATGCCAAAATGTAAATATTTACTATATACTGTGGATTCATTTATTTTCGTGGGTACCAATTTTCGTGGATAGAGTAAAACCAGCATTTTCGTGGATATATGATTTCGTGGTTTTGCCAATTTCTGCATTCAAAGCCTATAGAAAATGTGTTATTCATTGAACATTTGAATTCGTGGTTCACCTGTACCCACGAAAACCACGAAAATTGGTATCCAACTAATAATAATGAATCCACAGTAAGCAATTTAGTGTTCAGTATAAACATATAGTATGAATATTTTATAAGGATGTGACAACTGAAAGAAAACAAGTCATTTCATTATCTGTCTTTATATAAACTGTTATGTTTAGATAATTAAAGAGGAAACTACTTACTTTTAAAACCTTGGCTACCAGTCTGACAACAACTTTTAACATTAAATATGAATGTAATTTTCAGCTATATTTATAGAAATAATGTGAGAAATGACAGATACTAAAAATGTGACTTGACTAGACCTAGTATAATGTAGGAGTTTGTTCCCTTGTATTCACAACCATTACACTTATGCTGCCCTTGACTGGACTGAAAAATTCTAAGGCAAGTTTTCATGTAGTTTTGGAGATTCTGAAAGCCTCACTTAAGTTTTACTTTATCGGATTACTTAATATTTATTTTCGATGTAAAGGTTTTAATTATTAAATTCAAACATATAGTAACATTAATTTATAATGGATGTATCACCTGTGAGTGATCGATATTGTTATACAGTTGACTGTCAAAATTTAGGTCCACTTTAATATCAGTGAAATACAAATAAATATAATTTGCTCAGGGTGCTATCTCTTGAATTTGAAGAAGCATTGTTTCCAAATTTGTTAAATTCCATGAAGCTTTCATGAGGATGTTCAAGTTTTTAAAATCTTTAACAACAGACTGTACCCATATGATAGTTAATTACTGCTATTGGCAGAAAAATCAAACTTTTTTCTTGATTATAAAAAGGAATGTTATATGCTTCTAAAATCCAAGAAGGAATGAAAGGTGAGTGATAATTTCAAATCTAAATCCCTAACCTGTTGACAAAACTAAAAAAAACTATTAAAGTCAATTAATTGGTAAAATACAGAATGAACAAAAAAAAATGTTCTCCAAAATATTTTGCAAGATGCAAATTCTTTATCATTGTTCAGGTTCTCTCCAAGTTTCCCAAATTTCCATGAATGTTTGATAAAATTATTGATGTCTAAAAAAGAACTTTAAACACATATTGAACCTAAATACTGACAACACAATAACATAATCTTGCCTTCCCAATATTTGCAAGGGAGACAAATCGGCTACAATCTTCTCCAAAGTTTTCACTGTGAACACTTTAATATAAAATATATGACTTACAATGTTATTCAAAATATTATTTAGTTTAGAGGGAATCTAATAACTATTCATCTCGGCCTTTTTACCCTAATTTGGAGTTTATTTGGCCAAACTATGTCAATTCCTAAATTCTCATCTATTTTTCAATTTGGGCAGGCTGGGTAGCTTTTTATTTTTTTCACTTCTTGTGATAAAAACCTTATTTTTTCACAAAATAGGACAGACCATGATTCTGTTATAAGCACATTGAAAAAATTAAATAAAAATCTGTATAAATAATGATTTCCCTTTGGTATAATGAAAATCTAGAAATAAGTTTGTCTTGCCTTCCAAAGAAAACTAACAGCTTATTAATATGCATTGTATGTTTTAAAGCATTGTAAACGTTGAGATTTTAAAAGCGCTAAAAGTAAACCATTCAATTAGCACTAATGAAAGCTCTGATTAATTAATAACCTTATGGTATATAAATGGCACAATCTGATTAATGACAATATACAATATTCATATAAAAATAATTTTTCAATTATAAAAAGCTTGTCATACTTCTGAGAATTATGTTTACAAAGCATAGAATTGAGCAAAGACAATGGATGGTTTAAGATCAATGAATGGACATATACTCTATATAGCATACTTAAGATGGTACCAAACACCTTCACTAAAACTAATTTGTCTCATTTAATTTTCATAAAATTTTGACAAAGTATTTACTTTGACCCTTTGACAAAATATATAAAAATTTCAAAAAGTTTGAACCAACCATTTTATCAGAAAAATTACACTGGTTATATAGCAGTTTGACAAACACTTATTTTGATCATCGAGAGGCTTAATATTCCCTTAAAATACAACATAATTAAAACGTTTAGCTGATTTTACAGAGTTATCTCCCCGTAGTGTAAGGTACCACCTTAAACCAATTAATAACATTATTTATGGAAATTATAGACATAAAGATTGAAATACATGTACAAAAATACAAAAAAAAGAAGATGTGGTATGATTGACAATAAGACACCTAGTTACCATACGTCAAGATTTGCCTACACATTTAATAAATTATAAATACAAAAAAAGAAGATGTGGTATGATTGACAATAAGACACCTATTTACCATACGTCAAAATTAGTCTAAACACTAAATAAATAATAAATACAAAAGTCAGTGAAGATTTGGTGGTCTTTGGTGGCTCTTAGGTCAGGGTGTTGTCTCTTTGACATATTCCCTATTTCCATCTACTATTATATTGTTATGGAAAAGGTAAAAAAATATATAAATTAGGGATCCTTAAAGAAAATTCCTGACCTGTCAGAGAGAAGAGTTAATTTTCCTTTGATGAAATATAGTGTTTTCCCAAATTGTTTAGACTGAATTTATACTACTATTATGGAATCATTTTGGAGATAAATAAAACAACCATTTCTTTTCCTAATCCTAACACATTCTTGTCAGTTGCCTTAAAGTTGTAGAAATAAATAAACACATTATATTCAGACTTTACAAACAAATCACATTTACAAAACATTTATATTATGCATAAAATAAAAGCACTAATGTATTGTTCAACAACATATTAACATAATCTTATAAATCATAAACCAAATGAAAATGATCATTACAACTCAGTTATCTTCTAAAAAGGTACAACTTATATAAAATAACTATGAATTTCATTTTCTTTCTGTCATAGTATTTTATTTTTGTTTTTACCTATACCTGTTTACTAACCCTTTGGTCTACTTTTCAGTACATTTTAACTAAGAAACTGACCTAAGCACAAAACAAAACGATGCTCCCTGTCAAATAAACATATACACCTTATGAATTCTGTATCATACATAGATATTTAAAGAACACATATAGTTAACAAGAAAATTCGATAGCAGATCATTTGACCAAAGCAAGAAACCTGATGGACATATACACAATTCATTAGATCAAAAATAGACGGAATTTGACTTGACTGTACTACCTTAACAAGAAAATATACATAAATTATATCTTAGCACTAGATATTAAATGTAGCTTGGTCTATAGACATGATAGAGAAGCAATAATATGTGGCTACTGGCAGTGACAATCTTTACATGGAGAAGATGAGAACATATCTAGTAATAATCTGATTGGTGTTTAACACCACTTTTGACACAATTGTACTACATGTATTTTGTGGTGGTCAGTTTTTATTTGTGGAGGAAGCCACAGTCTCCAGAGAGAACCACCAACCTTCTGTAGGAAAATCTATCAATAAAACTCTGGTTTACCATTGCTTTACATAAAAACATAACTTTGGCTCATGACCTTGAGCTAAATCACAAGGATGCAAGGATAACACATTCTGGCTTCTCATATTCATAATAATATTACTTTGTCAATTAGATGCTCATTAATATTATTGGTTAACAATATGCAAATGTTAAAAAAAAAACATTTCCATTCAACAACACTTGATTCAATTTAGCAAAAACAATAATTACAACCAAGTTGTGAAACTGTCGACCTCATCTTAAAACTTCAGTCCTTCACATAAAATGGCAGTGATTATATCAACTATGATAGATCAGTATACACAAGTTATGTATTAAAATTATAATCTTGACTAATTGTTTCTTGTTTTAAAACATTTAGATAAATGTATTTAAAGTATTTAGTGAACATTTCTTTGGTAAATAGCACCATACTTGAGAGGTAAACTTGAACTTTGCACTCATATATATAAGCAACCCTTAAGATTTTCCTATCATTTCCTTAATAATCAACAATTATCTAAAATTATTTCCTGATTTAAGTTCATCACAAGTTATTTAAGATTATCTATTTTTCAGATCAATAGATTCTGCTTTTAGCATATCTATAAGAAACAGACTTCATTCAAATTCATTCATCTTAATTTAAGTTGATTTCTATAGTTAATCTGTGTTGACGTTACAGAGGCATAGCATATCAAATGATAAAATCAGTGAATTCTGATGAAAAATTAACAGTTTATGAACTTGCATAGTTAAACTGCACCCTATGCTTAAAGGAACTGCTGGAAAAAAAACTAATGTATGTGAAGTTAAGTACATGCCCTGACTAATAAATAATAAAAATCTTAAAGTATTGGTTACTGAATATGCACGTGACCTTTGTCACATAGCACGTGACCTTTGTCACATAGCACGTGACCTTTGTCACATAGCACGTGACCTTTGTCACATAGCACGTGACCTTTGTAACATAGCACGTGACCTTCTGACTACATGAGAAGTACTACACACTACCGGGAAAATGAAACAAAAATCTATACAAAAATGTACAATATCACAAAGATCTCAAAAATATAAATAAATGTTCACATAATCTCATGACAATATTTTGAACGGACAAGACACAGAGATTCTATTTATCAGCTGATGATTTGTAGCGTCAGATTACTGTTCCTAGAGTTGTCTCCCCTACCCTCAGGTTTATCCTGATTATTTGTCTCTGTCAATGGCACTAAAGTGTTTGTTGTTACTGTCTGATTATTGAGCAAATCAAAAGAAAAGCTACGTCTAAATGACGATGTTGTTGATGACTGCCGTCGTAATAATGGAGGCTTGCCTAAAACTGATTCATGACTTCTTGCTAGAATTTGTAAAGCTGTGTCATAATTTGGAGGTGGTGTCATTGGTGGTTGGTCCTCTGATGGGGGTCTTAATGCTCGGTCCTAAAATAATATACAGAAAAATTACAATATGTCTATGCTGATGGGGTCTTAATGCTCGATCCTAAAATAATTTACAGAAAAATTACAATATATCTATGCTGATTCTGGTCCTCTGATGGGGGTCTTAATGCTTGGTCCTAAGATAATATATGGAAAAATTATAATATGTCTGGTAATTCTTTCCATTTACAACTAAATGAAGGTATTACTTATGTGAAAATTATAAATATAATCAATATATTGTCCTGCAATCTATCAGAAGAGTTGTAAAAAATGTATTCAAATGCAATTCCTTTGTAACAATAATTTTCGTTGGACGTTGACACATATTTTGAAGGTATTTGGGGGAACCTGTATGTAATTTCTCTAAAAAAATACATGAAATAAGCAAGCAAGTCATTTGTGCCTCAAAATCTTCATTTTGTCAACATTAAAACTATTCAGAGGCATACAAAAATTATAACTTTGTTTAGTGTTTATGTTTGGCATTGGGAGTATACATATGACTTCACAGTGTTTAGGTTTGGCATTGGTAGTATACATATGACTTCACAATGTTTATGTTTGGCGTTGGGAGTATACATATGACTTCACAGTGTTTATGTTTGGCATTGGTAGTATACATATGACTTCACAGTGTTTATGTTTGGCATTGGTAGTATACATATATGACTTCACATTGTTTATGTTTGGCATTGGTAGTATACATATGACTTCACAGTGTTTATGTTTGGCATTGGGAGTATACATATGACTTCTCATTGTTTATGTTTGGCATTGGTAGTATACATATGACTTCACAGTGTTTATGTTTGGCATTGGGAGTATACATATGACTTCACAGTGTTTATGTTTGGCTTTGGTAGTATACATATGACTTCACATTGTTTATCCTACCAAAGACAATGCAACAGTTTCAGGGACTTTTTCATTAAGGGCATTTTAAGCTCAAATATTTATCAAATGGAATTTATTCTAATATGTGGCATTAGAATTGGGATTACTATATTGTATGATTTCATAAAACTTGTTTTTACTGTTGCAAATATCCCTTTACCTAGCACCGCTACACATCCCTAAGTAAACTCAATTTGCGACAGTAAAATCTACGTTTTAGGACAGCCAAGCTTAAAATACAATACAGCTATCTCCTAATTCATATAACAATAAGGACAATAAAATGTCATAATCGTAAGCAACTATTTGTCTTCATTTAGCCTTCAACAATGTAACCCAATACTGTACAGTCAATGATAAAAGGCCCAGGAATAGTTTACCAATGTATAGGTTTTGAATACCTAATTAAACATTAGCCTTTCTCTTATAAATCTCTCTCACATAAAAATACAGCAGAATTTTAATGAATTCTTAGATCAAATGTTTAATATCGTATAACGTGATGTCGGTCTTGTAGAGAACTAAATAACTAGAAACACATTAATATAGGACACCTTTTACATGCTCATGGAGTATGATAAATTGAATCTTAAATGTCATGAATGTATAGCAGGACAATTGTACTTTATTAACTCACTCTGAGCATCTGTGGTGTGGGAGGGTACAACCTTGTGTCTATGGCCTCATTATAGGCTGGAGGAGGCTCAAATAAAGACGATCTTTCTGGATCCATGTCGTTATCTATTGATGCTACAAGATAAATATAGCTTAACATGAACATGATGAACATTGCTGGTCTAGTGAAAAGTGTGACAAGGAAACAGACATTCCTTTTAACATATTTCAAAAAACCCCAAACTTCAACAAACTTAATTAGGTAAATGAGAAAACAATCTCAGGAAGGATAACAATATGAAATATTCAAGTGTTCATTTCTGAAATATTTTAATGTACAAGTATGTTTCATAACGATTAAGACTCTTTACATTTTCATGATTTTGAATGTGTTTCACAAATGATAAGAATCAACACCTACTGTTTTCTGTTTTAGATACATACATTATAGATAAATGCTCAAATAAATAACAGACTTTTATAAGCATGATAAGGGTTCAAATAGAACCCCTACATATAAGAAGACTTATATGAGGGTTAAGATAATATCCCTCAATTTCGTAGCTGGAAAAGGCAAGTGAAAAACTTATCCACATTTATATATGTATATAGCATCAATGACATGTACTACAGTATTTACTCTGATTTCCTAACCTTGACCTTGTTTATGAGAATCAATGGTACTACCATACTTACTCTGATTTCTTGACCTTGATCTGGTTTGTGAGAATCAATGGTACTACCATACTTTCACTGTTGTCTTGACCTTGACCTTATTTGTGAGAATCAATGGTACTACCATACTTTCTCTGTTGTCTTGACCTTGACCTTATTTGTGAGAATCAATGGTGCTACCATACTTTCACTGTTGTCTTGACCTTGACCTTATTTGTGAGAATCAATGGTACTACTATACTTTCTCTGTTGTCTTGACCTTGACCTTGTTTGTGAGAATCAATGGTACTACCATACTTTCTCAGTTGTCTTGACCTTGACCTTGTTTGTGAGAATCAATGGTACTACCATACTTTCTCTGTTGTCTTGACCTTGACCTTGTTTGTGAGAATCAATGGTACTACCATACTTTCTCAGTTGTCTTGACCTTGACCTTGTTTGTGAGAATCAATGGTACTACAGTACTTACTATGTTGTATTGACCTTGACCTTGTTTGTGAAAATCAATGGTTCTACAGTACTTTCTTTGATGTATTGACCTTGACCTTGTTGAGAATCAATGGTACTACCATACTTACTCTGTTGTCTTGACCTTGAACTTGTTGAGAATCAATGGTACTACCATACTTACTCTGTTCTCTTGACCTTGACCTTGTTTGTGAGAATCAATGGTACTACCATACTTTCTCAGTTGTCTTGACCTTGTTTGTGAGAATCAATGGTACTACAGTACTTACTATGTTGTCTTGACCTTGACCTTGTTTGTGAAAATCAATGGTTCTGCAGTACTTACTTTGATGTATTGACCTTGACCTTGTTGAGAATCAATGGTAATACCATACTTACTCTGTTGTCTTGACCTTAACCTTGTTTGTGAGAATCAATGGTACTACATTACTTTCTCTGATTTATTAACTTTGACCTTGTTGCGAATCAAAGCTACTACCATACTTATTCTGATGTCTTGACCCTGACCTTGTTTGTGAGAATCAATAGTTCTACAGTACTTACTTTGATTTCTTAACCTTGACCTTGTTTGTTAGAATCAATTTTTCTACCATACTTACTCTGATATCTTGACCTTGATCTTTTTTGTGAGAATCAATGGTACTTCAGAACCTACTCTGATTTATTAACCTTGACCTTGTTTGTGAGAATCAATGGTACTGCCATACTTACTCTGATGTCTTGACCTTGACCTTGTTTGAGAGAACCAATGGTACTACCATACTTTCTCTGATGTCTTGACCTTGACCATGTTTGTGAGAATCAATGGTACTACAGTACTAGCTCTGAGTTCCTAACCCTGACCTTGATTGTGTGAACCAATTTTACATTACTACAGTACTTACTCTGATTTATTAACCTTGACCTTGTTGAGAACTAAAGCTAATACCATACTTACTCTGATGTCTCGACCTTGACCTTATTTGTGAAAATCAATGGTACTACAGTACTTACTTTGATTTCTTAACCTTGACCTTGTTTTTGAGAATCAATGATACATTACTACAGTACTTACTCTGATTTCATAACCTTGACCTTGTTTGTGTGAACCAACAGCATTTTACTATAGAACTTACTCTGATTTCGTAACCTTGACCTTGTTTGTGTGAACCAACTGTGACGGCACTTATTACAGTACTCACTCTGATTTCTTAACCTTGACCTTGAAGCATTTCTTTGTCTTTGTTGAAAACAGTATAACACAATAAGGAAAATCACCACAGCTATTCCCACTACGATCATAATTAGTATCGTGTTCTGATTCATCAACTGTTCCTCAGCTGAAATCACATCAAATTTACAACAATACTCTTAATAATGTCCACTTAGCATTTTGAAAGAGGTCAGTTGTATTTAAGTTATAACTAGAGGCTAAGAGCTATTTAACATTATTCTGTCCTAATATCATCAATGCTCAGATGAGACAGCTTGCTGACATTTTTTGTTAATTCTCAAAATTAGGGTGATAAGGGAAACTTTAATCACATCATACATCATTTCTCTTTTTTTCAATTCTTTTGTGTAAATAGTCAATTTAATCTTGAGATTAACAGTGAATGATACATGTTATATGTCAATAAACATGATAAATATTGAATGAAATTTTCTGTTTTCAATCTAAGAAGAACTTACGACACAGATCTATCTTTGAAATACATCTTCCATCATTACAAGTTTTCTCCCCTGATAGCTCACATGAGCGGTACTCAGGTTCTTTTGGCACAGTTATGGTGGTCATGTTTTTAAATCTAAAATGTTTTCCTAACCTGAAAAATAGTTTTAAAAAAAAATAATTATGTAATTTTACATTTTTCCTAAATGTTCTATCAATGTTTTAAAAACATAAGTAATAAGTAATTATTTCAGTATATATGCAATAAAGATTTTTTTATAAGGATAAGTATAATGGATTAACGAAGATTACTGAAAATTTCACAGTCGCCATTTCATATATTGTTATATTTGACTATGCAGTATTAGTTTTTCTCATTGTTGACGGCTGTACGAACAAACTTTCAAATACTACTTATTTTCTATAGTTAATATAAAAGGTAAATAAATAAAAGTAATACATTGTAATATATATATAAAACATTTTTGTAAAACAAATTCTTTTAATTTAAATAAAGGTATGATGCGGTCAATACTTTTAGTACATGGCCGAAACTACCAAGGCCTAATCAACTCAGGCCGAACTGTCTACATGGCCGAAACGTCTTGTTCCCACTCCTCATCGTTCTCAAAGTCATTTAAAAACAAATGAGAAATAAACAACGTGGGTGTACACGATCAAAAATAATTGACACTTACATTTATTACGTTAATACATATCAGTATTATTTATCGTAACTTCAAAGTATTATCTAGATTAATTTTAGGCCATACTGAAGCTTTAATTTGCTCGTACAAGTTCCTTTTTTGAGCACTCCACTCTCTTGTTTCTTTTTATTTTTTAGTCATCTACTAAATAACCAAACCAACTTCGGTCCATTTTCTCCGGAACCATTCTTTTGGGGAATATTATCACTTTTCTATTGTCTTTTGTTAGAATTAAGAGAGATATGGTGGCTTGGCTGTTTTATACATATGAAATCTTCCTTTAAATGTCACAGTTCGAAATTGCTGTAAAAAAAAATAACATAAAAACATCCGAACTTGTTTATTTTATTACAATCTAAACACGATTTCCGGTTTACTAAATTATTTCCCCTGGACCTTGTTTTCTACAGGTTACAAGAGCGCAATTATTCGTAATGCATTTTCCATAGGGTACCACTAGTGTTCCGTATTTTTTTTCTCGAAGACTACACAAACTAGGGAAAATCGGGTGGCAGTTCCTGTTAGTACAAATGCCAGTGTTGCATTACAACCAAAAAAAAATATAGGGTCATGCGGCTCAAATTGACTTAAAATGCAGTTGAAAAAAATCGTCTACTTTTTTCGCTTAATGAAAAAGGCATATTTTTAATGGCTCCGACGTGCAGAAATTGAAGATATTTTCTATACTTTGTAAAATGTGAATATGATTTTCGGCAATTTTTAAACCTAATTGGATAAGCTTTCGATTAAATGTAATTCCAATCCTGTATCAACCAATCAGAAGCCGTATAGGATTCTATTCTGAGTACCATCTTGGGGTAAAAAACTTGCCGGTAAAATGTAAACAAATAATTGCGCTCTTGTAACCAACATAATTTGCATCCTCAAATCCACAAAGTTCATCTACCTAGCGATATAACCATCACAGAAAAGGTATATTTGTGTTATTCAAGTTATCACAAAACGTTGTTGCTGTTAATTGACAGAAAACTACATATTTAAATTGAAAAATATCATTTTTAATATGTTTAAAAAAAATACCAATTTGCCATTATATTTTTTTTTGTGACATTATTTTTCTACTCTATATATTGAAATCCAAACAATAGAAATATACATTGGTTTGATGATTGTAACTTGAACAGGCACAAGTGTTTTATATAGAACTTTTATTTTTGAATTTATTTTGAGATTAAAAAATAACAAGAATAAAGTGTTACTCTGGTTTTTTTTGACAATAATTATTAATTTCAATTTGCTTCATGATTTTTTGTTTCATGCATAGAATAGAATCCGGGTCTGTTCGCGCCCATTCACATTCGCACCCGATCACGTTCGCACCCTTTCACTTTCGCACCCTACACATTCGCGCCCAATTTTTATTGGTTTTGTGTTTAATAACTTTATACAAGTTTTGGATAATTGAAATATTTTTAATCATTGTTTCTAAATAAAGTGAGATTCTGAAAACGGGGATGTTTTGGGTGGAATAAATCTTAGATTTTAATCAGTTTTGGTTAGTTTATTGGTATATTTTTTTTTAACTGTTTTAGATCAAAGGAGCAAATCTGTTTGAAACAATTATCTCTTCAGTCTTGTGTTTTTCATTTATTAAAATTTTCAGGATTTGTATAGTTTACTATACACATGATCCTTGGTTTTACTCATACCAGAGACATATAATACAATTTGTATTATATGTAATTGTATTATATGTCTCTGCTCATACCAAGGACGTATATTTATATTTATACGTCCTTGTACATACGAAGCTAAATACATGCAATATTTACATCAAAGCAACTTAAAACAGCAATCATGATTTTCTTATTATTCAACTGGAACTTGATTTAAGATTGGGTGCGAACGAACCTTGGGTGCGAACGTGCGAGGTGCGAACATGTAGGGTGCGAAAGTGTATTGGGCGCGAACAGACCTGATACCCATAGAATAAGAATGTACAGTATAGCTGCGGAACCGTAGCTCTTAGGTCCTTATGTTATTTTTTGACTATTTGCAGACCATATGTTATTTTTTTACTATTTGCAGACCATATCTATAGAGTTACGGTTCCGCAGCTAGTACATGTATGTTTAATCCTAGTCCAAATAATTATGATGTCTTGCAAGGCTTTTTTATTTTTTTCTGTGATGTCCTATTAATTTGGACTAGTTTCATCCTAACTTACAAATTACTTAGCTTACCCTTTACTGTCAAACAGTCATTTTTGGCTACTGTTTAAGCCATGTCAGAGTTGATTTTCTACTGTTAGTGTTTGATTTGGCAAAATATCCTTATCCTGATTCGTCAGAGGTCTGAAATATTTATTGTTACTGTTATTTTTGGAAAAAATTAACATGATCATGATGATTTGTTTAAAAGAAAGCAAACATTTTATCATCATATACTTAAAGGGGCACTAGCTGTCAAATTCATGATCACCGATTTGACTCAAATTCTCATATTTGATTTATAACAATGTAAAACATTTATCCAAACTATCAAAAGTCTAAAAGAAACAGTTTACAGAGCATGGGGTAGATAATATAAAGGTTCGTTTCGTGTGTATTTTATTCCAGACGCCATCTAATTAACTATCGATTTGACCTCAGATGACCATATAAGCGATGTAAACATAAATAAAGATATGACCAGATTAAACCAACACGTGCAATTGGATTTTTATAGGTCTGTTTGATTTTATTTTTTAGATTAAAAATAGATGTTTCTCATTGCTTTTAACCGTATAAGAATGATTGTATGTGCATCAAATTAGTAATCAAATGATTTACCGTAGTTTCACTTTCATTGTTGACATTCTTTTTCTTTAAATAACCAGTACACGTACAATGCATGCGTTGTCAATCTCTAGCTAGGGGTTAAATTGAAGTTCACATGAATACGGATTTAAAGAGGTCGACTCATTCACTTGCAAGTGAATTACTAATTATCAATGTTTCTAAGCATAATTTGACAAAATTGACTCTTTTTGGCTGCAAATAGCGAATTGTTCTTTCACTATTTCCCTTTCATTATTGATTGAACAAAAAAAATCAAACTTTAGATTTTTTATATATCTCGTAGCTAGTGCCCCTTTAAAATATATTCACGTCATTTGCCAAGAATTTTTACAGTTATTAGTCAAGAAGGTTCCTCTACAACCACTCATGGAAGGTTACAGTAGACAGAAATATAAGAATTTGCCTCTATTTCTTCTTTAATGTGTTTTTTTTATTTGTTAGTGCAAAATATTTCCAAAAATGTTCAAAAGTAATGATAAAATAAGTAATGATAAAATAAGTGACAAATCCATCTGACATGTCTGAGGTATATAGATGACCTATTAGATATTTTTTAAATGGTTGCCCAGATTTCACAAGATTCTTCACCATTCTTCAATTATTAAGAATATAAATGAATTTTTCACCGAACTCTGTTAAATTTGAAGGACCAGAATTTCAGGAACATTTGGTTTATATTTACATGTTATATCTGGAATTTATATTATCTGGAAATTCTTGTGTTTATAAATCATCAAAATTTGGATCGTATGGTGCGATGAATGTATATTATTCGATCCAGAAGTGGATAATGTTATTGACATTTTTCTTTTAGAGTCCAACTGAAAAAAATGTTTGGCAATATAATGTCTTAAACATGTTAAAGGAAAGTATCACAGCAAACGATTAAAAAAGCCTTTCAAGTTGTCATATTAGTACTAGGAAATTATATGCTGCCTTTGGTGTAATCAGATTCAAATTTAAAGAATGGTGTGCTTCTTTATGATGAACGAAAAAGAAAAAAATCCATAAAAAAAAACCCTGGAATGGAGGTGTAAGCTTATTTCCTGATAGTGCGAACAGTGTAGACTTACAAACAATCATAGTCTACCATTTATGCATTGTTATATGTATATTGATATCATCAACACACCTTGGATAAACAGTCTCATGCAGAGTTTTTTTGGGATACGATTGCTTTCAAGCAATCTGTAGACTTATACCGGTGGCTCAGAGCATTGCCCTCACTTCAATCGTTTTATTCTAAACATTAAGGAACATCTCAGATTCTTATGATTTTCTTGCTTTAAAAGGTAAAACAAACAAAGTGGTTGAACTTAAACAACTGTCCTATAATATTCGTTTCATAATCTTCATGTTTGATAATTCCCTTGACTTATATGCGTGTTTTTAACAACACGGAAAATCAGAATTAAGCAGTATTTATATTTAGTGTATTTATAAATTTAGAAACGCGTCAGAGGGAATTCCCAGTTTTGATAAAATGCGAGAGTTCTCTGAATTCCTATAAATCTATTTCTGTCATATAAGAACTGAAGTGGAGTTTTTCTTATATGTTACCGTTATGAAAATGATATTTGAGAGATTGTACTTCCTTAAAGAAATAGAGAACCATCTAGGTCGTTTAATAAACATTTAATATACGTTCTTGCTCCAGGGTTTGTTTTGGAAATTATGCGCATGCGTATAGTTTTCTTGACTTCAAGGGGTTTTAGATTGAATGGTTGCTCTAGATTCCCCACTCAATTAATTAATTTATAACTCATGGGATCTTTTCTATGTATGTTTGCTATTGAGGGTTATTGTTGTTGCATAATTTTAAATCATATGCATCATTTAAATTGAAATAAATGTCGTCCACATCGTAGAACACCCCTTCAGGCCAAATGGAGTCTTCCATATTATCGTTTCGAGTTGTCTCCCTTCCGGAAGTAACTTCCGTGAATTCTGAATCACAACACGTCGAGTATTAGCTCATTCTGTCAATAAACGTCGTATTATATTAAAAACATCGCAATTTAAACCGATAAATGTACGGAAAGGAGTCCTGATCACTGACCCAAAGGAAATTAAATATTTAAAGAGTTAGGAATAGGGTTCCTCCTAGAATTAACATAGGAAAATAGGTGATAAGATACGAAGTGAAATACCTTCTCTCACTTTGAGTCTCAGTGACTGCTGTGGAAAGTAAACTTGGAATTGATAGTACAAAAATAAAACACAATAGGCCTAATAACATTGTTCATACACTTTTACCCGGGATTGGCTATTTTGTAACTATTTTACATGTGCAGTTGAATTAATTTTGAAAATTATAGTATCTAGCTACATGCTATACATGTGTCACTAAAACAACGGTAATCGTATTCCTCAGAGCAATCTGCTCTTTGATTTGTCTAAACAAATAATCAAATTACATGAATTAACAGGACTAACAAACACATTATATTCCAGGGGAAATGCATGTAACAAAATTTTAACCTTACTATGATTCAATTGGATAGGTTACATGTACATTGGACTAAACAATATATTTTATTTTAATTTGGCCTATATTATTCTATTTCATTTGTAGATAGACATCAAGTCTTAGTTGTTCCAGTTGAGTGATGTTACAGAAGTTGTGGCCATAGGACAAAGAAAAGAGCTGTAAAATAAGTTTGCTGACAAGAGGACCTTGGATCTGCAAGTAAGGCCATATAAAGTGGTTGCAATTTCAAGTTACCCATCTTTTATTTTTGAATTTATTTTGAGATTAAAAAATAACAAGAATAAAGTGTAACTCTGGGTTTTTTTGACAATAATTATTAATTTCAATTTGTTTTAAATTGTCTTATTATCCATGTTATCTTTTAAACATGTTAAAAGTGTGTTAACATTGCACAATTATGATTCCTTTAGTTTTGCGTTATACCATAATATAGAATGTAAATCAAGAACTTACTGTCAGGTTAACAACAACATTTTCTGTTGACATGGTAGGGCAAATCTGATATTTCACAAAAATAAGATTTCCTGATTGACGAGTTTCACATGTATGGGGAAACCAGCATTCATATTTCCATGGCCTAACATAATTGGTTAGGCTGGAATTTGTTGAAAATACTCAGAAGTTTGGATAAATTATTTTATCTGATAAATGATGAGATAAAAAATTAACACCAGTTACAACTTTTTTCCAATCATGAATTGAAAATTCCCCAGGGCTTCTTTTCAATTAAATACTTGTCCTCCAAATGTCCCATATACAGGTCAGTGTTAAAACATCCCATCTTCCTACACATAAACACACATGTAGGGCCCTTCATAGCTTAAATGGTTTACTTTTGCAAATTGTGACTTGGATGGATAGTTGTCTCATTGGCACTCATACCACCTATTCTTATATCTGTGTAGCCTCTTAAAGCGACTGTATTTAAATGTCCTAACAATTTTATTTTTATAAAGATATGACTGAAGTACCAAAGGCATTAGAATTAATGTCTGATCTGAGAAGTAAAACACAAGATGTTATTAATCATACAGACAACATTCTAAAGAAGGCCAAGGAAGGACAGTTTGATACGTCAAAGGTAAATAGAATTAATGTCTGATCTAAGAAGTAAAACACAAGATGTTATTAACCATACAGACAACATTCTAAAGAAGGCCAAGGAAGGACAGTTTGATACGTCAAAGGTAAATAGAGCTAAATACCAGATATTATTAATCAGTCAATATTTTAAAGAAGGCCAAGGTAGGACAGTATGATACGTTAAAGGTAAATAGAGTTAAAAACCAGATATCATTAATCAGACAGTATTTTAATGAAGGCCAAGGTAGGACAGTATGATACGTTAAAGGTAAATAGAGTTAAAAACCAGATATCATTAATCAGACAGTATTTTAATGAAGGCCAAGGTAGGACAGTATGATACGTTAAAGGTAAATAGAGCTAAAAACCAGATATTATTAATCAGACAGTATTTTAATGAAGGCCAAGGTAGGACAGTATGATACGTTAAAGGTAAATAGAGTTAAAAACCAGATATCATTAATCAGACAGTATTTCAATGAAGGCTCTAATGCCACATCTTAATTATCTCCCTTGAATTATACAAATATTATCCTCTCTGTTCATGATCAAATAATTTTGTAATTTTCTTGTATTTTTATGAAAGAATGATTCATGGAATCATATGTCATGTATGTTTAAAAAGAAAATACAAGTCAATGGTCAGTTTTATTAAAATTTTTACAAATGTTATAAAAGATGACAGCCAAATAGATATTCATCTAAAGAGTATAATTTCTGTTTTAGGGAATTAGTTTTCTTGAGACTAAGTACCAGTTGTTACTAAGTTATTTGATTGACTCAACATTCCTATTCCACAAGAAGACTAGTAGCCAGTCAATCAGTGGGGATCCTTCTATAGAACGACTTGTAGAGATTCGTACTGTATGTTCAAACAATATAGATAGCCACTTGATTTAAAGCAAGCACTTATAATCACTTCATCAAATCAATTAATCTAGCATGTATTTTAAGACAATATATTTATTTACAAAGGAGATAGACATTATTTTTATTGATATAAAAATGAAGAGATATGGTATGATTGCTAATGGGACACCTATCCATCAGAGTTAAAAGGAAGTAAAAGTCTACCATTATAGGCCCCTGTACAGCCTTCAACAATATGAAAAACCCATACTGTTTGCATGGTATATAGTCAGCTATAAAATGCTCAGACATGAAAAATGTGAAATATTTCAAATAAGAAAACTAATTGATAAAACTTTTTACTATAAACAAATATGACTTACATGAACATCAACCACTGGGCTACATGCTCGAGAAAGGCACATACAGAATGTGTCAGGATTATACATGTTTGTGAGTGCTCAACCGCTCCCTAAACTGTTACAAAATCATGTGCCCACTCCCCAAGAACAATGGCAAAGTTGTAAAGAAATTATTAAATGATAATCAAAAGATCTTCCATTAACATAACATAGTGTTCTAGTTTTTCGTACAAAATGCTGCTACATTGGTTTATTCTTTCTTGTTTTAGGTATTGGAGAAGATGAGACCAATAGATCAGAAACTCAAGTATCAGATAGATAAAGTGATTAAAACAGCTACCACTGGAGGAACAGGTTTGAAACAAGCTTCCATTGGAGTGATAATTTTGAAACATTTTTTTAATGGAAATTTAACAAATAAGTAATTTTCTGCTGTAATTGTCAGATACGTCCCATTATGTTCAAACATTCAGACTGACCATGACAATGTAAGACATTTTCTTCTTTATTTTCCGTACCGTAATTATAGATCTACATAAATCATCATATATCTTTGATTATTACAAGGGTTAATCACTATGCAAATCCCAATATACCATTAAAGATGAATCTAAATCCATTGTTGTTTTATTTTTAGATGAGGCAGATCCACTCAGATTTAAAGCAAATCCAAATAATTTCACTAACAAGGTAATCTTTATTCTCATATGATTTGTATGCAACATTTTTTTTCCTTTTTTTTGATGGTCAAATCCACAGTTTACATTTTATGAAAATTAGGAGATGTGGTATGATTGTCAATGAGACAACCACACAGACTTCAAAAGATGCGGATTTAGGCCATATGTATTACTGACTTACTGTATGGCCTTCAACAATGAGAAACACCAATATCGTATTTGAAAGCTCATTGGAAAGTTGTAATGATTTGAAGAGTTGGTTCTGTTCTTCGTTTTTTTTACTTTGGCATCTTTTTTCAAATACAAGACTGATATTTCCAATTATAACTCTCTATAACATGGTTGCTATGGACTTCTCTAGCTATCAGATGGTTGCTATGGATTCTCACACTGATGACTATATCCAATATCAGATGGACATCTCACACTATTGATAGTTGCTATGGACTTCTAATACTAACACATAGTGGCTAGTAACAGATATTTTAGTGATTTTGTATATTAATTTGTGATATGTTTGATATTTTAAAATATAAACAAGCCATCAATCAAAAATGATTAACAGCCAAAACTATGCAAATTAAAATAGCTGTAATGATAACTTATTATTTTGTAGTTAGAGGATGAAGATGAATCAGGAACAGATGAGGACAACGAAACAAAATCTACCAACAAATCAAAAGTTTATGTCCCACCAAGACTTACACCTGTACATTATGGTAATTCTATAATAAGTTAAATACCCTTTTCAGCTCACATGTTCCAACAGGATTGATGATTTTTTATCATCACCTGGCTTCAGTCATCTGTTAAACTTGTCTGTGGTCATTTATTAACTTTTATAAAAAATCTTCTCTGAAACCAAACTAAACCAAAATCATTCTTCGGGTAAAGAAGCAAGTACTGTCCATTTTCTTTTATTTTTTTTAATGAAAGTTAACATTTGACAAGAAAGAAATGTTTACAATGTAAAGATTTTACAAATTGTGTTGTCCTAGACTTTCAGACACTTTTTTTTAAAGGAGTCATTGCCATAAAATGATGATATTTTAATGAATTTTCATAATATGGCAAGTGTGTAAGTGTATATGGGGAAAAGGATCAGGAAGACAATATCTACAAAAGAAAACCTTTCTGGTTTAAATTGTTAGTCAACTTTTTACAGAGTTATTGCCCTTGAAAGACATAGTTTTGATAATTACTTCAAAAACTTTAGTAGATCTGTATAAACTGTAAATATGATCATCAAATACAAGATCTACAATATGCAAATAAATAGGAGTTACAAATAAGGAAAACATAAATATCAGAATGGAATATATTTATTTGTTGAGCAATTCAACTTTTTTATTTGTAGGAACTTTTAACATACAGATTTGGATGAGACAGTAAAAGATAAAGATTACCTTATGTTTTACAAGAGTTATGACCCTTTGTGTTTATTTATTTGAATATATTTGGATGAACAGATTTGGATGAGACAGTAAAAGATAAAGATTACCTTATGTTTTGCGAGAGTTATGACCCTTTATTTTTATTTATTTAACAGATTTGGATGAGACGGTGAAAGATAAAGAAAGTAAGGCAATAGAAAGAGCCAAGAAGAGAGCTTTAAGTAGTAGTATACTGAAAGAACTGAGAGATGAATATTATGAAGGACCAGAAGAAGTCAAGGTTAAACTTTTTATGATTAACATGTTATTTGATTTCTTGCTCTTTTGTGCTTAATCCTCATTCCCTTTTTTCCTAAAAATGGATGTCCAATAAAATCTTAAAGAAATCCTAGACGTGTAAAAATATTTATTTGATTTTACTAAAAAAAACGTGTATGTTTAAATATTAAAAATAATCAATTAATTTTACAAGATTTTGCAAAATTCAACCACTTAAATTTATGACCAGTTCAAGATTTAAAAGAAAACAGACACTACTTTAAGCAAGATAAAATCTATCAGTCATAGAAAATATGGATATCCATGCTATTTTGAAATTTTTATTTATCTTGTGGCTCTCCATTTCATTTTCTTTTTTGGTTTTGAAAGACTCCACTATGAAATCCTAGTATGATAAGAAAAAAATGATGTGGGTTTACACCAATTCAACAAAACAGCAATTCAATAGCAGAAATATAAATAAAACATCTAAGAGCAGATAACTACACATCTGAATTACATTAATATGATCATGTGAGATTTTAACAACCTTGACTGGCTATAAAGCCCTCGCACCGTCATTATATTTCGAACATTAATACCAAATATTTGACACCTTTTTAAGGACAGGAAACATGAAGATATCAACAGTCTGTAATATCCTGTCTTTGGAAACCATACCTCATCTTCTTATTTCTATGTATACATTGTGTGGTATATAAGAGTGAATTTTAAGTGATTAAATACCCTGTATTAACAAACTGTCTAATGTTATTTATATTTTAGGAAAGTATTGACTTACATAGATTTAAAGCAAACAAGAAAGCTAAAGAAAGAACAGAGTATGTATTTACTTGAAGTAGTAAAAAATCAGTATGACAATCCCTTGTTTTTCAAACAAAAATACCAGAAAAAATCTCAAAGGAAAATTCATTATTAAACTCAAAGGAAATTTTATGAATTTCATTCAATAAAGTTATAACATTATAACTTGAAAATTAAGAATTTAGAATCACGTGATTAGGAAAACTTCATTATTATTTGTCAAAAATCAAAAAAATATCATTTAATTTCTATTTTTGTATAAAAATGTTTCCAAACAAGAATGCATCGTTTGCACAGTAAAATCAATGGTCCATGCACATTTTGATTATCTTCTGTATTTGATGAGCAACACAACAGGCACCACATGTGGAACAAGATCGGCCTACCCTTCAGGAACACCTGGGGTGGGGTTTGTGTTTTCTATGTTATGTCTTGTGTACTATTGTCTGTCTGTCTTTTTTTTAACCATGGTGTTGTCAGTTTGTTTTCGATCTATGAGTTTAAGTGTCCCTCACTATAGTTTCTTTCGCCCCTCTTTTATGATTTTAACATTTGATTTCAGATATGAAGAAGAAAGAATGATGAGAATGTCCATATCAAAGAAAGATAAGGTAAGATTATCTGTCATATAAACTAATGTCTGTCATATAAACCCTGGCCTTTGTTAGTCTTGAATTATTTTTAACTTTAGTTTCTTGTGTATATTTTGGAGTTTAGTATGGCGTTCATTATCACTGAACTATTATATATATTTGTTAAGAGGCCAGCTGACGGACGCCTCCGGGTGCGGGAATTTCTCGCTGCAATGAAGACCTGTTGGTGACCTTCTGCTGTTGTCTGTTCTATGGTCAGGTTGTTGTCTCTTTGACACATTCCCCATTTCCATTCTCAATTTTAATGCATGTTATTATCAAAGTTATTAAAGCAAATATTTTTATATGTATGGTTTGTACTTTGTACACCTTTGAAGTATAAATTAAGCCATCTTGATACATGGAAACAAAATAAGATTGCATATTATTACATGCAATCATTATATGCACTTATATTTCTTTTTATGTCTGAAGAAATTAATTTAGCTTTAAGTGTTGAAAGTGGTGTTAAGCATCAAGAGTTATTCTGTAAAACTGACCACACTTACCACCAATAAATTGATGCTAAAAAGATAAAGATAGAAAACAACAAAGAATGACATATGATCCAAATAGCCTGACTTGGTTCAGTTAATTCTATGTAAAAAATATTTTTATTTATAACTGCTTTAATATGTAATCGTTTATAGAATGAAATGTAGTTTCTGTATATAATGCTATTTATAAATTTTTCTATTTTTAGAATGCTATGAGAAAATTGGGAACTTTATCATCTCTAAATAACCTGACCCAGTTTGATGACATCAGTATTTTAGATGATGAAAGACAAGGAGAATTTGTATGTATTCAGTGTACTATAGATATTTTGTATGTCTTTCTGTTAATTTGTACACCTCACATTGTTTATACCAAATAAGGATCATGGTATACAATGTTAAAGATAGACCATTGTTATATGATTTGACCCTGCATTTCTACTGCATTCAGTTTGACAGTCCCTTATGTGATACCTTACTATAATTTTAAGATTTTGTAAAAGATATGAAAAAAATATTCTTGTACTAATGTTTAAGCCTTTAGGGTTGGGTTGGTTTAAGCTTAGGGTGAGAGCTAGTGTTATGATTATGTATAAGTTAGGGTTAGGTTTTGGAAGATGATTTATTAAGTATAAATCTATAAGGTTTTGGACCCCTCAAGTAGATAAAAACCCTTTGATAAAATTTCTTCTAGGTTATTTGCAAGAAAAATAAGTTTAGAAAAATTAGTATATGTTTTCTTTGGAAGCTTTCAACAGCACAAAAAGTTATATAGAAGTGTCCCAACTGCATGGAAATTTACGATAAGAAATTAATATCAAACATGGCAGAAAACATTAAAAAATGGTAAACCACTTATAATCTCCCCTTTGTGTTGTTTGTAAAACAATTAATATACCAAATGGTCATAAAAGACATTTTGTATGAGTTCTTAGGCAATTTTACAAGATGTATGTGCATTTTTGAAAACATAAAAGTATAAATGAAATTTCAATAGTTTGTCTTTCTATTTGTAGTCTATGGAAAAAGGGAAGAAAAGAAAATTTAACAGCAAGGTAAGACTATTTCTGTACAGATTATATATATATCATGGGAAGCTATGTTTAACCAAGAGATATGACATGGGTCTAGTCAGAAGTCCTGTGCACTTTTCAGATATTACGGGAATTTTTCAGAGTTATGTCATCCAGAGAAATCAAGTTTAGAGAAAACAGGGGAGATAAATACACATAGTCAGATAAAAAAGATAAACCTTACAAAATGTTTGGTAAATATCAAGGGCTATTGAATTAAGATAAATGTGGAGAGAGAATGAAGAGACGATTTATCTTCAAATACCGGACATTGATCATTCAATTTTTTTTATCCACTAACTGTATGTAAAATTGCTCCAATAATGTTGTTCATGAGGGGATTTTCCCATCAAAATATATTTTAGTGAATAATGATTATAAATTTTTGCATTTGTAAGTTTTACATTTTGAAAAAAAAGGAAGGACTCGTAAAGTGTAACTGTTATTTTTACAGTTCTAATGGTTAAAAAAATACACATAATTAAATTGTCATTATTGACTCTGTATAACTTTAGATATATTTTGTAATAATATATAATGTTTCTTTTACAGGGCAAGAAAGGAAAGAAAGGAGGTAATTAGTTTTCACATCTTAAACAAATAAACCTCTAAGAGACACATGTAAAATTAAGTTCTACTCGATACTTACAGAACGTTCAACAAAAAATTATTAAAACTCAGCCAAAAATACTCCATCAAAAAAATGAATTTCGTATCATACTCTTTATCTGAGTGATGTTTAGGATAATTCTCTTTATGTATTTAAAAATTACTTATTTCAAAATTGTCCCCTTATAACTAAAGGAGATGTGGTATGATTGTAAATGCGACAAGTATATGGTAGATTCCAAATGACATAGATAAAAGCACTTAAAGGTCATTAAAAAACAAATATAAACTGCTCTGCCTTCAATATCCATACTGTTTCATCAGCTTTATAAGGCCTCAACATGACAAAACGTGAAACAATTCAAACAAATAAAACCAACAGTCTTTTTTATGACAAATCAATAGGCTTAAAACAAATACAACACACAATGACAACCACTGAATTACAGGTTCATGAATGCTACAGTGTTTAAAAACATGATTTTGGTGTAACAGCACAAAATTAGAAAAATGTAAAATTGAGTTGTCTTGACTTATTCGATTGGCGAGAAGCACAAGATCATCTGATGACAGATGTAGAAAAACAATAAACAAAGTTTCACATCTTAGAAAATTCACAATTACTGAACGTTGCTAAGCCAATATCTACTAAGAAATAAATCATGTACTCCCAGGTTATATAAGAATTTGAATATGAAGTAAAAACACAAAAATACTAAACTCCGAGGAAAATCAAAAATCAAAAGGCAAAATCAAAAGTCAAAACACATAAAACGAATGGATAACAACTGTCATATTCCTGACTTGGTACAGGCAAGTAGGTTTATGTTATGCACACTGTTCTAGAATAGGGGAGATAATTTTATACAATTGTCTCCCTTTAGCAATGTATTTGTTATATCAAACAAGTATAATTCTTTTGATGATCCCATGTTCGTGTTGATTTTGCAGTGGTTCTTTTTTTAATTGCAGGATTTAAGAAGAAGAGGAGATGATTTATACAATAAAATATGAAAATAAATTTATGTTCATGTATTTAAAACAAAGACCAAAAACCAAATAATAGAAAGAAAATAATATTGATTTGAAGATTATTTGTCATGTAAATATATATCTACCTGTAATACATGACAAAGTAGTACTTTATAGTTAAAATGAACATTCTGATGGAATTCATTTACGAGTTGAAATATTAGTGACAGGATTCAATTATGAAATATAAAAAAGAAGATGTGGTATTATTGCCAATGAGACAACTATCCACAAAAGACCAAACATTAATAACTATATAAGTACATTCAAAATAAAGTTTTTTATTTTACATATGAGGATATATTTACCACTTTGTTGTTCAATCTGTTTATTTATCTAAACCAAGTGATTCCCAGATGATTAACAAATATCCATCTACTTCGACATGGATACTAGAGTGAAAAGAAATATCAATTCACCTGATAGCTTCTACAATTTCTTGGGTTTTCCCCCCTTACAATGTTATTACAGACTTCAGAATGTTTTACCTGAAATAAAATATGAACAAAAAGAAACTGTTTCATTCATTAATTCAATCATTCAATAGGCCAATCTAATTTGGATTTGGATTTTGTTAATCATTTGAGTGTTTTTGTGTCATGAATTATGATATTCTTTCTTTTCTATTTGAAACCATGTTGTAATTTTACTAGATAGAATCTTAGATTTTAGGAAAAGCATCATATACTCATACATATATGTTTGCATCATTTATCAGAATGTGAGTTCTTACTATTGCAAGGAGGTGCAGTATCCACAGTAATAAAAACCTCACCTAAATTACTTAATTTACAGTTCTTGTTTTTGTAACAATGTTATATGTCCCACTTTGTGTATTTACACAAAGGCTCTTCAATAGTATACAATCCCTTGCAACCGCATCAATAAAATATTTGAAGGATACAGTTATTTTTTCTGTTATTTAAATTAGTTTTTGCATCTGGACTAAATATAATCATAAGGAATCAAATGTACTGTTGAAATGTTCTAAGATTTTTTAAAGTTTATTGAGAACAGACGACACATGTTATTGGTGTGTCGTGTTTGTATGGAGGACAGTATAGTGAACCACATTGTGCCAGGGTTGTGTAAAACAAGTAGCCATCTTGATTTGAGGTTCCACCTGGCAGATATTCTGGACTGTTGTCCATACAGACATACATAGAAGCTGCAGCATGATCTGGTCGACCTCCAGCAAGAAAACCATGATATTCCATTTTCCATCCAGGATAGCAAGTATTTCTGCCTGGTATCATGATACTGGCTGTGGTTTGTTTGGCTTTGCACACACTGCATGGTACATTTTTGTTATGTTCATCCTTGAAATGTCCTTCATACTCGGCTCCATAGATGTTGGCATAATCTACGTCATTGGTTCTTTGTAAGGTTGAAATGTTTGGATCCTCAGGTAGACATACAGGGTTTGCCGCAGACCCAGGGTGATTATACCAGGCTCCAGCAGCATAACCTTGTAATAAATTAATTTTCTGAAATCTTTGACAAAATGAGATGCTGAATAATGTGTCTATAACTTTGTAGAACTATGCATTTGTATTTGAATAATAGTCTTTAAAATCATAATTGTCCACCAAATAAACATTCATTATTCAAATTTGCTTTGAAGAATATGTCAGTCTGTTCTATGTAATTTTGATTGTTCACTGACCTTTAAAACAAAATCAGATATTGCATTAAATGATATATTTTATTGTGTTGTTTCTTTCATTTTATAAGTTTATTTAGATATTTTGGCCAATTTTGCTACGTTTTTTCGATTATTGATTTTCTACCATTATCTTGTTAGTTTTATGTATAAAACAGAGGTAAATTTTATTCGAAAATAAAGAATGCTCTTGTCCATTTGGTGTGTTGTTTATGTTGACACGAAATCAATGAGAGCTGATACCTTGGCTCTTTTGAAATTCATGATAGAATCTGATGGCAGTGATGCAGGAGACCAGGCTATGTGATGAACATTATGTGGTATTGTGAGTAACAGGAGGCCATCTCTTACCTGTGTACACTATTTCTGTGTTATTATGACTACAGCGTTTTCGTCCCCACCTGACATATGTAGAACCAAAATCTACAATTCAAAAATAAAAATGTTAGCTTCATTGTTGCAATCATTAATATATGACTGCAAATTTTTTGCATTAGAACAAAAATCGAATTCTTGGAGTTCTTTGATATCTGCTGAATCAAACATTGTATATAGATTTTGGAATCTGTGTCATGTTATCACATTGGTCCACATTGAGGTCATTGATACATTTTCAACACGCTCTGTTCCAAACAATCTAGAAAAACTAAGGCATCAAACACCAGGATAATCTATGGTAATCTTTTCCTAAGGTAGTTGTAATTTGGATTTAGTTAAACTAACTTTTTCAAAATGTGCATAGCAAAAGCCAATCAAAAACACCGAATAATTGTTTTCCATTAATCTGTTAAAATTCCAAATATCATCAGAACACTTTTAACCATTTAAGACGCTTTTCAAGGAAGAGCCACCACCAGCTACAAAACTTACTTTGAGCAGACTGTAGCAGCTGTACTGATGCCGTTAATGTTTGTATTTGTTGTGATGTTGTAGTCGTTATCGCGTCAAGACGAGTAGACAAGTCTTGAATCTTTTGTTCAAGCTGATTAACAACATCTCCATCATTCAGAAGCAAACGTTTATTCTGAAGAGTACACTCTGAATAAGAAAGAAATCCCAGGTAAAAAAGATAAATCCATAGTTGATACATAGTATGTAGACAATTTTCTTCAAAATTGATAAGAGTAGATAAGAAATGGTTTAACTCTTTATTTTATAGATATGTCACAAAATGTGTACCCAATTTAAGTTATCTTGATTTGTTCCACATGCCCTTGCATGGAATTATGGAAACCAGGGTGTTCCGTGCATACAACCATTGTAACCAGGGTGTTCCGTGCATGTAACCATTGTAACCAGGGTGTTCCGTGCATACAATCATTGTACCCTTATTCCCCACAAGCATGTAACCATAAAAATCAGGATTCTATTTTGCATATACCTAATGATACCATTAAAGTCCATACATTATACCATAGTAACCAATATTCTTTGATGCATCCAGACATCGTTACTTGGATTCATTAACCCCGATTCCCTATGCATGTCTTAGGTAACCATGTAACTTGTAACCTTGAGTCTGGGCTCATGCATGTAACAATTGTAAACATCCAATTTCCCCATGCATGTAACAATTGTAAACATCCAATTTCCCCATGCATGTAACCCCTATAACCAGTATATCCATAGTAACCAGAAAAAATGAACAGCCCGTTTAAAAATTTAATATCATTTTGATGAAATAATATATTTTACCATAAAACCAAGATGAGTTTGACTTTTGTTTCTTTTTACTTTTACCATTCTCGAGATATGGTTCTTGGTTGTTGTAATACACCAAATCTCATTCTGTGGTTTTCAAATTACAAATAGAGGACCAGAGCCACTTTAGACTGATAGCAAATGAAAATAAATCGAACGTTTTGAACCACTTGACACTGTTTAGACGGGTTCAATTTTCGTCGTTTACATACATTTTTGCTTTACCTTAGTTGATCTTAGTTATATTTCTTGATGTTTGAAAAATTCAAAATGTTGTAATTACTGGAGGAAAAACGTCTTTTTTGTAAATTGATGATTTTTTTAATGGAAATTTGTTTTTCCATTAACAAAAGCATTTTCCAAAAAAACCCACTTTTTTTTAACATTCAACCAGAGTTATAAATATAAATTTACTTGTTTTCTTAAAATGAGATAAACACTTGCAATTTTATTTTCTGATTTGTATGAACATTACAAATTAGGTAAGCCCCTCACTCGAATTAGAATAAATAAGATACAACATTCAGGTCTCGGAGATGATAAGAGTAGATAAGAAATGATTTAGCTCTTTATTTTATAGATATGTCACATAATCTGAACCAAATTAATTTAAGTAATCTTGTTTTGTTCCACATGCCCTTGTCTGGAATCATTGTAACCAGGGTGTCCCGTGCATACAACCATTGTAACCCGTATTCCCCACATGCATGAAACCATAGAAATCAGGATTCTATTTTGCATATACATAATGTTACAATTATAGTCCATACATGATACCATAGTAACCAATATTCTTTGATGCATCCAGACATCGTTACTTGGATTCATTAACCCCGATTCCCTATGCATGTCTTAGGTAACCATGTAACTTGTAACCTTGAGTCTGGGCTCATGCATGTAACAATTGTAAACATCCAATTTCCCCATGCATGTAACCCCTATAACCAGTATGTTATCAAAGGTACCAGGATTATAATTTACTACGCCAGACGCGCGTTTCGTCTACATAAGACTCATCAGCGACGCTCATATCAAAATATTTATAAAGCCAAACAAGTACAAAGTTGAAGAGCATTGAGAGATATAGTCTATTTCTATAATCACGTTTACTCTAGTTTTTGTATATGCCCCATTTATGGCGAATTTTTTTTCGGTCTGTGCGTCCGACCGTTCGTTTGTTCCGCTTCAGGTTAAAGTTTTTGGTCAAGTTTTTAATGAAGTTGAAGTCCAATCAACTTGCAACTTAATACACATGTTCTCTATGATATCATCTTTCTAATTTTAATGCGAAATTAGAGTTTTTCCCCAAATTTCACGGTCCACTGAACCAGAGACATGAAGTTTACATGTCTCTGACTGAATATAAAAAATATAGTGCGAGTGGGGCATCCGTGTACTATTGACATATTCTTGTTGAAAATATTTAATAGAATTGCACTGAATGGCACCATAGACTATTTAGGGTATTCAGAAACTAACTTTTATACATATACACTGCCTTTGAACTATGGTAAAAAGTTTAATAACATCTTATAACAATTCAGAGTATGCTGCTAAAGAAACAAACTCCTGATCTCTCAGTTGCGGCTGGCGGGGGAATATGTGATCAGTATATCACCTCTCTAGTTTTTAGTATCTGTATCACACTTAAAACATTTTCGATTATAAAAAGTATAACACAAATTGGTCCGATTGTATGCTAGAATGAAAAATACAAAGCCTCGTGGGCCATTAGTCCCTTGCTTAATTCCAACCTCAAATTAGACGCTAGTCCACCAACTAAGATGACTGCCGTATATAGCATATTAAAAAACTTGTATGCTGATTTATGAATATATTTTGTTTCGTTGCACGATTTTTAAAGAAAAACCCTGTCCTTATATAACTGACATTTTTTGTCTTTGATTGCACGTTTAACACTGAAGCTAACCTGTCACGTCTACACGTATGTTAAGCAATTGGATATTCAACACAAATAATGTGACAATCTCTAGGTTAAAAAAAACTGATACTACAAATAAAAGAAATGTGATAAAGGTTTAGGAGATAGCTATTATCTCTTTATTTCTATCTTTCCGTAGATGAATCTTAAGGCACAAATAAAAAGATAAGTTTCTGTTAACAAATAACAAGATGATTATTACATTTTTGGTAAAGATCTTGGTAAAATACAACCGACCACACTAACCACGTTAACAACCCACTACTTCATGATACTAAAACATAGGCGGAGCCAGAGCCCGGGCCCCCCTTCAGTGGGAAAATATTGGGACACTCAAGGCTTCTGGATTATATAGAAATTTTTTTTTTTTTTATGAAAGTCAATGAGACAACTATCAATTGAGATCTCCATATAAACGGTATGTGCCAATGCAAAACAACTGCATACGAAACTTCATTGAAGTTACCACAAAATCAAACGCTTGTATTTATCCAAACTAAACAAAGTCATTAATTACTGCATGCTGTTGACGCAAATCCTTTTTGAATGAATGGCTTACAAGTCAGGAAAAGAAATGCGTACATGTATGATATTTATTCTACATTTTGCAAAAGTATAAGTGTGTTTTATTAGTCCTGAAACCATCTATCTTTCTATTTTTATATTGCCACTAAGTCACAACTTTGATCATTCGTGACAAGCTAACAAAAGCACATATCTAAAACCCGTAAAACATTTTGAACATTCAAGTGTCAAAGTTTTTTACAGACATAGTATTGGAAAACACCGTCCCATTTAGCGTCTCCTCCAATACACTGCAGTACTTCAAGTCCTTCGTCCATCAATAAGTCGGCAGACGACACTAAAACAGGAGTATGACCAAAAATTATAAGATGGCCACCTTTCTTCAACACACGGACAAGAGGATGAACCATTAAACGTGCATCGGAGGCTTTCATCACTTCGGAATTAATAAACCTTACAAATACTACATCCGCAATATTGTCTGCAATTTTCGGTTCGGCGGCGTTACCATGGTGAACTTCATCTAGTCGTTTTCCTGCAAACAGTGTCATCTGGTAGCTAAGGTCTTGTCCAGCTGTATAACTATTTGGGAATGCCTCTTTCATGGTTGCCAAAAACTGACCAGTTGAACAGGCAGGGTCATACAAGAACAAGTCTTCTTTTCCCAAAGTGTTTAAAAATTGAATTGAAAAATCTCTAAGAAAGACTTCACCTTCCCCAAGCTGAAGAGCTAATGTTTCATCTATTTCCCATCCTTCATCCGGGCAATGAATTTCAGTTTTATACTCCGTCTGCAAGGCTGGGAAAGGAAATACCAATTCCATTTCCTGTAAATGTTTGTGAACTATGTCGTGCATGATAGTTTTCTTTTCAGATCCAGTTAATTGTCTATATAATACAACAACGCCATCGTCTTGTATCCTAAGATCTACAAAAACGCCAAGGAGCATGCTACCACGAATATGACTACAATGTAATTCACGGATTTTGTTTGCAATCCATTGGTGAGAAAGGATTCGTCTTCCTACTAAAACACGAAGAGATCCATCTTCCATTTTCCAAGATTTCAAAAGAAAAATACTTTGAGGAAGCTCGTCCCATCGTTCGGAATACCTCGTAGGTCTGCGCTCACATACGGTTTTCCAATTCACAGCTTCGTGACGTTCAACGGAATCATCGATATGTCTTTCTTGGTATAGATCGATTTCTTTCAGAATCATTCGTAAATTTCTATTATCATGTTTGTCCGTCACTTCTGATATTAAAACTTTAAGCGCATCCTTTGCATTTTGCCATTTTCCTTCAGAAACTAGTTTTTGTGCTGCGTATAAACGTTCTCTGGTCTGCTTGTTATTGACGTCACGAAAAACTCCGTCAAAATTAAACGTGTCATGTCCATCTGTTGCCGTGGGCAGGGAACCACTTCTTTTCATGTCACTCATTTTTCTCGCTGTTCCCCAACTGGTTTTCTTTTAAAAAAAAAAGTCGTATATAGATACAAACGTGTCACTAAGAAGTAAATATTACACGTACATCCCTAAATGTTTTAGTAACCAGTCCAGATTGAACTTGCTGAGGTAAGAGATTAGATAATTCTTGTTATCATCTGACATGTCCAGAAAATCGTTCTAAAGGTCATCAACTAAATAAAAACGTTTGATAGTAGTCTCTATACATAATTTCACTGTTCTAAGTATGTACAGTACTATACCAGAGTAACTATTGCCTAGCAGTGGCGGATCTAGAAATGTTCTTAAGTGAGGGCCCACTGACTGCCTAAGAGGGGGCCCGCTCTGGTCATACTTCGTTGAATCCATATATAATAGACCATTTTTTCTCCAAGAAAATGGGGACCGGGCCCCCTTCCCCCTAAATCCTCCTCCGTCTAGTTATACAGTGGCGACTAGACTTTAGACGCTTAAAAATATAGATTATATCAATACGTGCCCCAAAAGACAAAATCCGGACTTTTCAGAGAATTTTGTATTTTAATTTCTCTCTTGTTTATTTTTAATTAATGAATGGCTATTATTTATTTTGAATTTATTGAACCATAAAACTAATTTTTGACTCTTCACATTGAATAATCCGCGAAGCGGATTATGTAAAATGTGAAGAGTCAAAAATTAGTTTTATGGTTCAATAAAATCAAAATAAATTATTGCCATTCATTATAAATAAATTTCTATCAAAAATCAGGCTCAAGGAACTTTTTATATAATTTGTATTAACAAAAACAACGCACACACATGTTGGCGTATGAATACTCAACGTCAGAGTGGGCGTGTCGCCATCATCAAAATTGACAACATTGAAAATAAAACTAATAATTTTAACCAATCAGAAGACAGTAAATACACAAAATTTATTTATTGAATAATGATAGAAAAAGAATTTCATTATCTGGTAGTATGTTATAACCCTAATATTGAAAGAATTATAAATATATATATACCACAATTTTTTTTTTTAACCCAACAGAGGACAAGCTATTTGGTTTGCTATACTACAATTATTGTAATATAAAAGTGCTCAATAATGGCGCATTGTTTTTGCAAAAAAATCATTTTTTTTTTTTTTAAAAGAAACTGTTTAGTACTTACCTAATTTAAGTTGTTTGTTACAAGCATATTGCTCATATAATATGATATGATATATATAGTGTGACTTTCGTCACGATATGTGTATTTGTTTGGATTGTTTAATCCACGTGCCAAACAACCGTATGTGACGGTGTGTTCGATGGCTCATATCAAATTGACCTGTATATATATATTTTTATTTCAATTTTGTTGTTATAATACCACTTCTGTTAAGCTGTATATTATATAAATCTGCCTCTTGAAACAGTCTAAACAATGCCATAGTAAATATGAAAAACGAAGAAAAAAAATACAACTGTATAAAATTATATCCTAGAAAACTAAACTGTGATCCTTTTGTCTGTGATGGAAGTTTGTATCATTATTTATATATGAATATTCATTAACAATCTTACCACATATTAGGTAAGTACCTTTTTTTTTATTTTATTAAATTTTTAACCTTGAGTATATGGGGCCAAACGTCATAATGAATTAGATGAATAAACTGTAAATGACAAATAATTTAAAACTAAGTGTTTGATTTGTCTTTAACAGTTTATTCTTTCATTCATTATGACGGGTGTTTATAATTGTCTTTCCATGGCTCCATGGTATAGGGCTTAGTTATACAATATACAGAGCAACAGTTACCACCCATCTCGGTAGAAACGAGTTCCAGGACTTCAATACAAGTGGTATATAGCTGGTGACTCAAGAACAACAGAAACAAAAATCAATTGTTTTGTGTAAAATGATACTGATACTTTGTTTCCTTCGGAAACTCTATTAATTTGAGGCCTCTTAACACACAGTTGCAAATATTACATGTAAATGATAAATTAATATACCCTATACTTTGTACTAGTTCGACACACCGAGTTAGGTTTTAACATAGTATGATAGTAGCCGTAACAAGGTTCATGTGATGTCATATCGCCTTACTTAGGCACATTGTTCCGATTTTCAGAAGTTATATGTATGGTACTTTCTGCTGTAAAACACAAAAATTTAACTTTTCAATTTTTTTTACTCTAATTTTAAATTTTGACTTTTTACGAGTTAAAAAATGTGAAACTTTTAAGATTTAACCCGGTGAAATGTTGACTTTTGAAAAGTCGAAATTTCGCTGTCAGATAATTATCAAAAGTAAAAAAATGTCAGTTAAAAGTACAAATTATCAAGATTTTTAAGATTTGTTTAAATATTATGAAATACATATAAACATTTGACTATGAATAATTAAAGTTTATATTTTCCATGTCCTTATTATGATCCGGCTTCCGTGTATGTAATTACAAGTAGATCAATTAAGTGAAAAGAACTACAAAAAATGAAACAGACTATAAAACATTGACTATTAAATGCGATATAAACAAATTATTAAATGTATTGACAACGAAACAGAAGTGGTCAATAATTCATTCGAATTTGAATACAATCATTAAGTACAATGTTTGGGTCGATATTTAAACTTTGGTATTGTCCGACTTAATACTTTTTATATGAATTGATATGTCTGTCTGAACTATACCGTCCGATTTAATGACTGCAAGCCGTCTTGTCCATGTCTTACTGTCCGTTTGGTTCTATTTAATTCCATAATATGACAGTTGGTACATTCAGAGACATATAATACAATATATCTCTGGTACATTTGAATAGGCATCTCATTAATGCAGTATAATTTACTGTAATGCCACTCCGCTATATGTTACTAGTAACTTGTCAGTTGTTAGGTACAACACATACACTAAACTGTTAACACACACATAGTGATGTGCCTGTTATTTGGTGCCCAGTGTGGTCCGGTCCAACACATGCACACAGTGATTTGCCTGTTATTTGGTGTACTATACCTACACATATGTAGAGATGCATATGACGCAGCAAACTTCGCCGAATCTCCAAGGGTATCATCAGCTAAGTAAAATTGAGAATTGAAATGGGGAATTTGTCAAAGAGACAACAACCCAACTATAGAGCAGACAACAGCCGAAGGCCACCAATGGGTCTTCAATACATCGAGAAACTCCGATTTTTTTTTTTATGTAAGGCTAATATGTTTATAACTCCGCCATATTCCGTGTGTGTATATATGTGCCTGTCCAAAGTCAAGAGGCTGTTATTCATTCGGTTGGCTTTTGTTTTGTGTTACGTATATGTTTTTCGTTTATATTTTGTATATAAATTAGGCCGTTAGTTTTCTCGCTTGAAACGTTTTACATGTGTCATTTCGGGGCCTTTTCATGATAGCTTGACTATATATGCGGTATGGACTTTGCCCGTTGTTGAAGGCCGTACGGTGACCTATAGTTGTATTAAATTGCTGTGTCATTTGGTTTCTTGTGGAGAGTTGTCTCAGCAGGTCAATCATACCACATCTTCTTTTTTTTATATTGTATACACATCCTTGCTTCAACTCAGTGTTCACGGTAGTTCGGTGTGGTACAGATATGATTTATAGTAAACCCTTCTTAAATTACTAGTTTATATAAAAATAAATATTAAAAAAAACCCTAAGGTTTCAACTCCCTCAGTTTATTTTAGATGGATTTGACCAGAGACACACATATTATGTCTCTGGAGTGGCTAAATTCAATTATGAGGTAATTTTTGTCATATACAACTCTTTAACTGTTCGGTTCTTGTACATCCTTGGCTTTCAAATATTCGGGTTTGGACGTTCCCAATCCTTGATCATCCTTCACGGCATGGCTTTCAAATATTCGGCTTTGGATGTTCCCAATCCTTGATCATCCTTCACGGCATGGCTTTCAAATATTCGGCTTTGTACGTTCCCAATCCTTGATCATCCTTCACGGCATGGCTTTCAAATATTCGGCTTTGGATGTTCCCAATCCTTGATCATCCTTGACGGCATGGCTTTCAAATATTCGGCTTTGTACGTTCCCAATCCTTGATCATCCTTCACGGCATGGCTTTCAAATATTCGGCTATGTACTTTCCCAATCCTTGATCATCCTCATAGTTCACGGCATGGTTTTCAAATATTTGGCTTTGTACGTTCCCAATCCTTGATCATCCTTCACGGCATGGCTTTCACATATTCGGCTTTGTACGTTCCCAATCCTTGATCATCCTCATAGTTCACGACATGGCTTTCAAATATTCGGCTTTGGACGTTCCCAATCCTTGTTATCCTTCACGGCATAGCTTTCAAATATTCGGCTTTGTACGTTCCCAATCCTTGATCATCCTTCACGGCATGGCTTTCAAATATTCGGCTTTGGACGTTCCCAATCCTTGATTATCCTTCACGGCATAGCTTTCAAATATTTGGCTTTGTACGTTCCCAATCCTTGATCATCCTTCACGGCATAGCTTTCAAATATTTAGCTTTGGACGTTCCCAATCCTTGATCATCCTTCACGGTATGGCTTTCAAATATTTAGCTTTGGACGTTCCCAATCCTTGATCATCCTTCACGGCATGGCTTTTAAATATTCGGCTTTGGACGTTCCCAATCCTTGATCATCCTTGTATGGCTTTCACACATATTCGGCTTTGGACTTTCCTCATCCTTAATGATCCTTGCATGGCTTTCACATATTTGGCTTTGAACTTTCCTCATCCTTCACGGCATGGCTTTCACATATTCGGCTGTGGACTTTCCTCATTCTTAATAATCCTTGCATGGCTTTCACATACTCGGCTTTGTACTTTCATCATCCTTCACGGCATGGCTTTCACATATTCGGATGTGGACTTTCCTCATCCTTAATGATCCTTGCATGGCTTTCACATATTTGGCTTTGTACTTTCCTCATCATTCACGGCATGGCTTTCACATATTCGGCTGTGGACTTTCCTCATCCTTAATGATCCTTGCATGGCTTTCACATATATTTGGCTTTGTACTTTCCTCATCCTTCACGGCATAGCTTTCACATATTCGGCTGTGGACTTTCCTCATCCTTAATGATCCTTGCATGGCTTTCACATATATTCGGCTTTGTACTTTCCTCATCCTTCACGGCATGGCTTTCACATATTCGGCTTTGGACTTTTCTCATCCTTAATGATCCTTGCATGGCTTTCACATATTCGGCTTTGGACTTTTCTCATCCTTAATGATCCTTGCATGGCTTTCACATATTCGGCTTTGGACTTTTCTCATCCTTAATGATCCTTGCATGGCTTTCACATATTCGGCTTTGTACGTTCCCAATCCTTGATCATCCTTGTATGGCTTTCACATATTCGGCTTTGGGCTTTCCTGGTGAAGGCGAATCCAGAAAAGCTCCTCGAACGCGTGAAATTTATAAAGTACATGTTTTTTTTTAATTTTTAAAGCATGTGTCAGATTTTCCATACAAAGTCAGCACGTCTTATAGGTCTCTGGCACGTCGAGGAACTTTTTCCTGAAATATGAAAGATAGACATAACATTACATACCATTAAAAAGATTGAAATTTACTGAAAGAATACACCTTACAACAGTTAACAATTTAAATGCTTCTTTTTAGTCCGATATGAAGCCCGAATAGTTAGAAACTAAGATTCCAACACATTATAAAGTCATAGTTGAAATCGATTAATCAAATTTTCTGATATTTTTAGGGGGGTCTAAATTTAAATGCTTCGGACTGGCAAGAAATAAAGTTTGATTTTCATTTCTAATTGAATAAATAACTTATTAAAAATCTTAAAACTGCAATCGACATATTTAACAATAACATCATCACTGACACTTTCAATCGATCTTTAACAATGCTGATTGTTTTCGGTTCAATGATCAGAATTAATCGGATTCTTGGGAACTTAGAAACGGACTATAACATTTTACCTGTGTGTGGGAATTCGATATCCAGTTAGCAGTCCCGTAAACATTTAACTGTTGTGGATTTACATGTGTTTTAAAAAATGAATTAAATTCCTCAATTCTAAATGGAAATAAATATTTAGCATTAAAAAGGAGTACAGAATGCCAGATGAAGCGTGAGTATAGTTTTGGTGATCTTCCAGATACATAACTATTTTGGTGTACTCTATTATTGGTCTATTAGTTTATTTGACAGTTGATTTGTTTCTGATGTGTTTGTTTTTATTCAAAAGTTATGAAGATATTTTGTATTGCAAATGGAAATTACATCACTGGAGACTTCAAGAATACAAAGTGGAGTAACTCTGTTAATAAGCAGCTTTGGTTTCCCGTAAAAAATGTTTCCAATAATGAATTGGATTAACACGAGTTATCTCTCTTTGAAATAGCAGAGAAGGCACTTGTGATAAGTATGATGAGTTGTGTTTAGTTGGATTGGGATTAAAACACATTTCCTGCTATTCTTGATAGCTTAAAAACTCAGTTTCATTGGCATTTATTTTAACCCATTGTTTAATTACAAAAGATTATAAAAAAGGGGGGATGCAGGTACAGGAACAAGATTATATTTTTCCATATAAAAGGAAAATTTAAATATATTTACTGAATACACTGAATATACTTTATACATACATTCAAAAGAGATGTTTTCTTGTACCTGTGGATGCAGGTGAGATGTCAATGAGACAGCAATGGTACAAAATGCTTAGGCGGATCCAAGGGGCCCAAGTCCCCCCTTTTGTGGGATAATTTGGATGATTACACAGGGAATCACTGAAGCATGACTGGAGTTGGCCCCCCTTGGGTCAGTCAACAGGCCCCTCCCCCTTTATGAAGAGTTCTGGATCCGCCACTGAAATGTCAGAAGACATTGGAAGACACATGAGACAAGATTTAATAAAATCACAACCCAGTACTGTCATATGTATGAATGAGTTGTTATTATTACCTATCTTTGACAAAAGTTAGTCTACATTTAGCTGCTAGACTAAATGTCATGGTTAGCAGGGATGATGGATAACTTATTGCCAAAAGCAGATTTTATCAAATTGTTTGGTTAATATTTAACAAAAAATATCTTTTGGGATTGGTAACTAATAGCATTTATATGTAAACAGTTTCATTTCTGTGACAACAAAAGTTAAAACCTCTCTGATTGGTCTGTCATTTGAAAATGGAAAATGATGAAGAGGGCCAGTGTTTAGGGCAGGAATTTAAGTTACTGATTATATTTGGTTTCGTAAACATGATAAAGGACAAACAAAATTGTTTGAGGGACAAATTTCATAATTTATTTCTAAACTAACAATAACTTTAAAGATTCTGAAAGATGACATATTCTCTAGAAGCTGAATATGCTGTTATATATTAGATCCTTGTCAGACCCCATGTAACAAAAAACTAGAGGCTCTAAAGAGCCTGTGTCGCTCACCTTGGTCTATGTGCATATTAAACAAAGGACACAAATGGATTCATGACAAAATTGTATTTTGGTGATGGTGATGTGTTTGAAGTTCTTACTTTACTGAACGATTTTGCTTCTTACAATTATATCTATTATGAACTTTGCCCATTAGTAACAGAGAACTATATTTGGTAAAAATTTACATAAATTTACCAAATTAATGAAAATTGTTAAAAATTGACTATAAAGGGCAATAACTCCTTAAGGGGTCAATTGACCATTTAGGTCATGTTGACTTATTTGTAGATCTTACTTTGCTGAACATTATTGCTGTTTACAGTTTATCTCTAACTATAATAATATTCAAGATAATAACCAAAAACAGCAAAATTTCTTCAAAATTACCAATTCAGGGGCAGCAACCCAACAACCGATTGACCGATTCATCTGAAAATTTCAGGGCAGATAGTTCTTGACCTGATAAACATTTTTATCCCCTGTCAGATTTCCTCAAAATGCTTTGGTTTTTGAGTTATAAGCCAAAAACTGCATTTTACCCCTATGTTCTATTTTTAGCGGTGGCGGCCATCTTGGTTGGTTGACCAGGTCACGCCACACATTTTTTAAACTAGATACCCCAAAGATGATTGTGGCCAAGTTTGGATTAATTTGGCCAAGTAGTTTCAGAGGAGAAGATTTTTGTAAAAGATTACTTTAATTTACGAAAAATGGTTAAAAATTGACTATAAAGGGCAATAACTCCTAAACGGGTCAACTGACCATTTTGGTCATGTTGACTTATTTGTAGATCTTACTTTGCTGAACATTATTGCTGTTTACAGTTTATCTCTATCTATAATAATATTCAAGATAATAACCAAAAACAGCAAAATTTCCTCAAAATTACCAATTCAGGGGCAGCAACCCAACAACCGATTGACCGATTCATCTGAAAATTTTAGGGCAGATAGATCTTGACCTGATAAACATTTTTATCCCATGTCAGATTTCCTCAAAATGCTTTGGTTTTTGAGTTATAAGCCAAAAACTGCATTTTACCCCTTTGTTCTATTTTTAGCCGTGGCGGCCATCTTGGTTGGTTGACCAGGTCACGCCACACATTTTTTAAACTAGATACCCCAAAGATGATTGTGGCCAAGTTTGGATTAATTTGGCCAAGTAGTTTCAGAGGAGAAGATTTTTGTAAAAGATTACTTTAATTAACGAAAAATGGTTAAAAATTGACTATAAAGGGCAATAACTCCTAAACGGGTCAACTGACCATTTTGGTCATGTTGACTTATTTGTAGATCTTACTTTGCTGAACATTATTGCTGTTTACAGTTTATCTCTAACTATAATAATATTCAAGATAATAACCAAAAACAGCAAAATTTCTTCAAAATTACCAATTCAGGGGCAGCAACCCAACAACCGATTGACCGATTCATCTGAAAATTTCAGGGCAGATAGATCTTGACCTGATAAACATTTTTACCCCTGTCAGATTTGCTCTAAATGCTTTGGTTTTTGAGTTATAAGCCAAAAACTGCATTTTACCCCTATGTTCTATTTTTAGCCGTGGCGGCCATCTTGGTTGGTTGACCGGGTCACGCCACACATTTTTTAAACTAGATACCCCAATGATGATTGTGGCCAAGTTTGGTTTGATTTGGCCCAGCAGTTTCAGAGGAGAAGATTTTTGTAAAAGTTAACGACGACGGACGACGACGACGACGACGGACGACGACGGACGACGACGGACGACGACGGACGACGGACGCCAAGTGATGAGAAAAGCTCACTTGGCCCTTCGGGCCAGGTGAGCTAATGATAAGTTATCTCCCCTTCTAGACAAAAATATTGTCACAATTTAGAATTGTTTAGTTTTTTTGGATCATTATTTAAGATGTTTAGAGAAGAATCTTATTGGAATTGGAAAGAAAAGTTTGTAATGTTATAAATGGTTGTGTTTTTGAAAATCCAATGGGACAATTTGAAAATACTGAGGAGAACTCTGTAACCTGTCAATTAAATAGTCAGTATAAAAACTGAAATTTAAGTTTCTTGACATTTTATAGACTTGATGGATTGCAAACTTTGGAATGCTACAAATTTCTTATTACAGGTCATGTAAAACACAGTCATTTTCATACATGTCATAATATAGGTTAACCATAATGTAATATTTTGTGTTTTATTTTTCAGTGTCAAAGTGGCTGTCAGGGTCCGTCCCTTTAATCAAAGGTAAGTTCAAATGATCATTGTTTTTTTAAAAAGAAAACTTGTTGGTTTGTTTTCAAATTGCTATAATTTATATATAGGCAGCAGAAATTTACCGTATACATTCAAAAATCATATCCATGTATCATTAAATTAACATGATAAAGCTAGTACCAAACAAAAGCAAAAAAATCTAAGGAGCCAGATTGGTTCAGGTTGACTCATTAGCATCACCCACAATGTGAATCCACACCCAGTCAAAATGGACAATGACACCCATTTCCTAAAACAACACAACATACAATGTACATACATGACATATCACCTGTATGCTAAATGTATGATTATAATAAATGACCCTGTAAATTTGTCTTTCAGGGAGAAGGACCGGACGTCAAAGCTCATCATTAAGATGCAGGACCAAATGACAACAATAGCCAATCCTGAAACTCCAAGTAAGTTGTAATATAATCAGATCTATTTCATGTATTTATATAGTTTTCTTAGAAGTACTTTTCAAGTGAAAGCTCATAATATAAAAAAAGATGATGTGGTATGATTGCCAATGAGACAACTCTCCACAAGAGTCCAAAATAACACAGAAATAAACAACTATAGGTTACCGTATGGCTTTCAATAATGTGTCCAAATTTGCCCCAACTGTTAAGGGCTGGACCTCTGAGGTCGTATCAGGTTGTGCTCAGCGAAGCATTATATTTACAAATTCATTTAAAAAAACCCAGTGTAAACAGTCAAAATGAACATCAATACAACATCTAAGAAAATGTCACTACCAGGTAAACGAGATTTACAAATTAACAAAGTTCAGTGATTGCAGTACATGGAAAGATAAATATCAAAATGACAAAATATTTACCAGGGTTGAGTTCAATATTGTAGCGGCTATGTAGCTGCTATCAATATCTATGTAACAACTGGTCTATAGCTACATGTTCAATAGTCAAAATCTACGTAGCACGACATAGCTGCTACGATATTGAACACAACCCAGGTGAGCAATATAGGCTCTTTGGAGTCTTAAGTCTATAGTTGTCTTAAACCAAACCTTTAAACATCAGAGCTAAATTACCCTCAACTATTTGGGGAACAAATGTGTATGATTGTTCAATAAAATTTACTAAAAAAATAAACAACATTTACACATTTTAAATTTTTTTTTTTTTATTTTTCAGATGAAGAACCAAAAAAGGTATGATATTATTTTAATTGATGACCATTAATTTTACTTATTAAACACTTATCATTAAAAGCACTACAGACACAACAAATGTATAAAGTTTTATTTTTATCCTGTGTGTCAACTCACCAGATTTTGGCAGCATGAAATGGGAGGTTGAAGTTTTTCTTTATTTCTGTGAATACTTGGTCACATCAATTTTATAAACATGTTCATCGTGATGGAAACGTTTACTTTTATACAAGGGCGCTTGTCTCAGAAATTTGCTTGTCATTTGTACTTTTGTCGAGCCTGCAAGCTTGACATAGGGATAGTGATCTGGTGGTGACGGCGGCATAGCTAACTTCTTAAAAGCTTTATATTTTAGAAGGTGGAAGACCTGGGTGCTTCATACTAACTTTGTATGTAGATGCTTCATGTTACGAAGTTTCTGTCAGTCACATGTCCAATGTCCTTGACCTCATTTTCATGGTTCAGTGACCACTTGAAAAAAAAGTTCAGATTTTATGTAATGTTGAATTCTCTCTTATTATAAGTAATAGGATAACTATATTTGGTATGTGCGTAATGTGCAAGGTCCTCATGTCTGTCAGACAGTTTTCACTTGACCTCGACCTCATTTCATGGATCAGTGTACAAGGTTAAGTTTTGGTGGTCAAGTCTATATCTCAGATACTATAAGCAATAGGGCGAGTATATTTGGTGTATGGAAGGACTGTAAGGTGTACATGTCCAACTGGCAGGTGCCATTTGACCTTGTCCTCATTTTCATGGTTCAGTGGTTTTAGTTCAGTTTTTGTGTTTTGGTCTATTTTTCTTAAAACTATAAAATATAGGTCAACTATATTTGTTGTATGGAACCATTGTTAGCTGTTCATGTCTGCCTGGTATGGTTAATATGACATTGACCTCATTTTCATGGTTCATTAGTCTTTGTTTAGCTATCTGGGTTAATGTTAAGTTTATGTGACAGTTATAATAAAGCTTTATTCTTAGGACTATCAAAGAGGGACGAAAGATACCAAAGGGACAGTCAAACTCATAAATCTAAAACAAACTGACAACGCCATGGCTAAAAATGAAAAAGACAAACAGACAAACAATAGTACACATGACACAACATAGAAAACTAAAGAATAAACAACACGAACCCCACCAAAAACTAGGAGTGATCTCAGGTGCTCCGGAAGGGTAGGCAGATCCTGCTCCACATGTGGCAACATCATAAATATCAATGATTAGTAAAGAAGGTGAATCAGTGTGTGCACACTTGTTTAGAATTAATGGAATAAAATCTGTAGATTTAATTCAACGATGGTGAAATGTATCCTGTTTAATCTACTTACATCTTACTTTTTAATGACTATTTTATTTTTGTCTATTTCAGTTTTCCTTTGATTACTCCTATTGGTAAGTACAAACATTTGATTTTTAGAAACCTGGGTGTAAGGTAAAGTTAAGCAAAACTATACGATATGACAAGGGTAAAAGTTATGTTTGAAATGACCAAGCTTTCAGTAGATGAAATTTACATTGGTTAAATTCTTCCAAGACTTTTAAGTATAAACAGGCTCTGATTGTATCAGGAACATTTAAAAATTGAAAAAAAATGATATGTGGCGCATTTATACTTCCAGAGATTATAGAAAATTGATAAAGAATTTATAAAACAGATCTATGTATATATAAAAAGAAAGTAAAATGAGAATGTTTTATTATAAATTGAGATTCTGAATAATCTGTCTAAGAATATAGAAAATGTCCAACTTCAAGGAAATTTCAAAAGTTCAAACAGAAAACAACTGCCACATCATACATGATATGTTATTCTTATAATCACAGTGACCAGCAACTCATGGTCTTAAATTTTTAAAACTAAATGATCCTGCTTGCACAATGTCTTAAGAGCCAGTTTAAAAACCGTGGCCCTTTTGGCCACAATGAATTTCTTCATCATTTCACATGTATGAAGGTTATTTTGAGTGCTTTAAAAATCAATTCCTGGTTTTACTCTTTCAGAAACTTCTTCTTTAACAATATCAGACCTCTTTTACATCATGTCGATATAAGACTTAGTGTCAAGATCAGATAAAGACATGTCATGTTGTGTAAAGAAATTGATAATCTACCATTTCAAAAGAAATATTCATAATCCTTCATCAGTTCATTGTTATATTCATAAAGTTCATGCAGTAGTAGATTAGTTTGAATCCATTAACTTCATTAGGGATTGTTACAATTACTTAGCGTTCAAAGAGAAATATCCAGTAATTTATTTTATTCATTACATCACAATGTTTTTTGAAAGAATTGTGTCAGTGTGAAGCATGAACTTGTATGAGGTCTTTGGAGAATTGTTTCAATAAATGTAGTTTCTAACTTTAAAACCTAAAAGTTATGAAATAATTGCACAACACTTTCAAGTTACATTGGGGTTATAAAAATAATTTGGACTATAAAAACATAAACGGTACTATCTATACTTTCTCACTTCTTTTGAAGTTTATTATAACACTGATCAATTATATAAAGTGTTTGTAGTTTAATTGACTTGGAGGCCTTTATAGGCCTTTACTGTTTGATTGAACAGTATCTCTGTCAATATTGTGTCAATATTTGTACCCTACATACATGACACAGAGTGTGCTTACAAACTTATTATCTTGGGAGAGATCTTTTTAAATCATGTTGATCTATCTGTTGACATGATAGTAAATAATTGATTAATTGGTGGCTCTTTAATGTCCAGGGACAAGTATTACATGTATATCATGGACACTGAGTCAAATTTCTTATATGGTACTTGGTAATGTTATTATTATGCCAAAGTAAGACTTTTCTCAGACATATTCTTCTGACTCTAAGTCATTCAGGCTTTGGTTTCACCTATAATTTACGTAATCGGCATAGAAGTAGAAAATACCTTAAAATCTTAAAATTCATTGTTTTGACCCTTTAAAGGATAGAAAAAAGTAAAATAACAGAACAACAGAACCCCTAGGGAAATTCAAAACAGAAAGTCTTTTATAAAATGGCAAAATCAAAAGCTCAAGCACATCTATGGAATGAAAAAAACAGTCATATTCCTGAAGAAACTTCTATCACTCATGACCTCAAAATCATCAAGCCGTTGATAGTAAAGAGGTTTGTGAAAATAATTTTGTCATGAGTTGTCCTCAATACGATCATGCTCTACGGTGCAGCAGCTTGGACAATTGTGTATTGCATCTAAGCAGCACCACAACACCATATTAAACAGTGACCTGTGTTGGGAAATACAGGGAAAAAAGGGATATTTTTTATATACTTTTTAATGAAAATATTGTTTTTGGTATGGAACTGAGACAAGGAAGGTGATTTCAGGACTTGAGCCATTCCTACATTTGTGCTGAACTATTTTGTAATTCTTTTGAATTTTTTTGAGATAGGCATCACAGATTTCCCGTATTTCAACAGCGTTAGGTACTAGACTGTTGATAATAGCTAAATAAGTTAAAATTGTGAGATATGAATTGAAGTGTTTTTACATTTAATAAATAATTATTACAAATCCATTTGATTATTTATTCAACTATTTCAATATTATAAAAATGATAAAATGTTACAACTTTAATTGGTTTTTAAATTGAAATTAATATTTAAATTATAAGTCCGTTAGTTAGTTTTCCATAACAATTTTCCAAGATAAAACACTTGTAACTATTGGCCTAAACATATTGAAATTAAATCAGGACTGGCTTACGTGACTATAATTCTCTGTAAACAAACAATAGTTATGCAAATCTATAATATTACGGAAGTTTACAGATATAATTAGAATTTTATGTAAACAATAAAGATTAAAGTAAAGAGATTGTCCACCGAGAAAACAGACTTTATTGTCGCCTCAGATTATATCCTTAGATTGGTTGTATATTGATAGCTATACTCACAACGTTAAATTTCATTGTGAAATACGATTGAATATTGTAAAATAAGATTGAATATTGTGATTAGGTTTTCAAATTATGTGCCGAAGGATAATGTTACTGTTTATTGTTAGATTATGGAACTAAATACAACTTGTTTTAGTTAAAATAACGGAACTATTGTTGTAGTATAACATTTAACAGCTTAATTGTCCCTGCGTCCTGATATAGTTTGTTTACATCTGTTTCATTCAATTCTGTTGGTAATCATACATCACATCTTCTTTTCATTTCCCCCGCAACTGAAAGTTAGGGTGCATATTGTTTTATCCCTTTCTGGCTGTCTTCTGTTCATTCTTCTGACCTTTTAAAATTGAGTTACTGGTCCTGCATTATTCATTTTTGGTATCTTTAGTTTTTGTTGTCCATAAGTAAATTATCCTTCATACCTTTCATGTCAAGCATTTTATTTATTCAGTTCATGTGATGTGTATTGTCAATAGATCTATTGTATTTGGTGTATTGATTGATTAAAAAAGTGTAAGTATCTTGTTTAGCTTGTTTCATATGACCTTAACCTAATTTTCATTGTTCATTGGTCAATGCTAAATTTTCATAGTTTTGACTATATTTATGCCCCTGCAGTAGCCAATGGGGCATTAAGTTTAACCCTTGTATGTGTGTGGAATGATTGTAAAGTGTACATGTCTGTCTGGCTGGTTTCATGAACTTGACCTCATTGTAATGGTTCATGGTCAATGTTAAGATTTTGCAGTTATATATATTTCTGTCACTGCTTAAAGAAATAGGATCAACATATCTCTGGTGTATTGAATGATTGCAAGGTCTACATCCTTGGGTATATGATACGACAGAGTAAAACCTTCATATTACAGACTTTCAATATAGGATTAAACACATTTTTTCTAGAGGTTATTGATGTGTTAACAAGGACGGTTAACTCACAAACTGAATAAAAGTCCACAGGACTTTTATGTGAAGTTTGTGAGTTATAGACCCGGTTTACACATCAATAATTAACCTATAGAAAAAATGTGTTTAATCCTTATAATTCATCAGCCAAACATACGCGATTATTAATTTTCATTATTACTTTGATGGCTACTATATGTACCATCAGAAGCACAATGGCATGTTGTAACTAAGAAGTATTTGAATTTGAATTTCTTTCTTTTTTTTAGTTATATATGCATTAGAATAGAAACAACTGTTATGCAATTGTTTTATAATCTCAACTTGCTGAAAATCCCAGTATCCCTGCAAGAATGTGTATCTTGCATGAATAGATTACAAAAGTAGTTTTGGAAACATGGTTTATCGAAGTGTAAACCAAGAGAAAAATTCTACTTGACCAATCCAATTCAAGTATTTATAGATATGCAAATGATATAAGAATTATCACATAATAAGTATAGCAGGTTAGACATTTCAACTTGTGTATTCTTGAGTCATTTATCTTTACAGTTTTGACAGCTACCCTTGTATTGTGCTTGTCAAATATCAATATACTTTGTTGAATTGTCTATTTTGAATTGATCTATACATTTTTGACCAGTGATGACCTTGTAATTTTGTCCATATCTATATCATGTATTATCCCTGCTATCTTTATTATTACTATCATAAATCTTAACACTTATTTAGGATTACAATGTTAAGTCAGCCCTTTTATATATAAGATTTTCCTAACAGTATTTGTATAAAAGGCTGGAAGATTTTTGGTAATTTATGGAAGAAGATATACATTATAATGTTTGCTATTCAGGTAGTTGTGAGAGTCTTAGATATGATACAACCTTTAACAAGACTTTTAGGTAGTTTGCTATAGGAGATGGCTATGGTACAAATATGCTTAACAATGCTTAACCAAAACAAGGATTTGTATAGTTCTAACTAAACAAATCCTTGACCAAAACAAAATAATTTATGCTGGCAATTTGGCTATCTGTATGTAATTGGCATATTTTGAGAATATTGCAATTTGATACCATCATGACCATGATATTGAAAACAATTAATCATTAACAAATGATTATGAATTTGATTATTCTTCATTTTGGAAACTTTTACACCAGAGGGCAATTAAAGTAATTGAAAATAAATTAAATGATTGTGTCTGACTTTTTTAGCTCACCTGGCCTAAAAGGCCATGTGAGCTTTTCTCATCACTTGGCGTCCGTCGTCGTCGTCGTCTGTCGTCGTTAACAATTTTTCAAACATCTTCTCCTCTGAAACTACTGAATGGATTTGAATGAAACTTAGCATGACTGTTCCTTAGTATATCCTGCACTAAATGTGCGCTTCGATTTTTGATCCGTCAAAAAAACATGGCGGCCGTTACTTAAAATAGAACATAGGGGTCAAATCCAGTTTTTGGCTTATATTTCAAAAACGAAAGCATTTAGAGCAAATCTGGCATGGGGTAAAAATGTTCATTAGGTCAAGATCTATCAGCCCTGAAATTTTTCAGATGAATCAAACCAACCATTGTTGGGTTGCTGCCACTTAATTGGTAATTTCAAGGAAATTTTGCAGTTTTTTGTCATTATCTTGATTATTATTATAGATAAAGATAAACTGTAAACAGCAAAAATGATCAGCAAAGTAAGATCTACAAATAAGTTAAAATGACCAAAATTGTCAGTTGACCCCTTAAGGGGTTATTGTCCTTTAATGACAATTTTTCACAATTTGTTCATCATATTTGCTAACTTTAAAAAATCTTCTCCTCTGAAACTACTGAATGGATTTGGTTAAAACTTAGCATGATTGTTCCTTAGATTATCCTGCACAAAGTGTGTGCTTTGATTTTTGATCCGTCAAAAAACATGGCCACCGTTACTTAAAATAGAACATAGGGGTCAAATGCAGTTTTTGGCTTATATCTCAAAAACGAAAGCATTTAGAGCAAATCTGACAGGGGGTAAAAATGTTCATTAGGTCAAGATCTATCAGCCCTGAAATTTTCAGATGAATCAAACCAACCATTGTTGGGTTGCTGCCACTTAATTGGTAATTTCAAGGAAATTTTGCAATTTTTGGTCATTATCTTGAATTTTATTATAGATAAAGATAAACTGTAAACAGCAAAAATGATCAGCAAAGTAAGATCTACAAATAAGTTAATATGACCAAAATTGTCAATTGACCCCTTAAAGGGTTATTGTCCTTTAATGACAATTTTTCACAATTTGTTCATCATATTTGCTAACTTTAAAAAATCTTCTCCTCTTAAACTACTCAACTAAATTCAACCAAACTTCAACTGAATGATCTGTAGGGTGTATAAAATAAAGTTTGTGCTTTATTTTTTATTTTGTCAAAAAACATGGCCGTCATGGCTAAAAATAGATCACAGGGTAAAATGCAGTTTTTGGCTTATATCTCAAAAACTCCAGCATTTAGAGCAAATAAGACAAGATGTTAAAGTATTTATTAGGTCAAGATCTACCTGTCCTGTAATTTTCAGCCGAATTGGGTAACTGGTTTTTCTGGTATAATGCCCCTGAATTGATGATTTTAAAGAAATTTTGCAGTTTTTGGTTATTATCTTGAATACTATTATAGATACAGATAAACTGTTAATAGCAAAAATGTTAAGCAAAGTAAGATCTACAAATAAGGCAATTTGACCCAAATTGTCAATTGACCCCTTAAGGAGTTATTGCCCTTTAAAGACTTTTTTCACAATTTGTTCATCATGTTGACTTACTTTAAAAAATCTTCTACTTTGAAACTGCTGTATCAATTTCAGCCAAACTTAGGCTAAATGAGTTTTAGAGTATCTAGTATAAATTTTATATTTCATTTCCTTGTATGTCAAGAAACATGCTCATATGGCTAAAATAGAACATAGGAGAAAATGATTTTTTTTTGCTTTTGAAGAAAATAGGACGATTCAAAGAACATTTAAATAAATTGAAAAGCCAAAATAATCATTGATGAGAGATTTAACCAAAAAAATTCAGGTGAGCGATTCAGGCTCTTGAGAGCCTCTTGTTTTTTGTAAATTCTCTATTAAAGTTGAATCATTATGACTCTTTATAAAAACTTTAATAAAGTTTTAAAAAGATTTTCATTTGTTTGGAGTTTTAAATGACTTGTGAGTGTTTACTTTTAAACTTAAGGGCTTGACAAGGTCTCCTTTTATTGTCGTAAGTAAATTTGTGTAATTTAGTTCAATATAATCCATGTAAGATATTTACTTAATGTTAAACAGGCTATATTATCAAACACACTTTATTGATCCTAGACTTTTATACATGACATGATGCTTTATATATTTATTGATGTCATTTAAGTAATGTTAAGTCAGGTTACACATGTTAAAGTCATATAAAACTTTCTCTTACATGTCTTAGATCATTATCTCTTCATTTTGAAATTTCTCTTTTATTCACCTTATAAAGTTTTTACCTAGGGTTGAGGTGAGATCATTATCTCTTCATTTTGAAGTTTCTCTTTTATTCACCTTATAAATTTTTTACCTAAGAGGTGAGATAAGGTACATAGAATTGACAATGGAAATGAGGAATGTGTCAAAGATACAACAACCCGACCAAAGAGCAGAAAACAGCACAAGGCCACCAACATGTACATATTGTTTTAATTAAGACCATGCATTAACAAATGGATTAATTAGATGATTTCAATGAAAGGAAGAAGTCTAATAACTAAGACACATTTCTATATTATGATCTTGAAAGAATACTGTGGATTCGTTATTATTCGCTGGATACCAATTACTGTGGGTTTCGTAGGTACATGTAAACCACAAGTTCAAATGTTCAACGAATTAAAGTTTTGCCTTGGTTTTTGTGTGCACTTAATATTTGCATAACCAAAAAAACAAATATCCACAAAATGCAAGTTTTCCTCAATGCACAAAAAGCATTACCTATGAAAAAAAATGAATCCACAAGAAGATGTATCATTGCCAATGCTTACAAAAGAAGATAAAGTTGCTAGATAATTCTCCAGTACTCCACTTTATTAATACTATATGAAGCTAACTTCTTGAGGTTGCTGATGGTTCATACTAAATGTATTTATATTTTTTTCATCTGGTATATATTTGGTAACCTTTGATAATCATACATTCTGTTTTTGAAAAAAAGATATTTTAACCATCATGAACATGAAGTCATAAAATTTTGTACTTCATTCTCTATTCATGGATGGCTGAAGTAAAGTCTGTTTTTTTGCTTTTGTATTTTAATGTGCCTGTTGTGATTTTGTCTCATGAACCTTTTCTATTTCATTCTGCTCAATAAAGTATTGACGTATTAAGATATAAAGAAATAAAATAATTGTATCTATAATTTGCATTATAGCTGAAGTTTGAAGTGCACTATGACAGAGAAATTGTAAAATCAATGTTATAAATTATCTGACTGTTTTGGTTTGTTGATGTCTGTTTCTATTTGTAATGTTACACAGTTTGCTTCATTTAATCTTAAAAAAAGGCAAAGGCAATTATATCTTTGTTTAACGTTTAAAATATGTTTTGTTTTGAATTTTCAAAGCCAAAAAATAGCCTTAACTTATTTATGTTTGAACTATGTATTGATAAAATCCCACAATCCTAATTAAATATTTATCTGTATTAAAGGCCTAAAGGAAATATAATGAGTTGCATAGTATTATGTGGACCAGTTTAATTTCACTGTCTATTAGGCCAAAGCAATATTTTGTGTTGTGTTGTTTTTCACTATTTGAAGCATTTATGCAATCTCTATGAACCATTTTAAAAGTAACATGAAATAATAAGTTATATAATTGTATTTATCACTAAATAACAAATCACTGTTTTGACAAAAGTAATAAGTATGTTGAAATATTCTACTTCTTATAGCATGTATACATGGAATAGTAGAAATATTCTACTTCTTATAGCATGTATACATGGAATAGTAGAAATATTCTACTTCTTATAGCATGTATACATGGAATAGTAGAAATATTCTACTTCTTATAGCATGTATACATGGAATAGTAGAAATATTCTACTTCTTATAGCATGTATACATGGAATAGTAGAAATATTCTACTTCTTATAGCATGTATACATGGAATAGTAGAAATATTCTACTTCTTATAGCATGTATACATGGAATAGTAGAAATATTCTACTTCTTATAGCATGTATACATGGAATAGTAGAAATATTCTACTTCTTATAGCATGTATACATGGAATAGTAGAAATATTCTACTTCTTATAGCATGTATACATGGAATAGTAGAAATATTCTACTTCTTATAGCATGTATACATGGAATAGTAGAAATATTCTACTTCTTACAGCATGTATACATGGAATAGTAGAAATATTCTACTTCTTACAGCATGTATACATGGAATAGTAAACTTGCTTTACAATTGACTTTGGTAGCTTTATTCTTGGCAATAATTCTTCATTTGATGGTAACCATTTTATTATAGTCTGCAACGAAGTTTGTGAGTTTGTTCCACTCCGCTAATTTTTGCCGAAATTACAGGCTTTGAACTTTGACGAATTGTTGAAAATCACAGTTCTACAGATTTTTTCTAAATGCTTTCAGATATTGGGCTGATTTTTAGTATGTGAGTTAACCATGATAAGTTTCAGATACAGTTTAAGTTTTGTTTTGCCTGGCTTATGTTTGCCGAAATTACAGGATTTGGACTCTGATAAATTATTGAAAATCACAGTTATACAGACTTTTTTTCTAAATGCTTTCAGGTAATGGGCTGATTTTTGGTATGTGAGTTAACCATGATAAGTTTCAGATCAAGTTTAAGTTTCTTTCCGCTCCCCTAATTTTTGCCAAAATTAAGGGTTTAAAACTTTGAAAGTTGTTGAAAGTCACAGTTATACAGACTTTTTTCTATACACCTCCAGATTTTGAGCTGATTTTTTATATGTGAGACCACCATCATGTTTGTGTTCACATGTGTTATTGAAATTGCAGATTTTTCAACTTTTTGAGATGGGGCCTTTCATGTCGCTTTGACACATCTAGTTTGATATCCTCTCCACACATTTTATTCTGTTATACATTTTATGTATTGGGATGGCTTTACATATTATTCTGCAGGTAAACTGGTTGATAATTAAACCATGTTCTGAGAGTTATTTTGTTATAAATTTTAGGTCTCACGATGGCTATACGGAAGATTCTGCTGGTAATTTACTGGTTGATAAAGCAGGTTCTAAGTTGTTATTCTGTTATAAATTTTAGGTCTCACGATGGCTATACGGAAGATTCTGCTGGTAATTTACTGGTTGTAAAACCAGGTTCTAAGTTGTTATTCTGTTATAAATTTTAGGTCTCACGATAGCTATACAGAAGATTCTGCTGGTAATTTACTGGTTGTAAAACCAGGTTCTAAGTTGTTATTTTGTTATAAATTTTAGGTCTCACGATGGCTATACGGAAGATTCTGCTGGTAATTTACTGGTTGATAAAGCAGGTTCTAAGTGTTATTCTGTTATAAATTTTAGGTCTCATGATGGCTATACGGAAGATTCTGCTGGTAATTTACTGGTTGATAAACCAGGTTCTAAGTTGTTATTCTGTTATAAATTTTAGGTCTCACGATGGCTATATGGAAGATTCTGCTGGTAACTAACTGGTTAATAAACTAGGTTCTAAGTTGTTATTCTGTTATAAATTTTAGGTCTCACGATGGCTATATGGAAGATTCTGCTGGTAACTAACTGGTTAATAAACTAGGTTCTAAGTTGTTATTCTGTTATAAATTTTAGGTCTCACGATGGCTTTACGGAAGATTCTGCTGGTAATTAACTGGTTAATAAACTAGGTTCTAAGAGTTATTCTGTTATAAATTTTAGGTCTCACGATGGCTTTACGGAAGATTCTGCTGGTAATTTACTGGTTGATAAAGCAGGCTCTAAGTACGCTAGTCAACGACGTGTGTTTGAAGATCTTGGACAAGGAGTTTTAGACAATGCCTTTGAAGGTAAGAATTAAGGATCGATGTTACAACAACCTAAAAAAAATAAAGCTCTAACTAATTTACACTAAAAATAAAGTATTGCAATATATATGTAATGACTGATTACTATAAATTCCTAGATAATACAAAAAGATATACAGCAAATTTAAACTAAGGCAGTCCTTCATTTGATGAGGAAGTTAAAAAGTTCATCAGCTTTGTTTCCTATGATTGATGGAGATTGCTATATTATTAATTATTGGTTTGTATTTAGTCTATCTGTATGTTATTGGTTTTGTGTGTTATTCTCTTATCATATTTTTTTATATTCTGAAGTGAAATATGGATATATATTTTTTCTATGCGGATCTTCTCAATAATTTAAGACTTAGGGCAAATAACAGTCATAATATAAATCTTAAAATATAATTTGCAAGCTTTTCTTCCATAGTTCAGGTTTACTCCACACATTTTGAAATTATTATGAAACTAGGTTTTAACTCCCTCAGGCAAAGTTGGCTTTGGATGAATTTGGCTATTTATTTTAGATATTTTTGATAAATAGCTCTTCAACGATTTTCAGTATTTACTCTTTTCGGATTTCAAATGTTTGGCTTTGAGCGTGCCTGATGAAGGGAAATCCAGAAAAGCGCTTCGAACGCAAGAAATTATTGAACTTGTTGTTATCAATTTTTTTCATTGTTACCATAAGGATATACGTCCATTAAAAATCTTTTGATACAGCCTTTTTATATTTTCCGGTTATCCCACTTTTTAATACCCTTGTTGATATTTCCTTCAAGTTTATTGTCATTGTTAGGCAGTATTTTATATGGATAAAATGTGTCTATAGATTTGTTGACTAATTTTCAAACTTTCTGCTCCGGTTGTTATTTCCTTCAGGTTTATACTCCCTACCTTACTCTATTGTCATTGTAAGACAGTGTTTTATGGAAGCCCTTTATAGTGTTTTGATTCTTAAGAATTATATCTTCCTTAGTAATACTAATAAACATTGTTAATTATTAATTAATTCTCATTTACTGGTTTGAAATACCAATCAATATCTTAATCCTTCATAAAAATCTATAACTGCGACCTCAGCTGATATTTCAGACCCACATGTTTTTCACTTTGAATATTGGCTTTAAATTATCATAGAATTCATTCCTCATTGATTCCATTAAAATATATTTTTGTTGTCTGAAACAGCATTGATTTTTAAACTGAACAGCTTTAGTTAGACAATAGAGAGTTTGTTAGCAAAAGCTCTTTCAATATCTTTTCCAGCTGAGTTGTTTATTGTTGTTGTTACGATGGTAGTTATATCTCCCTGTTGAAATGTCAGTGGTATTGAATATCAAAGTTGAAACTTTTGGGATACAAAACAAGGAAATTCTGAAATCTTCTCACAATTCTTGATTTTATTTAGATGTGGTGCAAATGCTATAGATTACAAATGAGATCAGGATCTGTAATGTTACTTTTTGTTTGATATTAAGCTATATGAGTTTATATATGGACTGGTTTTTATGACACAACAATAAACTTTAAGATATTTTTACCTTTTGATTTAGTTTAAATGAATACTCTGAACTTCTGGGAAGAACTTCTGATATCTCCAACATTAACATAAAAGTTCATTACTTCTATCTGGAGTACTTATCATCATAATTCCATTATTCCATAACTGTCAACCAACCCATGATGCTGTCTCTAAAATTTTCGAAGGGATGTTTTCAACTTCCCCATTTGGAACTCTTGGTTTAATAGCTTCCTTGTGAGCAGTAACCCTCTATCAAGGAAATCTTGATAGGAAATACATTCATATGAATATTGTATCAATTGGGAGATATATACTGTGTGCAGGCGCTGCTCGAATGTTGCTGCTTAGAAATGGAAAGTTCACAATAGGGAAGGTGAAATCATCTGTATTGTCATAAAGTTTTGTTTTCAACGGACCTTCATTGCTAATTTCTAGATATAAGTCAAGATATGAGGCCGACTTTACTGTATCTGTTGTATCCTTTATCTCTAGTTTGATCAGGGATAGATGGGTTCAACATAGTCACCAAATTTTGAATTAATTAGCAAGAGAACATCACCTATATAGCGGAGAGTAAAGATAAAGGATATTGCTAACTTCTCATCTTTATTCCCAAGAATTCCTGTAGGAAGGCAGCCTAACAACTATAAAGAAAGAAGTCTGCTAGAAGAGGGCACAATTAGTTCCCTTTGGAATGCTGACAGTCTATTTAAAAGCACATTCTTCAAACATATCAAGTATTTTGTCAATCAAGAATTCAATAATCTTGATAATGTCAGTTTGCAATGTAGGCTCAGCCATTGACAATTAGTTTTACCACCACTGTTATTTGATATTCAACCACAGAAACGTTATATCAACAAGAGTAATGTGATGCATATAACCGAAGGAGCAAGAACTGCTGACCCCTTAAAAGCACATTATTAGGGTTTTCATAGGTTATTATATCAGTTTTCGATCTAAGCATTGTTTGTTGACAGTTGTATGTAAGACATAATTTCAATTTGTTTCTTTTTGTCATGTGTTTTGCATCATTGTTTAAGCTATTGGTTTTTAATTGACCTGATCAACTTGTATCTCAATTCTTCCTTTTAATGTAAACTATAGAATATAGAGTTACATTTAGACTGCTTCAAAAGTAACTTTTCTACATATCTAGACATTCCTTAACTTTATCAAATCTTAATGTTTGAGCATACTTGATGAAGGTAAATTTAAGTGTTATTTTCATTTGGTGTGTAAAAAAATGTATTATTATACAAAAGATTGAAATTGTCAAATGTAAATAACTTACTGGAATAATAGTCATGCAGGACAATAAATAAAAATTGAGAATGGAAATATAAAGACATTTTTAAAGCAGCCGCATCATATTTTGGGGGGTTCCAGATTTGTAAAGTTGTTTATCTCAGAACAGAAATAAAAATCAGTATTGTATTGCACATTTTTTAATAAAAAATATTATGAATGATTAATTATGTCAGCTTTATAGCATGGATTTTAGAGTTCCAAGTCCCAATCCATATTTTGTCATCTTTATCAATACAAAGACTATAAGGCTGGTATATGCCTAAATCTATAACTTTTTTGCATACAATTAACTCTCCAGTAGGACTTAATAAATGTAGAGCATTATTGAAATAGTCAGTAACTATTACTATATCTGTAGTAGTTACTGCTATATCTCCAGGAAGAAAAGCATCAGAACAACCACTATAAGTTGTTTGGAGTTGCCCCCCTTTATCTAACACCATTATTATGAATTTGTTGATTGGACGATCATTTGAACAATCTATAACATAGATATATCTTTTGTTAGTACAGATTCTGTGTGGCATTGTAAAAAGTCTTTTATTGTCTGAATCATACTCAAATGTGTGAAGTATGTCACCCTTCTGGTTTATCTGTACAACTTTTGCTGGTTTAATAAAATTTGAATCACATAATCCTAAAAATAGTTCATTTTGTTTATTCACATGAACAGCAGACGTTTTTAAAGGTGCAAATAATTGAATTGTTTTTTTTATTTGACCATCTTTTGTATAAAATATTAGTTCCTGTTCTTGTGATATTAGTAAATCTCCATTGTGCATCAGTGTAATGTCATAAAGTACCATTTCTACTTCTCTTACACACTTCATTCTACCTTTTCTTAATGTCACTTTTTGTAATACTTTACTTGGACAACTTCCTATGAAAGCTGAACCATGGCCATCACACATTATTAATTTACAAATACAAATTAAATACGGTTTAACTTCATAAGTTTCAAGCACTTGAAAATTTGGAACATCATAGACTAATCCAAATAAATCTCTGATTGGTTGATTAGAAATTTTTCCAGAAAAGAATTTTCTTTGTTTTAGTTCTACAGGTCTAACAGTTCTATCTGGCATTGATTTGTCTAAAGAATTACTGGTAACAAATATTTCAGAAGCAGATTGGGAACCCAATGTTTCATCCAACTGCCCTTTCCTCTTCTCCAGTCCTTCTTTTTTCTGTCTCACAGAGTCCAACTCTTTATTGATTTCGTTTTCTGTTGGTTTCCACTGTCTATCTAGATCTGATAACAGGTCATCAGCATACTTTTCAATGTTATCTTTGATTTCTATAATTTTCTGTCTATTTTCAGTATATTGTTTATTTCCTTCAGTCAGTATCTTCTGTAAATCATCTTCCTTCTCCCTGAGGTGAGGAATGTCTGATTCAATTTTGTGACGTGTGTCTTTTATTAATTTCAGTTTCTCATCATAAACTTTATCCAGTTTATAAAAATCATGATTTTTATGATCTTTGATCAAACAATCAGAACACACTGACCTTTCACAGTTTTTACAATACAATACACATTTCTGTTCACTATGTATTGTACAGGTCAGTTTATCTAAGTCCACTTTACGACTGGCTTCTACCGCATCTACACTGCCACAGTCTTCCAGATTAATAACATGATGTTTATTTGACAATGTTATTTTTGAATGAATCCGTGAATTACAAAGTTGACACAGAAATAAATTACAGTTAATACATTTCCAGTTAATAGAAGATTCCTCACAAAATTGACAAACTGAAACAGTCTGTGCTTTTTGTATTGAATCAGAAAAGCAGGCCATCATCTATCTATGAGTGGTATAATTAATGTGAAAAATAAATTGTAAAAAATTATAAAATTTGATTAGTAAAATTTTAGAATAGATAATTTAAGGCCATGCTAGTTTAATAGTTTCTGTTTTGTTTCAATCGTAATCATAGAAATTCAGGAAACTTTAAAAAAAAAGTTAAAACTCTCAATCTTCTGAATATGATATCATTAAAGCATCAGATGAATAACTACATTAATTATATTGAAGTGATGCTTAATAGTTATCAAAGGTACCAGGATTATAATTTAATACGCCAGAAACATGTTTCGTCTATATAAGACTCATCAGTGACGCTCAGATCAAAACAGTTAAAAAGCCAAACAAGTACAAAGTTGAAGAGCATTGAGGACCCAAAATTCCAAAAAGTTGTGCCAAATATGGCTACGGTAAGCTTAAAAGAGGTGCTAAAACACAAAAATCAAAAATCAAATCATTTTATCAAATCCCTGTTCAAATTGAATAACTTACGATTTACATTGTTATGGCCTATTCATACTTATATAAATTAAAGTTGAACAAAGTGTAATGATGAAAGTCCAAAGATAATATTTAGGTAAATATAAGGTGATGTTATGATTGACAATGAAACACCTTTATGATACGATACACCTGAGTTCAAATGAAGTGAATTGATGAAGGTCATCATATGGCCATCAATAAACAGAAAACCCTTAGTCTCATACCTTGTAAATCCAGCATGAAAAGCTTGCCATCAAATATGTAATACAAATCTAATAAGAAAACTAAGGGTGCAATCAACAGTTTTTTACGTGACGTCATTCTGTAACAGGGCATGTAATAGTGGACCCATCATGCAGAAGTCAGATATTCATAGTGATATAGATATCTATACATCAATGGAAAGATAATTCTATGAACTTTCTGAATAAATAAAAAAAAATCCAACATCTCTTGTTTAAACATACAAATTGGTACAAGTTATCAGCTGGAAATTAGGCATTTTCCCCCTAAAAAACCTTAAAAACAGACCACCTTTGGACACACGGATCAGTAACCTGTGCATATATTTGAGATTTCTTATAATATGCATTTCAAAGAGCTTATCCGGCTGATTTAAGAAAATGTAGTTTCAGCCTACGTTCGCCTGCTCCGAAAGGAGCTATCTTACCTGACAAATCAAAGTGCTTTTTGCAACAGGTGAAAATCAGCTGTTTATGGAGTTGCCTCCCATATAGTAGGAAGTCACAAAAACATTTTTTTTTTTTTAAATCTTGACAAAAGTGGCATTTTAATTGAACTTCAATATATGTTTTTCACATTGAACATAAAAAACAATCAACTTTTTCATTTAGTGGTATATAAATAGCAGGGAATTCCATCAGTATGTAAATCTCACTGGGGAAATACCCCTAGTTTTTAGTACGAAACTGTTTATAGCACCCTTAAGCAAAACCTTGTATGCGATATATAAAAAATTCTCAGCTTTTCTGAATCTGTACACTATACCGATTAAAATGATGTCTTACTTTAAGGATTGTGACCACAAATAGTGAAACTACAGCTCTTTTTTTATGTCGCGCGGTAGTGGCATATTGGCCAGTGGCAAACAGTTTAACTGGCAAATCCCAAACATTTCCTGTATCACATTTTCATCAGTTTTACAAAGAAAATAAATCATAAAATAGGGTTTCTTTTAAATAAATAGAATAAAAACTATGAAATAGGCATGAATAAAGTTACTTTAAATAGATTTTGTTCCTAGTACTATATGAACTAAGTTATAGCTGAGTTGAGAAAATATTGAAATAGTGTTTTTCTTAGGAATGGCATGTGTACCTTTTTGACTATAAAAAGTACCAAATATATATTATAATGAATAAAACTTTATGTAACACTGATCAGGAGTAAAGGTCAAAGTAGAAAAAATCTACACTTTTCATATGCAACTTTTGGTTCCAAATATATGAGAGATTGAATAAAAATATCATGACGTCGCAAAAAATTAAAAAACTTCAATATTCGCACAGACTGAGAGTCTGGTTTTCTTATATCTGGTTGCTATGTACAAATCTGTAATATTTGCATTAAATATACCAAACTGATGCTTTTAAATTAATGTATACATGCCGTACAATATTTTTCAGAATTATTTTTCTCCATTCGCAAACACATTTCTATGCTAAAACATCACTAATATTTTGTATTTGTCCCTTAAGGGTGCAATCAACAGTTTTTTACGTGACGTCATTCTGTAACAGGGCATGTAATAGTGGACCCATCATGCAGAAGTCAGATATTCATAGTGATATAGATATCTATACATCAATGGAAAGATAATTCTATGAACTTTCTGAATAAATAAAAAAAAATCCAACATCTCTTGTTTAAACATACAAATTGGTACAAGTTATCAGCTGGAAATTAGGCATTTTCCCCCTAAAAAACCTTAAAAACAGACCACCTTTGGACACACGGATCAGTAACCTGTGCATATATTTGAGATTTCTTATAATATGCATTTCAAAGAGCTTATCCGGCTGATTTAAGAAAATGTAGTTTCAGCCTACGTTCGCCTGCTCCGAAAGGAGCTATCTTACCTGACAAATCAAAGTGCTTTTTGCAACAGGTGAAAATCAGCTGTTTATGGAGTTGCCTCCCATATAGTAGGAAGTCACAAAAACATTTTTTTTTTTTTAAATCTTGACAAAAGTGGCATTTTAATTGAACTTCAATATATGTTTTTCACATTGAACATAAAAAACAATCAACTTTTTCATTTAGTGGTATATAAATAGCAGGGAATTCCATCAGTATGTAAATCTCACTGGGGAAATACCCCTAGTTTTTAGTACGAAACTGTTTATAGCACCCTAATGGCCTTAATACAATTAAACAATTACAATACAGACATGAACCAACAAAAGCTACTGAATTACAGGCTCCTGACATGAGACTGGCACAATACTGAAAGTGGCAGTGTTAAAGTCATGTGTGAGCACTCAACCCTCCTCACACCATGGACTGGGTGTAACAGCATAACAGAAGAACAAACTGTTCTAGATTCTTGGCCCTTATGATCCTATTTATACATGAATGATTAAGTCATATAATATCTACCTGTTCCACTCCAAATGTTGACTAGTTTGCCCAGTTATCTGCTGTTGATATGTGTTTGTAATTGAAAGTCTGCTGTTGACATGTTGACGTTGTGTTTGAAATTACATGTTGTGTCCTAACTCAGGAACTGATGAGTCTAATGAAGACGAAATGCGCATCTGGCGTACTAAATTATAATCCTGGTACTGTGAAAGTACTTTAATTCGTGGGTATCAATTTTTATGGTTTGAGGAAAATTTACATGTTCATGGGTTTTTAAATTCGTGGATTTTAGTTTTTTTAAAATAAAAAATAAATGAAATTAAAGCCAGGTTACAAATAGTCTGGATTAAGGAAATTGCAAAGTAAACATTGATCCTGTAAATTGAAGTGATAACACTAATTAACCCATGATAAAGTGATCAACAGATTAAAGACCATTGAAGGTGTTAATTAGGCCATAAACATGTCACCTAAAGAAAACAGTAACATAAACAAAATTAATGCTATAAACTTTTCTTGAATTGACAAATAATTCTTACCAAATCAAACCAAGTATGAAATTATAATTTCCCATATGTACGAGAACTACAATGATATTAAATGAGCACTTTATCATACTAGCATATCAATACTGGAAATTTGACTTATTTGAAATATTTTTGAGAGAAGTAAAAGATCAAAAGTTGTACAGTTTAGGTATTAAAGATTAAATGGGTATAATCATGCATGCTGTTGTTGTTCTACGACTGCTATTAAAGAATTCTTAGATTTGGCGTTATTCAATATATTCTCTAGATCATATCAGTAATCAAACCTACCGATGGGGATCTCCCCATTTCTTGATTTGCTCAATGGTTGTTTTATTTCGTTGGACACTTAAATTCGTGGATACAGTCATCCACAAAAACCACGAAAATTGGTACCCCACGAATAAAAGTACTTTCACAGTACTTTTGATAACTATTTAATAATTTAATAATTTTTAAAAATGTTAAGTATATATATGAGAATGGAAATGGGGAATGTGTCAAAGAGACAACAACCCGACCAAATAAAAAAACAACAGCAGAAGGTCACCAGCAGGTCTTCAATGTAGCGAGAAATTCCCGCCCCTAAACAAATATATACTAGTTCAGTGATAATGAATACTAATTTCCAAATAAATAAATATATCAAACTTATATTATGTAAGCTTCAAAGCATGAATAATGATGTTAAAGTCCAACTAAATATTTCACAAAATCATTAGAAAATGTTTATTTTTGGATACTTCATATTTGCTTGCTTTTTTTCTCAAAGTATGAGTAAAACAGATAACAGTAAGTTTTTGTTCTTACAATATACAGAACTGTCAATATCTCAGTTTTAAAGCATGATAATTTGAGTTCCAAGTTCCAAGTTTCAATCCATATTTTATCATCCTTACTAATACTAATTCTGAAAGGCTTGGTTATACCTATATCTGTGACTACCTTACAAACAATTAACTCCCTGTAGGACTTAATACATGTAGAGCATGGTTGGTCGAGTCAGTAACTATAATTTTATGGTTAATGCAAATTATCATAGCATTCAATTATCTTAAAGGGGTATTCATTAACCTTCTTTTAACATGTTTAATAGGATCAAACTTGACATGTTGATTTCATATAAAGACATTATGGAATAAATATATATTATGATCATGAGATCATACTGCCTTGACCACATACATGTGTAATGATTAAAGGTATATAGGTTGCGATAACCTGATTTGATAATATTGGTTATCATCATTTATTTATATGTTAAAAGAATGATAAAAAAAGTCAGGTAAATTTCAATGTCAAATTCTGCAACCTAACAACAAAATATCACCTGAAATACTTTTGTCGAAATTATCTTTTTGTTCTTTAAACACTAGAAGTGAGAGGTAGGAGTACCTCTTTCAGGACATCAGGATTAGATCATTTTTTTCTGTGGGAAATGTTTTTTTTTACGGATATAAGTGATCAATGTTTCCAGATCTGGAAAAGATTTATTTTATTTTTGGGATGACACTCTCTGTTGGTCCCCCTTAGAAGTGGTTCTCCAGCATACAATTAATGTTACTCAAAATCCTTAGACATCTTAATGTGCCGACATCATCTGTCATTAAAAATATTATGTCATCAACTAGTCCATATCTATGTGTTTGTTTTTGTTACAGTTCAATGTTTCTGTTTCGTTGTTTTCCTCTTATAGTTAATGTGTTTACCTCAGTGTTGGTTTGTTACTTGTATTTGTTTTCTGTTAGTTGATTTATGACTATTGAACAGAAGTATACCGCTGTAATGCATTTGTTGACTTGAATTATAAACATTTCATTTTCCTTTGCTTGTTGGAATTCAATTTAAAATCTTTTGTTTGACCACAAATATATCACTTAGACTAAAAATGCTTCAGAGGATGTATCATGTACATATTTTATTTAGAATGAAATATAACATGAAGAATGACCTGTACCAACTTGCTATACTACCCTTGTTATTTGTTACTGAGTTACAGATATGTTTCATCATGTGCTTTAGCTGGCCACTAAACAAAAATGCTTCTCCCAAAAAATACAGATCAAGATCACATTCGGGTTGAGTTACCTTTACCTTTGTGGAGTGTTCCTTTATAATATTATATGCAAGCAGGGGAATCATTGCTGTCCCATGGACACATTCTCAATTTATTCCTTTTGTCATTGTGATTTCTATCATTCTTTTTTTGATAAGATGTATATAAGAACATCAAAACCATCAAATTGAAAAAAGAAAAACAACCTTTCTGTCATTTAAAAAAAAGAAGAAAAGTAATGAAGTAGGTTTAATGATAAAAAGCTAAATTTTTTTGGTGTGTGTGTGTGTGTGTGGAGATTGGTTCAAGATTTGTTTTCTTGGTATTTACAAACATAAATAAAACAAGGCATTATATTTATGATTTTTACTGATAAAATATTTAGTATATAATATACATGTACATGTTTAAAATTATGTTAGCTTAAAAGCATGAATCCTGTTGTCAATGTCCCACTTCTATAACTAACTGACAAGAAAATGTATTTTTTGGAGACTCAAGATAAGTTTGGTACATGTCCATGTTTCCTAAGTATGAGTAAAACAAGATAACAGTAAGTTTTTTGCAATTTTTATCACTGAAAGTAGCAGAACTTAAGCTAAACTAAAGTTTTAAAGCATGAATCTTGGAGTTCCAAGTCGCAATCAAAATTTCGTCATCTTCTTTACGAATACTAATACTGAAAGGCTTGGTTATACCTATATCTGAGACTACCTTACAAAGAATTAACTCCCCTGTAGGAATTAATACATGTAGGGCATGATTGATCGAGTCGGTAACTATAACCAGATCTGTAGAGGTTACTGCTATATCACTGGGATGAAACTTATCAAAACTACTATAATAAATCCCTTGGAGTTGTCCCCCTTTATCTATTACCACCATTCTCCCTGATCGAGACCAAAGATCTAAAACACCTATATAATCTACTACATATATGTATTGATTGTTAGTACAGATTCTGGTTGGCCATGTGAACAGTTTCTTATTGTCTGTACCATACTCATAGGTATTTAGTATAACTCCCTTCTGGTTTATCTGAACAACTTTTCCTACACAGTCTTCTGTAGGCTTATCTTCATTATCATCACTTAATCCTACAAATATTTCATTTTGTTTATTTACATGAACACCTAATGTATATAATGGAGCAAATGACTTAAATATCTTTATTTGACCAACTATGTCATTTGGAAAAAGTTTTAAATCCTGTTCTTTTGATGATATCAGTAAATCTCCAGTGTTCATCATTGTCATGTCATAAACCTGCAGTTCTACTTTTCTTTTGTTTATGATTCTGCATTTCTCTAGTTTTACTTTGTGTAAGGTACTCATATTTGCTACTATAGCTGAATTTCTATCACACTTTATTAATTTACAATTATCCAACAAATAAGAAAGAGATTCAAAGCTATAAGTTTGGACAAGTTGAAAATCTGGAACATCATAAACCCCTCCAAATAGAGCACTGATTGGTTGAGAAGAAATTTTTCCAGGTATGAATTTCCTTTCCTTTAATTCTACACATCTAACAGTTTTATCTGGCATTGATTTGTCTAGACAATTACTGGTAACAAAAATACCAGAAGCAGATGAAGAACTTAGAGTTTGGTCCAGCTGACTTTTCCTCTCCTCCAATCCATCATTTCTTTGTCTAACAGAGTCCAATTCTTTCTTAATGGTGTCCTCTGTCAGTATCCACTCCTTGTCTAGATCTGATAAAAGGCAATCAACATACTTTACAACATCATCTTTAAATTCTATTGTTTTTTCTTTGATTTCTATAATTTTCTCTCTATTGTCTGTATATTGTGTTTTCCCATCAGATAAAGCCTGTCCCAGGTTTTCCTCCTTCCCTTTAAAATACAGAATGCCGGATTCAATTTCTTGTTTCATATCCTTAATAACTTTTAGTTTGCTATCATAAATATAATTCATTTTACAAAAATCATGATTTTTATGATCTTTGATCAAACAATCAGAACACACTGACTTTTCACAGTTTTTACAATACAATACACAATTCTGTTCACTATGTAGTGTACAGGTCAGTTTATCTAAGTCCAGTTTACGACTGGTTTCTACAGCATCTTCACTGCCACAGTCTGACAGATTAATGACATGATGTTCATTTGTTATTGTTAATTTTGAATGAATTCGTCGATTACAAAGTTGACACAGAAATAAATTACAGTTGATACATTTCCATTCAATAGAAGATTCTTCACAAAATTGGCAAACTGAAATTGTCTGTGCTTTTTGTATGGAATTAGAAAAACTTGCCATGATCTATTCAATGTCGCTTAGTTTATGTTTAATAATCAACATTACATATTATGACATTTTTATTAAGATATAGATAATTTTAAGGCCATGTTATATTGATTATTTTATTTTTTTCACAGGTCCATTTCAGTTTTGTGTCCTTTGTAATAGTGCAATTGTTGTTGAAATGTCAAAAATCTATCTGAAACTTCTAATAAAATAATATTTTTTGAGCTTCTGTTACACATATTTTAATCAGTGTATCACAAAATGTAATAACTTAGAATTTTATTGGTATGGCCTAATCAGATTTGTGAATTCATATGATGTAACAAAGTCCAAAGATAATTATGTATATGTTGTTAAGTAAACCCTGCTTTACGCATGTCTATTTCAAAGAAGATCCTTGTTTCAAAATTTGTTGTTTGCCCACCATCTACAAAATAAACAATGTTTAGATTTTAGATTTTATATTCAACAAGAACACATCCTGAACGAATTCATGTCAATATTTGAGAGCATAAATATTCATTGTTTTTATATAAAAATGTCTATTTTTTCTAATATGAAAATGTCTATTTTTTCCAATTTTAACAGTTTGTTCTTATGTATTTTTGTAACTATGAAAGGTCTTTTGTAGCTTATGAATGGTAAACTACTGTCACCTTAATTCACTCATTATTTGACAGTCCCCTTCTGCTGTTTCCATCATTTGTATCAAAGGTCCTTGGTTAATGTTGTCTCATATCCCTATTTATAATTTTTTCTTATCATTATAACCCAAAGGGAATAGCCATAACCAATCACCATTTGCCCCAAACACCCTTATCTGCAATACAGTCAACAACAGAGTTTTCATTATCACAAACTTGTCAAAACACTTGATTTTATTAATTGTACAAGGCCATCATTCGTAAATATTGAACAACATAAAGATATCTTATACCTTCAATTATTTAACATTCTATCCTTTTATTCTATACAAAGCTCAAAATTGTCACCATTCACCAGAAAAGCTAAGTAAACCGTTAAACAGACTTTATCAAAGAGGGTATAGATATAAAACTGTTGTCAACTTATTAAAGATTAGATTTTCAAATTAATATTGATTCACTGATGGTGTTTTTGCATTGAAAATAAACATATTTGTTCTAAAAACAGTTGTTGGCTCACCCAAATAATTCAGTTGTTATATTTAGCTGATCTACGATTACTTCATTAAAGCTTGAATGCATAGACAATGAAAAATCTTCAATCAATTGTTTGGAATAAATTCTGTATTTTCCCAATGTTGGTAAAATTGGGCTGATTGCTGATTGTTCGCCTGTTCTACAGGGCTTCAATCAAAATTGTGAAGAGTTTTTATCATTTTTATGTATTCGGATGTGTCTTTTTTTCATGTTGCATTTTGTCTGGTTATTTAATGTATTTCGGTTGTTTCCTGTAATTAGTTTATACTTCAGTTTTATCATATATCTCTTGTAAAGTCATTTTATAAAATTTACTGTTTGCAAAAGTAATAATTATTCTAAATAATAGTGATTTTCGGGTACCTAACAGAAAACCCTGGCCGTTTTTGGCACAACTTTTTTAACTTTTGGTCCTCAATGCTGTTCAACTTTGTACTTGTTTTGGCTTTCAAACTTTTGTATCTAGGCGTCACTAGTCTTGTGTGGACAAATGTACTTCTGGCGTATTAAAATTTTAAACTTGTTACCTTTTGTTAGCATTTATTCGTGTGTTTCTATATCTATTGTGTTCTCCTTTTTATTCATGTTGAAGTCCTGTTATGTTATGTTGTCATTTTAATGTTATACTTCACATGGCCATAAAAGAGGGAGGTTTGGCATGCCACGAAACCAGGTTCAACCCACCATTTTTTTCTTTAAAAATGTCCTGTACCAAGTGAGGAATATGGCCATTGTTATATAATAGTTTGTTCTTGTGTGTGTTACATTTTAACGTTGTGTTTCTTTTGTGTCGTTTGTTTTTTTCTTATTTTTGAGTGTGAATTCACATTACTATAAGAAGTGTCACAGTACTTATCTATCCCAAATTAATGTCTTTGGTTTTGATGTTATATTTGTAATTTCTCATCGGATTTTGTCTAATGCTAAACTTGTCCGTTTCGATGTGTGTTACATTTTATTGTTGTGTCCTTGTTCTTCTCTTATATTTAATGCTTTTCCCTCAGATTTAGTTTGTCACCCTGATTTTGTTTTATGTCCATGGATTTATGAGTTTTTAACAGCTGTATACTACTGTTGCCTTTATTTATGAATTCAGGCCCTCACAGGTATGAGAGATCTGTTACGAGGAGGGACAGAATTACAATATTTGGGTTAGTTTTAATTGAGGTCTGGAGCTGGCATGTCAGTAACTGCTTGTAGCCCTTTGTTAATTTATGTTGATCATGGTTATTTTGCTAAGTTTCTTCAGATACCTATTTTAGAATTGGAATCAGACTTCTTTTAAACTTAGCATTACTGTGCATACTGCAAACTGCTGTGTGTTTGTTTGTTACATATTTTAGAGGTATAAGGAGAGGTTTGAGTACTCCCAAAAGAGTTTAACCCCATCAAATTTTTGTGCCTGTCGTAAGTCAGGTAACTCATGACTTTGTTAACCTTGTATATTTTAGAGTTTAGTGTGGTGTTCATTGTTGCTGAATGAGTATACATTCTGGTATATGTGCAAGCTGAGGCCCACCAGGTACAGGATACTTTTCACAGTTTTGAAGACTCATTGATGGCCTTGGCAGTTTTCTGCTCTTTGGTCCGGTTGCTGTTTCTTTCGCCCATTCCTTGTTTCTGTTCTCAAAATTTCAATTCATTAATTTGATTCTTTGCCAGTTATTAAGAACACTAAATGACAAGAAAAGAAATGTTTGAGAAAAAATTTCTGAGCTTCAATGAATGTATTTTTGATGGACCTTGCCAAGTCCCAATCCATAAGTTGTCTTCTTCATCAGTAGAAACAGTTTTAGGAGACACAATGCTACCTAACTCAGTGACTACCTTGCACACAATCACTTCCCCAGTAAGGCTTAACAAGTGTAGGGAATGATTTGTACAGTTTGTGACTATAACCATAGAAGAGGTCACTGCTATGTCATTTGGTTTAAATTCATCAAAACCCCCATTATATGACCATTGGAGTTGCCCCCCTTTATCTATCACAACCACTCTACCTAGTCCATCATAAAATAAATCTATTACATATATATTTTCATTGTTAGTATATATTCTGGCTGGCCATGTAAATAGTCTTTGATTGTCTGTACTATACTCGTATGTATGTAGTATGACTCCTTTCTTGTTTATCTGTTCAACTTTTCTCACACTGTCTTCGGTAGGCTTCAATAAATCTACTGAGTCACTTAATTCCACAAATATTTCATTTTGTTTGTTTACATGAACACTTAATGTATATAATGGAGCAAATGTCTTCAATATCTTTATTTTACCATCTTTAGTATGTAGTTTCAAATCCTGTTGCATTGAAGATATGAGCAAATCTCCATCGGTCATCAATGTCATGTCATACACCGGCAGTTTCACTTCTCTTTCAAACTTAATTGTGTCCTTCTCTAGGGTAACTTTCTGTAAGAGTTTATTTCCCAAAGCTTCCTATATAGGCTGACTTGTCATTACACTTTATGAATTTGCTGCAGTCATCCAAATTTGTTTGGTAACTCTGTACAAGTTGAAACTCAGGAACTTCATAAACTGATACAAAGAGAACACTAATAGGTTTGTTTGAAAGTTTTCCTGGTATGAATTTCCTTTCCTTTATTTCTATATGTTTAACAGTTTTATCTGGCATTGTTTTATCTAGAGAATTACCGGTTACAAAAATTTCAAAAGCAGATTGGGAACGCAGTTTTTGGTCTAGCTGATTTATCCTCTTCTCTAACCCATCTTTTCTTTGTCTTACTGAGGTTATTTTCTTTTTAAGTTGGTCCTCTGTTGGTTTCCACTGTTTATCTTGTTCGGATTGAAGAGTTTCAGCATACTTTACAATGTTATCTTTGATTTCTAAAGTTTTATATTTGGTTTCTATAATTTTCTGTCTATTTTCAGAATTTTGTTTATTTCCTTCAGCCAGCATCTTTTGCAAAGTTTTTTCCTTCTCCGTGAAGTGAGGAATGTCTGATTTAATTTTGGTTTTCATTTCCTTTATATCTTTCAATTTCTCATTATAAAATTGTTCTTATTATCTTTACCATGTTCAATCAAACAGTCTGAACACATTGGCTCACCACAGTCTTTACAATACTTCACACACACCTCACCATTATGCACTGAACAGCCCATTTTGGTTAAGTTCAGTTTCCGGATGACTTCTGTGGTTTCTTCACTTCCATAGTCTGACAGAGTTACAACTTCATGTGTTTTTTTATAAAGTGGAATGTTCGAATGGTACTTTGATATACAAGTTTCGCACATAAACCAATCAAAATTTATGCACTTCCATTTAATAGAAGAGGCCTCACAATAATGACAAACAGTTAAAATCTGTGCTTTTTGAATGGAACTAGAGAAGCTGGCCATGGTGTGAACTGTTCACAAATGACTTAGAAGATACATATTTGCTGCATTTATAGTCAGATTTGTTGTTTGATTAATTACACCATTGAGATAGCTTTAGATATAGCTGAAGGTTATTATAGATTGATATTTTTATGTGTTTTTGGAAAGTTTGCTATAGCTTGTTATAGCAATAAACTTTCTTAAGGCATCGACCTAACCGGAAAAGAGACAGACTAACTTACTTTAGGAAGTGTGTCCTACTTCTAGATAATGTAGTACTGGTGTTTGAAAACTAATAATAGAAAGATGCTTTTGAAATTTTGAGCTCTTCTATTTTAATAGCATACAGCTTGAATAAAAATGTACTGAAATTTCATCGATAAATCAAACAATTCAACTTCATTTGAAAGACGAACAAACTACTTCGCGGATCTGCGCTACGCGGAAAGTAAAATCAATACACACACGAGACAGCAGTTTCTACGTGGTATGATTTTATCTGTATTCTTCAGACATGCGTCAGATCCATATATGTGTGCCACCAAACGGGAGTACTACAATCCCGGTTTCAAAGGTTTCCTACCTTCCTCCGGTTGAAGAGAAAATTAATAGCGTGTTTAAAATATTTCATGAATGAACATTTTTCGTCGCTTACTACGATTTTTACAAATTTCTATTTAATAGGTATAAGCTGAGAGTATCGGAAGTATCATGGTATCTCATCTAATCTCGGCCCACAACAAACTCGGACTATAATAAACTCGGCCTTTTATATATTCGGCATTAGAAATCGGACTATAACAAAAATCTTAATTATACTAATTGCTATTAAGACTCCTAAACAAAGTTTTTGCTCAGTTCTTATTATTTTTCTTCTTGGGGTCTATTTAGTTGTATTTTGAGGGGCCAACAGAAGGGAGGAATTTCCGATAGAACCCTAAGGGATTTTTTTTAAAATTTTCAATAACAATAATAAATTATAAACTTGAAGAAAACAGTAAGTGACATACACACATGGTTTTCAGTAATGATGACAGGACCATAAAACAAATCAAATTAATTAAATTTAGGTTGAGTCCATGGTGTCACCCCACCCAACCCCTCATGTTTGAATACTTAAAAACAGTCAGATCCCCACTCCTTAACATTATATGTTCTTATACGTTACAATAAAACAAATCAAATGAAATAAAAGGCGAGTCCCCTGGGGTCACTCTCTCCCCTGTTTTTTTTTTTAGAACTTATTAACAGTTGAGATCTCCACCTATATACCATTTATATTATTGTATGGGACAATGAAATAAATCAAATGAAATATAGAGGAACTCCAGAGGGGTCAGTCATCCCACCCCTTTCTTTTCGAAAACTTGTAAACGGTTGAGATCCCCACCCATAAACCATATATATTTTTGTATGTGGCAACAAAACAAATCAAATGTAATAAAGTGGGTGTCCCTTTGGTTCAGCCCCAACCCCTCATCTCTGGGAACTTAGAAACTGTCGAGATCCCCGCCCCTAAACCATATATATTTTTGGATGTGGCAACAAAACAAATCAAATGAAATAAAGTGGGTGTCTTTCTGGGTCAGCCCCACCCCCTCATGTCTGAGAACATGTAAACAGTCGAGATCCCCACTTCTAAACCATATATATTTTTGTATAGGGCAACAAAACAAATTCAATGAAATAAAGTGGGAGTCCCTTTGGGTCAGCCCCACCCCCTGTTGTTTGACAACTTGGAAATGGTCAAGATCCTCACCCCTTAACCATATATATTCTTGTACTGGACAATAAAACAAATCAAATTCAAAAGAAGGCGAGTCCCTAGGGGTCACTCCCACTTGTTATTTGAGAACTTGTAAACCCTTGAGATCCCCACCCACAAACCATATATATTTTTGTATGAGAAAATAAAAAAATCAAAATGAAATATAGAAGTCCACAGGGGGACCCCACCAACTTCTTTTTGAAAACTTATACGGTCGAGATGATCACCCCTACTAAACCATATATATTCTTTTATGGGGCAACAAAACAAAACCAATGAAATATAGGGGGAGTACCTCTGAGTCATCCCCAACCCCTCATGTTTGAGAACTTGTAAACGGTTGAGATCCCCAACCCTTAATCATAAATATTCTTGTATTGGACAACAAAACGAATAAAGTGAAATATAAGGAAGTCCCTCGGTGTAACCCACCCCATCCTGTTTTGAGAACTTGTAAACAGTCAAGATCCACCCCCTTTTCGAAAAACTTGAAATCTGTTGAAATATCCACACTGAAACAACATATATTCTTGTACGGAATAATAAAACAAATCAGATGAAATAAAAGGCTAGTCCCCTAGGGCCACTCTTACCCTACCTCCTGCCTGTTTGAGAACTTGTAAACTGTCTAGATCCCCACCCCAAATCATGAATATCACTTTACTAGACCAGACCAATTTGTATTGGACTTTGCTTAATGTCAGGCGACCGTTGGAATGACTAATTTTGAGAGCTTTGTTTGGGAGACTTCGTAGCAGCATCCTGTTACAATTATTTCTTGATCAAGTTTTTTCTTTTTTAAGTAGGAAAAAAAGTTAACCATGCAATCTACACACAATCTATTTGAAATATTACAATCTACCGTTGCAAACTTTCCACAGGTGCTATCCAGCACTTTGATTACTTATACCATTTATAGTTTAAAAATTCTTCTATATTTACTAAAAATGTTAAAAACTCATCTCATAGCACTTTTTTGAAAACTAGCCTCTACCACTTTAATATATTAAAAAGTAAAATAGCAAAAATACAACATATATATTTTTTGTGGCAACAACAAAAAATTTATAGATATGAATATAGCCTAAAGTACATGTTTAACGTGTTAAGAATGATCCCAAGTAAACTGATAGTGAACTGATGTGATGTAACAAATTCCAAAGATACTTTCTTGATAATGTTTAGTTTTACGCAATAATATTTAGTAAAACCTTGATCCTAAAGACTATGAACATTAGGATTTAATTTTAATAAGTAAAACAGTTGAAATATCAGGGTTTGCACTCTTGTTTTTCTGACCTGTTATATATTTAGCAATTATCTTGAAAACTGTTATAGATAAAGAGAAACTGTAACCAACATAAATTATCTTCAAATTAAAATCTAAATAGTTAGAAACTTTAAAAAAATTTACCATTTAGACAGTGAAAATAATCAGCAAGAAAAGTCAGAAATCACAAAATGTTAATCCACTTTATTTTCATGAATTCTATGAATGGTGGAGTTTAGAAAATAGCAGCTACTTCAACTAAGTTTAAATCCATAAAGATGCTTAAATTATGGGTTGCAATAACGTTAAACATTATACTGAAATGAGATATCTGTGCCAGTTAAGCAATTCAGGCTCATTAACCTGTTGAATTTTAGGTTTAGGGACTCTGTCTTATGAAACATAACTTGATTTTTCTCATTTAATGAAATATACTGAAATTTTGTATTTTGTAAAATTTTATTGTAACATCATTTACATAAAATTGAAAATACCAAAAAATAAAAAGTTTATGAAAAAAATATTAAATAATTGTATAGATATATGTATAAGATGTACATGTGAAGACAATAGCCCATTAGTGAATATCTAAATAAACTCATCATAGATACCGGGATTACATTTTGTATTTTTAAAAGCTAGTCTGCAAAAGACTCATCAGTAATGCTTGAATCCAAAGAATTTAAAAAGACAAAATAAAGTACAAAGTTGAAAAGCATTGAGGACAATAATTCTTAAAAGTTTTGCCACCTTCGGCTAATGTTATCTATTTCTGAGGTAGAGAAGCCTTAGTATTTCAAAAATTTAAAAGTTTTGTTAAACAGATAATTTATAAATATGACCATATCCATGATATTTCATGTCAGCACAGAAGTGCGAACTACTGGGCTTGTGATAATTGATACCATGATTTTATGGTTAATGCAAATCATGATAGCATTCCATTATCCTTTAGGGGTATATTCACTAACCTTATTTAGGATAAAACTTGACAAATGCCAAAGTTTACATGTAAAGACATTATGGAATAAATATATATTATGATCATGAGATCATACTGCCTTGACCACATACATGTATATTGATTAAAGGTATAAAGGTTGTGATAATAAAATTTGATAATATTGGTTATCATTATTTATTTATATGTAAAAAGAATGATAAAAAGTCGGTTAATTTTCAATGTC